>OX578276.1:2533261-3133261 GCA_951217055.1 Gerris lacustris | reverse complement strand
CTAGAACCGTCCTCGAATTGGCTGTTGGAACAAACCTAGAATGTAGCAATCTCAAAAATTACATAAAATAATTCTGCTATCTTAAATTAAAATAGTGAATCAAAATCCTTTCATAGAGTAGATGAAGATAATTAATGCAAGCTCTAGGTAAAGTTTTTAAGTACAGATTTAACAATAACGGGGGATAAGGTGGAATAAAAGAGGTGCCCATACGCCTCTTTAAGTTTGTTACCCACCTATATTGGTATCCATGAAATGTTGAAAAGTAGGATGGGTAAAAAAGTTAATAATTATGAAGACCTAGGGATCAAGTCTAATTTACTTTTGGACAAAGGAATATCACACATTTATATATATAATTTAAAAATGAAAAAGGTGGGTATCAAAGTAAAAGAGTGCTGTAAAGGAGACACACAAATGGACACTATTTGTGACAAAAGGACACTATTGTTATGAAAATGAGAGAAATTAGGATATAACAGCATTTAGATCAGGGAGATGGAGATGACATAATTAGGTCAAGATACCTCAAATAATGAGGAAGCTCAGATGAATCTCAAGACAAGTACCTACATCGGTGAGTTAAAAGAATATTTTACCTGTAACTTGGTGGAGGTAAGAGTTGAGGGCATCGTTACATCCCATCACACAGTACAGTTCCTTCGGAGGTATCAACTCCTGAGTACCATCCTAACAAACAAATAAACATTATTCAACATCATAGAGCATGCAGTTATTGGTAAGTCTGCACAATTTGGCCCACCAATTTCTAATTGTCCGATTTAATTGCAATTTTTTTTAAACTGTTCCTTTTTACATATTAAAAACGATTCCAGTAGTATCATCTCGGTAAATGCAATAGTTTTTTTTAAAATAAAAATATGTAAAATGTCACTTTCTTAGGGACATGATGAAAGGTTGTGCAGAAAAGTGCAAATCTTAACCTAAACTAACCATAACTTTCCCTTATTTTTCTTAGGAAGTGACACTTTACTATTTTTATATAGTATTTTTGTCTAAAGTTAAAGTGATAATTTAGCAAATTTTGTACTTGGATTTGGACCTCTACCTGGTCTATACGCATCAGGGTTGTTTTACTTCAGAAAATGAGCAGAGCACCACAAAGTGGTGCGGAGCTGCCTTTGACAATACTTTGATTCTGTAAACAGCACTGTACAATTCACTTTAACGTATTTAAAAAAAAAAAAAAAAAAAAAAAAAAACTATTGAATTTACCGTGATGGTACAACCGGAATCGTTTTTAATAAGTAAAAAGGAACAGTTTAAAAAAAAAATGCAATTAAATCGGACAGTTAGAAATTGGTGGGCCAAATAGTGCAGATTTACCGAGTCATCTAACTACTTAGGCTTCCGTACATGGTGTCATAGTAAATAAGAGCAACAGAGCAATTGTTCTTGGCAATCGCCGAGTCTCTATGAATGGGGCCAAACAAAATAATATCGCTAGGTTACCCCACATCAAAAAGCACTGCCTTCAAAGAAATTCTTAAAAAGATAAATACTTCACTTTCATAGTTGTTAAAATGATCAAACAAAAAAATCATCAAATGAAATCAAAGTTTTATAGAAAACTATCTGAATGCTGAATAATTGTTGACACTGTTTAACGGTTCTCTTTACAAATACAGTAGACAGTAGAGAGATTCACTAAACGTCAACACAGTCAATAATTGACTTGTGTTTGTTTAATGGAAGTTGTTTGGCAAACTGATATGACACACGTGACACACTTTCAAATATTGTAATATATTCCCGCCATTACGGATAACCAGTAAGGGAAAGTAACCTCCATCGCATTGTCATATCTTTTTTCGTTCCCGAAGTTTTAATTTAAAACATAAATGTAAACGTAAACATAGTTTCCACAATTAACTCTTTAATTATGGACCGAAATCTGCGACTACGACGGACTATATTATCACACTGTTTGATAATTACTAACAAAAGACAATAAATACAAGTGAACGAAAAAATCACCAACTTATACATTTGAATAAATACAGATGAAACTAACCAAATTCGATTCTACATCATAATAACGGCAGTTAGTTACAACAAGGAGCCCAACTAATTATTATTTATCTAATGATTATACCAATTAATGTGTTTAAAACGTATATTTGGAAACATTTGATGTTTCGGTTAGATAATAAACTCAGCATTTTTACTATTTCAGTTTATTTCACTAATAATAATATCGTTAAACCAAAGAATATTAGTATTGGATTATAATAAACTGTTGCATATTCTCTTGGAATTTAATTCACTTTTAAAAATAAGAAAGTTAAAAATAAAAACTCCAACTTGTAAGCGAAGTAGTATACAGTATAACCGAGTATAACCTTCCTTTGTTTACAAACTATGCTCTCCCCGCCCTTCCAATAGTCCAGGACTGCGTTCGAAATTACTAGTTTCTTTCGTTCTTTTAAAACTTTACAGCAAAAGTCAAATGTTGTAAATAATTTTAATTTAACTAAAGAACAACAGTTCTTTTCTTAACAGTAGACTAGTAGACAACGTATATTTGTGTGTAATTGTTTGTTTACGCCTTTGCAAATCTCCATTTAGATTTTCACATTAACTCGGCTCTACTAAAACAATAACCGCAGTCCCATATTATTGAAATTGAATGTAAGTTTGTATTTTAGATACATTTTTCCTTGATTTATCTCACATTTTGATGATACATTAATTGGAGAGTGGATTTGTTTGGTTTAATCTAACAGACTTTGTTTAAAAATAAAGTTTGTTAAAATAGTCGAAAGTTTTAATCACAATAATTAAATTACTTTTCTCTGACGATGAAAAACCACAGACTGATTAATCGTGATATTACCATAGTATAAGCACGGAACCGACGACCGACAACTAATCTTAAATCCGTGCGGTTTTCCTAGCTCCCCCAGCAACCGCGTTAAAGCAAGCCGCCTCTTTTAAAAAAGGCCGCCTTGTGTGGACTGGACTGATGCGAAAGGGGCAGCTGTAAAACACAGCAAACGATTTATCAAAGGCTCGTCATTAATGTTAATTAATTGGCATTAAACTAAAAATAATTTTAAAAAACCAAATGAAAAAAGAAAGAGGAAAACACCTTTGTAGGCATTACCTACTTCTGCTTCATAAAAATTATACAGTTTTTTTAAAAAAATTAGCAGAGAGAAAATACTAACGCAAACAGCTTGACAACTTGATTGAAGCGCCTTCTCCCATAATCCACATCCTCGTACACACTGAAACAAACAATAATTAAAAGTTAAACTTGTTAAATAACAAAAATAACAATTTAGTATATAAATGGAGAAATAGTAAATCACGTGACGAGTGCGGAAAGTAGCATTTTGCATGCGAGTGTGGAGTTTGCACCCGAACGACAGCGAGGGTAGTAAAACCACTCGAGCAATGCAAAATCCCATTTTCGCACGAGTTGCGTACCGTACTTTATCTACGATTGTTAGATTTAAATAATAAATACAGAAAAAAATGAACTTCCTGTATGCAAGTTCGTATTTCTCTTTTGACATTAATTCATTAGTTGTATTTTGTGCCGAATTAATTATTTCGGGAGGCGTATGTGGAGCGTGTGTGTAACGATAACAGTGCAGTTATGTCATAACTTTATAGCATACGCGTTCCGTTTCACCTGCACAGGTTTACCTTACATGCATACCGTAACGGTAACGTAGTGTGTGACCGGCTTTATGACCGAGGGAGTTTAAGTGCACTATTACTACCTCCCGAGACATAGCCGAGGGAGATAATCCCGAGAGTAGAAATACTTCCTTTCATGTTGCATATTAATAGTTATTTATGCACCTAGGGAATAATGTAAGATATCCCGCGTGACACAGTTGATTCCTGAGGCAAAGCCGAAGTAATCAAGGCAACTAAATCCCGAGGCGAAGCCGAGGGTAAGATACCTAATGGTATCAAGGTAAGGTTGGGGGGCAATTAAGATACCTAATGGTATCTTAATGCTAATTAGCTCCCGAGGCGTAGCCGAGGGAGATAATTATAACAAGGGAATAATTAATGCATTATTCTCGAGGTACATACAAAATTTTATCTCCAGAAAAAGCGCTATAAAAGATGTAGGTATTCAACAACGAAAACATTTGTATTTTTTTAATAAACGAATTTAATGCAGAAATTGAATAATATAAATGATTTAAATGGTTTAAAACAATTAATAATCACTTTTAAAGTAAAAGAAAAAATAAAGTTCAACGAAAGCTAAGCAAAAGTAAACAGAACATCGCAGAATGACTCGCAATACAGCTGGGAGTTTAAAAGCAGTGTTGCCAACCTGATTTCAACCAATTCACTACATTTGCTATTCATTCTCTACTATTTACAAAATACTTAGGTTGGCGAACGTGGATTATAATCCTGTTTTCACATTATTTCCCCGTTTTTAAGAACAGGGATGAAAAGACCAACATTATTACCTATAAATTAGGCCTGAAAAGTTACATTTCGTCCCTACTGGAGATAAAGTTACATTTCGTCCCTACTGGAGATAAATTTTATTTACGACTTGTATACCATGGCTAACCTAAAGTAACCTTCCTGAAAAATTAGCTTAACATCAGCTGATTAGCTTTACTACCAACATAATACTTAAAAAATACTTAGTATATGTTGGTATTACGGTTTTTTCCACTCGTGGTAGGGGTGTAAGGTGTAACATTTGCCGCTCTGTTATTAGCAATGTGAAGTCCACTTACATTTGCATGTAATAGATTTATAGAAAGAAGTTCCTTATGGCACATTACACTGTCTGGACAGTCCGAGAGTGAATCCGAAAAAAACGACCGGTAATAAAATCAACCATCACGAAATCTACCGATGACGATAACTTGAGTAAAAGTTAACAGATTTAGTTAAAATTTAGTACGCACATGTTCATTTTACCAATTTCCAGGACGAGTACGTTAGACAACGGTAACTGCTCAAGCGTTCGCGCGCAACGCTCGCATAAACGTAAGCTTCGAATGTAAATGTTGGAATTTTAGAACGGGAAAAAAATCTAACTTCTCCGATTCAATGAGACAAACACCTTTTTTAAATAATTTCTTTGTGAAACCAACACCGACACGGCTATGAAGTGTTAAAGATCGCTAAAACTGTTAAAGCGTCCCAAAACGTTTAAAATAGAGAAAACAACGTTTTTACCGATATCTTACGTTCTAACGTAAGAATTTTAATAAAACTTCATACGCATCGTCTAAAGTACAATTGAAATGGGCTTGTAAAATTTCAACCTGATACAAGCAGAAGTTTTTTTGCAGTGAAGTGATACATTTTAGAATATTATAAATGGAGTAGGCCGGGGCGTGAGGGCTTTAGGGACATGTTCCCTTACTACTCGGCTGTTTACTACAATCATGCTCTTAACTATCAACTCATCATGATTAACCATTTTCTTTTTAATAGTTACAAATCCATATTAAAAAAATCGGTCCGAGACAACTCAGACAAACTTTCTCATATACGAGTTTATAATTACTTAACCCAGTATTTTCCATTTATTAGTTTTCAAATGTACATTTAAATATCATTGAACATTTCATCAAAATTTATCATAAAAATAACTTCTCCTGGGCGGGGAATCGAACCCGGGCTCCGTCCGCGTTTTAAGCTAATTTCTCAGGAACTAGATTTTTCCCGGGAAAACGGCTTATATCGTTGGATTCGTATTCAAATGGACTACATTTTAGAATTTTTTAATCAAAATCGTCGGAACCTTTTTCGAGAAATAATTTTTTTCATGTTTTTTCAGAGTTTTTGGGGGGTAGCGCCCCCAAATTTAGAGCTAAAATTCATTTCTCGATTTCGCCTCGGGGTATGATTTTTCTGAACATGTATGCGAAATTTCGTCAAAATCGGCCCAGTAGTTTAGGCTCCAGGCGTCTGCACAGACGACAGACAGACGACAGACGACAAACGACAGACGACAGACAGACGACAGACAGACGACAGACAGACAGACAGACATTTTTTAAAACCACTTTTTTGGACTCAGGGGACCTCAAAACGTGTAAATCCATCAAAATCTCAAAATCGAATTTTTGCGCCATCACAATACTTTCTCTTTATATGAGAAAGTAATAAACCGCAGATAGCACCAGATTAATTTTAAGCGTTGCGTTTTTAAATTTTGCTACATTAATATTTGAATTCATGTAAACAATCAAAACAATTTTGAGTTTTTAAATAAAAAATATATTTAACAATAATAGGTTGTAAAAGTATAAAGTAATAAAGTATACGAAATAGGACGCGAGGAAGCTATGTGCCACACTAATTGGAAGAATATTTATTTAGCGGATTGCGCCCCTAATTTATAGCTATAGTTTATTTTTAGGGTCCGTAGGCAAAACCAAGGACCCTTATATTTTCCTGGGTGTGTCTGTCCGTCCGTCCTGTCGCCTGCTCTCACGGCTACACCTTTCGTCCTATCACTTTGAAATTTGGCATGTATGTGTCTTGTACCTACCCACATATTTTAAAAATATAACAACTTAAAAAAACATTTTTCAAAAAATTAGGGTAAAAAAACTTAAGGTTTTTTACCCTAATTAGGTAAAAAATCTTACCTAATTAGGTAGGTTCACCGTGAGGGGTATCAAATGAAAGGGTACGTCGAGCTGATTACAACAATATATAATTCTTTGGTTATAACTTTGATAGGGCCAACGTAGGCAAGATTGAATTGGGTGTGAAACGTGCCCCCCCCCCCCCCCCCCCTTTCTATCTCGCTTATGTGAAGTGCAAAAAATCCTGAACATTCTTCGGCCAAAAGTAAAGATACCACTTTTTGGAAATTTCGAAAAAAATATTATTTTATTTTTTATACTTTTTTTTTATAATTATGGTCTTTTCGAATAATTTATATGGTTGTAGTCCGGTTCAGTGGAAAAAAAATACTTTATCAGAGTGTGTTTTGAGAATATCAGACCCTTAGAATGGTTCAAAGTAAGCTTTTTAGCATTTTTAAAAAACACTGTTTATACACTTTACAGTTAAACACTATATAGTGTGGCCTACGGACCCTCGCTGTGTGCTGACTAGCACACACTTGACCTGTTTTATTTGATTTTCACCTGGGGGTATGGTTTTTTTTTAACATGGATAACAAATTTTATGGGAATCTGCCCTTAAGTTTATATTATTCTCTGCATACACTGCTGACTACAGACAAATATTTTTGTAAAAATAATGTTTTGGAAAAGTGTAAACACATCAAAATATCGAAATAAAATACTTTCTCACTTTATCTACTACGTATACGTGAAATTAAAAAAAAATCGGTCAGAGACAACTCAGACAAACTTGTTCATATAAAAGTTAATAAATACTTAGCCCAGTATTTCCCATTTATTAGTTTTGTATGTACATTTAATTATTATTGAACATTTCATGAATATTTATCATAAAAATAACTTTCCCTGCGCGGGAAATCGAACCCGGGCTCTCTCTGTCCGCGTTTTAAGCTATTTTCTCAGGAACTAGATTTTTCCCGGGAAAACGACTTTTATCGTTAGATTCGGATTTAAATGGACTACATTGTAGAATTTTTTAATCAATATCGTCGGAACCGTTTTCGAGAAATCATTTTTTTTCACGTTTTTTCAGAGTTTTTGGGGGGTAGCGCCCCCAAATTTTGAGCTAAAATTCATTTCTCGATTTCGCCTTGGGGTATGATTTTTCTGAACATGTATGCCCAATTTCGTCAAAATCGGCCCACTAGTTTTGGCCTAGGCGTCTACACAGACGATAGACAGACATTTTTTAAAAACCACTTTTTTGGACTCAGGGGACCTCAAAACGTGTAAATCCCTCACAATCTCAAAATCGAATTTTCGCGCCATCACAATACTTTCTCTTTATATGAGAAAGTAAAAATATATGCAAATGGTCGCTTTGCTGCCACATCGTTTGAATTGTTAGCCCATTGTTAGTCCCATATATAATATTTTAACTTTCTGCCCATTTTTTTATCTTCCACATGCGCACAATCATACATATATATATCATACCTATATCTTCAAAAGTACTCATCTAATTGGAGAATTAGATGGTATATGGAAAGGGGCCCCCGATTAATTTCATCCGTCTGCGCTCTTTAAATCTTGCTAAATTGATACTTAAATTCGTGTGACAGTTCCAAAATATTCTAATTTAACAAAAATAGGTGGTAAAAGCATAAAATCATTAAAGTATATGAAATAGGACCTGAGGAAGCTATGTGCCACACTAATTGAGAGAGTTTTATGAAGACTTTGGAAACAGATTGACGTATTTGTCGTTTCATTTAATGGCTCCTACATGATAATGCAATATATTTAGCAGTAGCCACCGATTGCTAACATGAGCCCCCTAGTATGAAGGGTGAAGGGTAGTATTGGATGTAAGAGTCGAAGCCGTGTATTTACTGCTATGTACACTGCGCTATGTAAGATCTATTGCAGTGTCAATATGGCTGTAGAATTCTGTCACTTGGAAATCAAAATGGCTTCCTCTGATATGATGGTTTCAAGTTATCAATTCAATCTTAGACGAGGCTTCCACCCAGATTCATTCCACCACAAAAATACATTGTTTTGGCTTCTTCCATCAGCTCGTATCTTAAAAACTTCAAGTGCATTCAATTATTTTACTACGTTTTTATTAGCTTGCTTTCTTGTTTGTTAGTTTGTTTGTCAAGTACAAATCTTGCAATCGATTTTTAAATAATTTCCTGAGTAGCTAGACATTTGAAACTTTTAGAATCGCTCAGAACACGATGACAATGCTTTATTTTAATACTTTTAGCCATCTTTCAGCAGAATTTAATTCGTTTTCAGCAAATTTTGCTGTATGGAAAGTTAGTTCGGAAAAAATCCGTTATTTGTTTTGATATATCCCATATTTACGATCTTCATTTTGACGGGTTTCAAATTTATGATTTATGACAGAAAATTTAATAACGTATTATATATAAAGTTGTTTTTATCTAGTAATTTTTAAACTTAATTTGCGATATTATAATGTTGAAAAATAAAACCGACTTGACAAGACAGGAAAAAATTTGTTTGAGACAGTCTTTCTCATATAGAGTTCATGTTTACTCAGCCCGGTGTTTTCCATTTATTAGTTTTCGTGTTTTCGTAGGAACAAATAATTATTGTAGAACATTTTATCAAAATTTCTTACAAAAATAACTTTTACTCGGCGGGGAATCAAATCCGTCCTCTCTCCGTCCGCGTTTAAAGCTTTTTAGGGTCCGTAGGCAAAAGCAAGGACCCTTATATTTTCCTGCGTGTGTCTGTCCGTCCGTCCGGTCGCCTGCTCTCACGGCTACACCTTTCGTCCGATCACTTTGAAATTAGGCATGTATCTGTCTTGTACCTACCCACATATTTTAAAAATATAGCTACTTAAAAAAAAATATTTTCAATTTTTAAGTTTTTTGTAGTTTTATACTACGGATCCCGGCGCTGGAGTGTATTTTTCACTATCTGTTTCCCGTAGTTAATAATAATAGTCGAGGAGATAGCGTGCAAAAAAGTGTCTAACTAACATCATGCTAGAATTTTGTATACAAGTCAATCTTTTAGCGCCTTTTAAGAATATGTGGTCGGCTAAGTTCGTTTGCGGGACATAGCTTGGCAATAGGCGTTTGAAAAAAAAAAAAAACCGGTGGAGAGCGGCCATGTCTCACCAATTATGGTGGACAATGTGATTTTCATGATCCTGAATACTGAATTAGTTAGTCGACCAAAAATCAAGTCGATGTTATTTTCACACTTGATAGATTAGTTATTCAAATATTACTAAAAATCAACGTGGTCACCTGTCAAGGGACAAACTAACATCAACTTGATTTTCGGTCTACTAACTAATTCTGTACTCAGGATCATGAAAATCACATTGTCCACCATAATTGGTGAGACATGGCCTCTCTCCACCGGTTTTTTTTTTTTTTTTTTTCAAACGCCTATTGCCAAACTATGTCCCGCAGACGAACTTAGCCGATCACATATTCTTAGAAGGCGCTAAAAGATTGACTTGTATACAAAATTCTAGCTTGATGTTAGTCAGCCACTTTTTTGCACGCTATCTCCTGGACTATAAGATTGGAAACTCATTAAGTATGGGACAAGTTTTTCATTTTATTCAGACCTGGAAAATGTCTTATTTTTCCAAAAAACGGGAAATTTTCGGGAACCGACGGGACGCTTTCAAAAGCTTAAAATAACGGGATTATCCCGGTCAAAACGGAACTCTTGGTCACCTCAAGAAGTTGTTCAATGTCAATGACACTAGACAGTATTTGCATTGATTTGTTTTATTTGTCAGAGGCAATTGATTGACTAATGTTTGTAAGGATTGTTTTCAATGGGAAGTTTAAACCATGTGGAAATGATTCAAGTGGTCTGATTGGAAGGAGAGGGACACTGGAGTGACACTTGACTGTGGAGTGGCGCGCAGTGGCGGAGTGCTGCTCCAGTAGAGTTTCCACTTGTATCTCGCCTCTGAGATGTTACACGCCTTGATTGGATGATTGGTAGCCGAGTCCACCGATTCATTGTGTCAGAGGATTACCCCCCCGGCAGCTGAGAGACGGCACCACCCACTATAGTACTCTTGTACTACCACTCTCCGTAATTAGACTATTGGTTTGATTCATGACAACACTAGTCTATCATGTTTACTTCATGTAATGATTGGTATTGTTTCAATTCCCAGAGAGGTCAGATATGTTTTTCATATACACATACATCTAAAAGAGATCCCTTTCCTAGTAATTAAGTTTAGAAGATCTGTCTGGGCTCATTATCCCTTCAAATAGTCTAAGATCTGGTTAAAGAAACATATATATCCTCATCTGTTATATTTAATGATAATAAAGAATATATGATAGAGAATTTATAGATTGATACGTTTACGCGCAACGCTCGCTTAAACGTAAGCTTCAAATATAAAACTGAAATTTTTTGAGACAAACCACTGTTATAAATATTTTTTTTTATTTTTAGTAAAACCAACACTGACACAGCTATAGAGTGATAAAGATCGCTAAATTTATTAAAGCGGACCTATAAACGTTAATTATAAAGAAAACAATGTTTTTACCGATATCTTATGTTCTAACGTAACAATTTTAATAAAACTTCATACACATCGTCTAAAGAACAATTGAAACAGGCATTAGGCATGTACAATTTCAACCTGATACAGAACTCACAAAATAATTAGGGAAAAATAGGATCAACAGTGGGGTAGTTATGGCAATTTAATTCAAATCAGGTGAGCAGTTTTTAAGATATGGTAGTTCGCCAACATTTTTTGACACGAGTCAAAATACTCTGGCCATTGTGTGGCACATAGCTTCCTCGCGTCCTATTTCGTAAAATTTAATGATTTTTTGCTTTTAATACCCATTATTATCCAATTTATTTCATTTTCCCCCGTTTTTTAAGTCTGACACCATACAAATTTCATTAAAATCGGACGTGTAGTTTTTAAGATATGTATGTTCGCAAAAATGGAGCGACAGACAGACACCGGACCAAAATTGTTCCCTGATGTCTGAAAATGATTTCTGTCTTGGAAATTTTGAAATCGGAGACCTAAAATTTTTTGTTCTTCCGAACGATCAGATAGCTTCCGTTACCTTCTGTAAGCTCGGAAGCAAAATGTCCATTAATGTCTGAAACGGATTTCTGTCTAGGAATTTTTCAATTGATCAACAAAAGAAAATTTCGTTGTCCAGAATGATCAAAATGTTTCCGCTACCTCGGAAGCAATTTAGTCTAAGATCCGGTATAGGAAATATATACCCTCATCTGTTATTTAATGATAATAAAGAATATATGATAGAGAATTTATAGATTGATACATCGCAAATAGGTTGCCTAGCTAAATCACGTACCGATGATGTTAAATAATAAAATGTTTACTTAACTTCCCCTTACTTCACCTTCCCTGATGTGTTATTTATGAAAATCCAACATTAGCTGAGAGAATTCACCCCCAAGGAATTCAAAAAATAAGGGTTGCCTACTTTCCCCTCTGGCCAACTATGGAGTTGCCAGGTATAAACAGGTGAGTAAACATCAGTTATTATATCGAATTATATATCAAATGAAAGGTAATTTTATTCCCAATCCAACCGTATTACGTTGCCGTAAACTCTAAATTAAAATTCAAAATTTTAGATCTAAAATCTAGGCAACCATGGATTCGACCAACTTTTTGATAAGGCAAAATAAGGTTAAAGGTAGACGGTGTCACAATACACAGAATTCGTATATAAGCTTAATATTATATACATGCATCATAATAATATATATAGTTTTTGTTTTGTTTTTTCTTTATTATTCCCTTAAAATTTATGAAAATATTTTTAAATAATTGAAATTATGTTTGTTTGAGAAGTTATCTGACTGTGGCGGCATTGTAAACTCTAGTTTATAAATATGTATGTTGCGTATTTAATAAATGATTTATATAATACTAGCTTTATGGGCTCATGCTAGGTATTAGTGGCTGTTTCCTAAAAGCATGTAGGCCTAGCAATTTAATTAAATTCCTAAATAGTTTTATTTCCAAAGCCTTTTAATGATAAAATCAGGACTATATTCCACACATCATTAATTCCATTGCTAAGAATATAATACTCTCCAAATCGTAGTTTGGAGTCTATCTATATTTTAAAAATAGCCAATAGAAACTAAGTAGTATAGTAATAACTAACAATGCTAAAAAAAGGTTTAACAAATAAGAAAATAAACGAAGACAAAACCAATTAGACTGGGAAGTGATTGAACAACCATCAACCATGATAGTGCATTAATTGAATTACCAGTCTCTTCTCTCAATACGACAGTTGCACCAGTAAATATTTAATAAACTCTATTTAATAACTCTAATAATGAAATAATAAATACTCGATTTTTCGAGCAATAGTGTTAGGTTTAAGCACCCCAATCAAAAATTAAATCGGTCAACAATTGCAGACGCCATAACAGCTCAAAGTCAATTTTTGTTTTTACAAAAAAATAAATTTAGCTCTATTTAAGGTAGAACCGATAAAGGTACGACAAAAAGTCATAGGTCCAAAGTTGTAGATTTTTTAAAAAAGTTACCGCTGGCGCAATCAGCTTGTCGATACGATTTACCATTTAGCCACAATAAGCCTCCAAAAAAACTTTAAAGTGCGTCCGCCATCTTTAATTTTTTAAGGGGGGGGGATATATTTTTTTAACTTTTCGGATTTATCTAGTCGGTTTGGGCCAATTTCCGACCAAACGCAAAAATCCGCGAGTCTCTAGGTGGTCTAGAAGTACCCAAACATTTTGATTAGCGAGTCTGTGGGGTTTGTTTACGGTGGGTCAACCTAATGTTTTTTATTTTTTATACATTTTGTTTTATTAAATTGTTAATAACTTTGGTTCTACTCAATATTTTTAGATGAAACCAAGCCTACAAATTGCGCAACATGTTTGCGCACACTCCTAAAAAAAATTAATCGATTTCATTAAGCCAGTTTTGCTCCTATAAAGTCTGACTGAGGTGACAGACACACATACATACCCACATACATAAACGAAAAAAGTTAAGGCCGAATTCTGTTTTTGGAATGTATAAAATAAAAAAGTATCCAAAAAATTTTCAATTCTGACCAATGTACAGACAAAACTTTAATTTTATATGTATAGATACATTACTTAAATAAGGTTTATTCTGTGCTATCTTATTATTAATTAAATCTAAGTAACATCTTTGAACCAACAAATCCTCATTTTAATGAACATATATAGCATGTAAAGTGGAGCAATTTGATTTGATATAAGAGTACTTACGTGCTTCTTCTAGCAACGATTTTAACTTTAAATTATTTATTTATTTTACCTCCAGCGGGGAGAAAAAGTGAACTTTCCTCCCTAGTTTACAGGGAGGGAAGTTACTCATTGCACCCGGTCGGGTTAAACAGGGAGTAATGAAAAATAAGGGAATCATGAACTCTCATGATTCCCTCCAGTGTTGCCCTAGATAAAGCACAAGTAAATAAGACTGGTGCAAATACACATTTCACTTACTAACTTTTGTTTAATGTCGAAATCTATAATGTCATCTTCACACATGTCGTGTAACCTCCACAACGGTTACCATAGTAATTCACCAGTAAAAGAAACAAACAAGTTAAAAGTGGAAACATAATTTCTAAATGTAGATTAACTAATCCATATTTAAATACATCAGTTGTCAACACCATTCAATACACGACTCAGCTTCCAGCTGATTCACCCATTTAATTTTAGAATTGAAATTCAAATAATTATTATCTATAATTTAATTTTAACGTGATTAATAGTACATTACGCGTCGAGTGAGGAAAGTAGCATTTTGCATGCGAGTGTGGAGTTTGCACCCGAGCGACAGCGAGGGTAGTAAAACCACACCAGCAATGCAAAATGCCGTTTTCACACGAGTTGCGTACCGTACTTTATCTACGATTGTTAGATTTAAATAATAAATACAGAAAAAAATAAACTGTTTGTAAGTTCGTCTCTCTCTCTTGATAAAGATGGCATTAATTCTTGAGTTGTATTTTTTGCCGAATTAATTATTTCTGGAGGATTATTATTCTCCACATGTTCGTCTGTCACTTGATTCACTCATTGTTTTTCATTAAAAACTCGATATAAACAGTTACTTTAAACAAACTCGCTAATCGTGCGTAAAGCTGAAGAATTCCTCTTCTTTACCGCCTTAGGGTGGTAAAAAAGAGGAATTCTTCAGAACTATGAGACGCGCATGCTCAATGAATACAAGTAAGTAAAGAATCACTTTCTACTCATCTAAACAGAGATACAATGTTTATATTTCGTATCAATCCTAGATAAACTTATTTACAGAATTGTTAATATTATATCTAACTATATTTTTTTAAAAATAAATATAAACCTATGTATTTTTTGTTGAATAACGTAATTTAACATTAAAATCTTTCCATATTTTTTCTCCCTTCTGGAGGTAAAATCTTGCACGTACCTTGGGAGTAAAAATCACTTGCACCCTCGCGATAATTAACTCCCTCGGCTCCGCCTCGGGAGTGAACGTTATGGTTGCCTCGGCTTCGCCTCAGGAACCAACTTCATCGCTCAGGGTGCAATCACTTTCCTCCCTTGGTGCGTAAATAACTATTCCTACTAGCGGCAGGATAATCATGCATTGTTGAACTGTTTTTAGGCATGAAAGTTTAATTTCTCTGAGGTTTCAAGAAAACTTTACAATACGCAGCAAAATACGATTTTGCTGAGGATTTTTCCAGGCTAAGCCACGCCCACATTCCCCGCTACAAATAAATAAACAAACAACCTTTTGTTTTTTTTTATAATCGTTAACATAAATTATTTTGAAACAATTACCTTAAAATATTACGAATTTATAAAAAATCACAGGGAAGTACTTGCGTCCAAGTACTTTTTAGGGTTTTGTAGATGATTAAGCATACCCGTTATGAAATAATAATATTCTTTCTTAGATCTCAAAGGTCCCGGGTTCGATCCCCCGGGGGGTCACAATGTTTTTCATCAGTAATAACGACTAGATAAATTACATTTTTTTAGAAAATTTTCATCGCTTCACCATAAGGTATAGCCATGAATTATTTTGAAATTTTAGGACCAGCCGTTATATAGTGTTGGGGGGGGGGATTTTTTTGGGGTATATTTTGACTTATAAAACCAATAAAGAATGAAAAATTTAGAAAAGCAAATATATATTTCTATCCTACCCTTCAGCAGCTTTCATTTGATACCCCACTCAAAATTTTAAAAAAATAAAATTTTGGGCGGACTTCAAATTTTCGCGCACAAAATTGGTATTTTTTAAAAACTAGAAATGAACTCCCGGAAATATCATCGCCTCACAATAAGGAATTAGCATGAATTATTTCGAAATTTTAGGACCAGCCGTTGTATAGTGGTTGGGGGGGGGGGGGGGGAATTTTTTTGGGTATATTTTTATTTTTTTACCCAACAAGGAATGCAACATTTAAAAAAGCATACATATATTTGTGTCCTACTCTTCAGCAGCTTTCATTTGATACCCCACTCGAAAATTAAAAAAAAAAATTTTGAGTTTACCACATTTTTGCGAATTGCGCATGCGCATATTAAATTTTGAACTTCTGTATATTTTTCCTGTGGTTGGGTCAAAAAGTTGCACCAGTGTTTCAAATTTCATCACTTTCGCGGTTCTTAAACGGTTCGGGCCCTATGAACCAAAGAGCGACGGACGGACGGACACATCACCCTCGGTATAAGGGTTTTGAGAAGTATCTACAAAACCCTAAAAAGGTTTATAATTACTTATAATAGATTATATTTATATTTATAAAATAGAAAGGAGTAAAAAGATAAATAAGAAATAAAAATATCACAGAAAATGGGTCTTACAATAATCATAAATAAATTAAATTAGTGGAAACACTGCAGCTCGTATATTATCATCATTTTGTTTTGTTTTTACTGTATTTTTACCAATTCATTTTTTATAATTATAACATTTGATATTGTTGCTTGTTATTTATATTTAAATAGTTCAATAATAGTATTTGATATGTAATTAAGTAATATGAAATAAATATTATGTATAGGAAACATTTTTCTGCCGCTAGTAGGAAATATATTGTATGCAACAAGGCAGCAAAGGAATCATTTCTGCCTCATTGATATATTGCCTACCTCTGCTTCGCCTCGGCAGTCAATCGAATAAATTACCTGCCTCGGCAGTTAATTTCCATAGCCTGACCTCGCCTCCGGCTCGGAGGCTAACTTAATCATTCGTCAGAAAAATTCCATTTTGCTGCCTAGTTACATAAATAACTATTATTTATTTATTTATTTGGTAAAATAACAATAGTCGAGGAGATAGCGTGCAAAAAAGTGTCTGACTAATATCAAGCTAGAATTTTGTATGCTAGTCAATCTTTTAGTGCCTTTTAAGAATATGTGGTCGGCTAAGTTTGTCTGCGGGACATAGCTTGGCAATAGGCGTTTGAAAAAAACAAACCGGTGGAGAGCGGCCATGTCTCACCAATAATGGTGGACAATGTGATTTTCATGATCCTGAGTACAGAATTAGTTAGTAAACAGAAAATCAAGTTGATGTTAGTTTGTCCCTTGACAGGTGACCACGTTGATTTTTAGTAATATTTGAATAACTAAGAAATCATACATAAATGACATTATATATATGACATATTTATATAATTATATTAATATGTAGGAGGGAACATAAAACCAACTGTTTCAAGAACTTAAAGCCCCACTTACACGGTGATAGTTCGCACGATAGTTATGGTCACGATAGTAACTATCGCAATGACTATCACCGTGTAAACTATGTGATAGATTTTGTCGTGATAGAACTATCAGCCATCACACTATCTCGTTTGACGAGATAGTTGAGTGTTCTATCACAGCAGTCAGAGTATTCACGCGGCAGATATAAGAACTACCACGCTAGATACTAGACGCTGATTGGCTTATACTTTTATATCACTTGATAACAGATTTAAAGGCAACAAATATGATAGCTTGCTTCACATTAGATATCAGATTTTGATTTTTTTTCTGACAATATGAATATTCCTTTTGCTGTGTGTATTATAATTTAACATTATAATATATTTAATGCTTTATTTCCGTATCCAAGACAAAAATGTAGGATGCGGATGTAACATTGAGTGCAAGACAACAAGTTTTGACGTATTTTAACTCTCACCGTGTAGACTCCACACCTCGGCCATAGTTGTATGAAGTAGACTGACATGATAGTTCTATCGTGGAACAACCATCACCGTGTAAACGGGTCTTAAGTTTCACTTCTATGCGTGAGAGTCTCAAACATATTTTTTTTTTCACAGTGCAGAATTATATGAAGACTGAAGACAGTAAAATCAACAATGAGACATAGTTAAGTCTAGAGTTGCTTCCCAGTTGATTTAATCTAATGGGGGGTAGTTAATCAATTGAAAATGAAGATATAAGCTCATCTTCTATATTTGGATTGATTACTTCCACTTGAACAGTTTCAACTTGATTTAACTTCATCTTTGTGTCATCATTTCATCATCGTGATGGATAAGCATCATCAAGTGTTTCTCCTTTAGCTGATGAAGGGTTCGGTTCACACGGAGTGCAAGCCCGCATATCTAACCCCCTTCTCGTTATCTCGTCTTGATTATCCAAGCTTTAGTACATCTCGCATTTAATCTTTAATAGCTTCTTCATTGGATCTTATTCGTTAAAGCTGACACTTTTTCTAACATCAATGCTTTGTTGAATATTTAAAAAAAAACAAAAAAAAACAAAAAAAAACACATCTTTAAGCCATTGATACTCAAAATACAATATAATTATGAAACAGTTTATCCAGAAACTCAGTCCTTGAAAGAAAATTATTACTAAAAAAAACATAGAGATAAATAAAGAAAGAAATAGAAGAGAATTAACAGTAAGATGGTGGAATATATTAGCGTTACCAGCTAAACCCTTGCATGTCACGAGACTCTACGCTCATTTAAGTTTTAATTACTAGTCGCAATATATCAGTTGGTTGCTTTCCAAATATAAAATAAATGATAATTAATTAAGACAAATTAATGTTCTATCACAATTGTATTAAATGAGCAGTTTCATTTGAATATTTATTACGGGAATAAAAAAGTGATACGAATATATTTATCTTTATAAATCTTATAATTGAAACAAAATATTAGTATGCGAAAAAATTACGTGTGATAGAAGTTAATCTTCATCTAATTGTGAAAAATCTATTACATTGTTTATTATCTATTACATTGTTTATTATCTATTAAATCAATTACATTGTTCATTATCTATTAAATCTATTACATTGTTTATTATCTATTACATTGTTTATTATCTATTAAATCTATTACATTGTTCATTATCTATTAAATCTATCACATTGTACATTATCTATTAAATCTATTACATTGTTCATTATCTATTAAATCTATTACATTGTTCATTATCTATTAAATCTATTACATTGTTTATATCTATCAAAACTATTACATTGTTAATTATCTATTAAATCTATTACATTGTTCATTATCTATTAAATCTATTACATTGTTCATTATCTATTAAATCTATTACATTCTTCATTATCTATTAAATCTATTACATTGTTCATTATCTATTAAATCTATTACATTGTTTACTATCTATTAAATCTATCACGTTGTTCATCTATTAAATCTATTACATTCTTCATTATCTATTAAACCTATTACATTGTTCATTATCTATTAAATCTATTACATTGTTTACTATCTATTAAATCTATTACATTGTTCATTATCTATTAAATCTATTACATTCTTCATTATCTATTAAATCTATTACATTGTTCATTATCTATTAAATCTATTACATTGTTTACTATCTATTAAATCTATCACGTTGTTCATCTATTAAATCTATTACATTCTTCATTATCTATTAAACCTATTACATTGTTCATTATCTATTAAATCTATTACATTGTTTACTATCTATTAAATCTATTACATTGTTCATTATCTATTAAATCTATTACATTCTTCATTATCTATTATAGTACATTACGCGTCGAGTGCGGAAAGAGAAAGAAGCATTTTGCATTTTGCATGCAAGTGTGGAGTTTGCACCCGAGCCACAGCGTGGGTAGTAAAACCACACGAGCAATGCAAAATTCCGTTTTCGCCCGAGTTGCGTACCGTACTTTACCTACGATTGTTAGATTTAAATAATAAATACAGGAAAAAATAAACTTGCTGTATGTAAGTTAGTATCTCTCTCTTGATAAAGATGGCAATTAATTCTTGAGTTGTATTTTTTGCCGAATTAATTATTTCTGGAGGAGTATTATTCTCCACATTTTCGTGGAAGTCACTTGATTCACTCATTGTTTTTCACTAAAAACTCGATATAAACAGTTACTTAAATAAAAGAACAGCAGATTAAACTCTCTAATCGTGGTGCGTAAAGCTGAAGAATTCCTCTTCTTTGCCGCGCTAGCGTGGTAAAGAAGAGGAATTCTTCAGAACTATGAGACGCGCATGCGCAATGAATACAAGTACGTAAATAATCACTTTCTACACATCTAAACAGAGATATAATGTTTATATTTCGTATCAATCGTAGATAACATCTATTACATTGTTCATTATCTATTAAATTGTTTATGATCCAGGAGATAGCTTTCAAAAAAGTGTCTGACTAACATCAAGATAGAATTTTGTGTATAAGTAAATGATTTGGTGCCTTTTAAGAATACATGTGGTCGGCTAAATTCGTCTGCGGTACATAGCTTGGCAATAGACATTTGAAAAAAAATACCGTCAAGTACTTGCCTGTAAATGTACTGTGTACATTTTGATAAATTGATACTTGAATTCATAATAGACAGACCAAAAATTGATCGACTAACAGACAGAAAGGGAACAATTTAGAAAATGTAAAGAGCACAGACAGACGTTTGAAATTAAGTTGGGGTTATCTGCGGGCTACTTTCGACAAACCATATAAATTTCATAATAATCAGTTGAGTACTTTTGAAGATATGGGTCTAAATAAATGTATATTTGTGCGCATGTGGAGGATAAAATAATGGGTGCAGAAGGTTGAAACTTATATGGGATCAACAATGGGCTAATTACGACCTACCATCCAAATTTCATTGTGATCAGAAGTGTTGTTTTTAAGATATGTTGGTTCGCAAAAATACAGTAATGGATTTTTTATCTTTTTCCAACTACAATATGTCGAAAACGGTATGTCTCACTTCAAACATGCATAGGAGTTTTTTGTGCAGAATTATGTGATAAATATTTTTGGTAATAACACTTCTCTTAAAAAAAACAGTTTTGCGTAAAATGTGAAAAAATAAGTAAATTTTGGACTTTATGGGGGGGGGGGCGTGGAGGGGGAGGGGAGACAAGTTCTAATTGGAGGGGGAGGGGGGTAAAGTTCCACTCAAGAGGGTGGAACTTTACTGTTTCTTACTACTTACACCCCTTAAGAGTGTTTTCACAAAGTTTTAAAACTTTATACATTATTTCCCCTATTATTCCTTATTATCCTGGGCTATATGTTTATGTTAGGGAATCAATTTCAATAAATACCCAAGATAGTTTTAAGAAACGATCGTAGGAATATATTACAGTGTACATTAAAGGCTTAACTCAAGCTTTTAAAGATGTAAAAAAGAAAAGAAAGGCTGAATTAAAAGTATATTTTTGAATTAGAGATAGTTATATTGGATGGAGGGTATTTAGATAGATTAGTAAGAGCAAGTGAAGGAGTTATATTGGACAGGGAGGGGCGTCACTATGTCATTGTCTAACCCCTTGTAGACAATACAATGCATCGCAGGAGAACGACAAACTAGACCTTCAAGCAAAGGGTTCGAATTAATAGGTCGTCACAGCACTAATCAAAGCTGTCCCTTCGTCTAACTCACTGTCAACTACCATTAACACTAGCGACTACCATTGTATTCCAGGACCTCATCCTACCATGTACAAACCATCGTGTCTTCGTGTTTAAAACACTTGACTAAATACAGACTATCTCTTCCTTACACGTCCACACCGGACGTGCATCGTGTTTGCAAACATTGTTGCATTGTGTTGCAAACATTTGCAAACAACTGCAAACACGATGTCCACACCGGACGCGCATTCTTGACAAACAGGTGTTTGAAAACGTTTGTCCTTGTTCCCAGTTATTTTTCATTATTTTCTTATACACTACATCATCAAGTACTAAATAAAACTATATTGCACTTGCATTAACTTTGTAATATGGTTCTATCAAAACGCGGTAATCCCTGATTTTAGATTATTATTTCTAGTAAAGTACAATGTCAAAACATATAGAAATTTTATACAAATAGAAATCTGTTCTTTTGGTGGAAAAAATATAAATATCAATTTAATATTTCGTGTATTTATGCTAGGTGTACCCTGTAGTAATAGTTCTAAATAGTGTAGAAGGATCCTTTAAGGGTAAGAGTAAAAAGATTACTAAAAAAAACATCGCTACGACCAACTTAAAGGCAACTCAAATACAGCTCTTTCTAGCCACACACCATACTTTCAGGTTCGAAGACACCAAAATAATAGGCAGAGAAAACAGAACCAACAGGAGGAAAATGCTTGAAGCACTCAATATTGCCATCAATTCAGAGACAACGGTCAACCTTAAAACAGATTCGAGATCTTTAAATAAATTTTACAGTGGAGTTTACCATCTCAATTCAAAACTCCCGCCACAAAATTCACCGCCTCAGATTATTTAGTTTACTTTACTTTTATCTATAATTATTTGCATTGAAAATCAAGTACACATTAAATGATTCAAATATTGTGATTGTAATTAAAGTTACCTTAGAATCTAAATTATCCAAATCAAGGAGGATAAATTTTGAATACCTAGCCGAGTCCTTATCAATGATACTGATAACAGGACGTAGTTTTTTTAGATGTGATAGTATTACTCTTTCTATTTAATTGTTACCTATTGTTAATTATTTGCTGTGATAACAATTGTTTAGTTTATTGTTATTAATGTTGTTAGAGTTTGTGTGCACTATGTCCACCCGTTTTTCTCGTTTTTTAAATTGTAGAGATACTTTCATCAGTTCCACTTAGGTCACCTATGTTACTCATGGTAAACTGACTTACATTATGTCTTAGGCCCTATTCACACGGTGAAACTCAAATCTCCTCGAAACTAGGAGACTCTGCGACCAAGAGACTCAGCACGTGTAATTAGGTGGTGGTGTTCAGACGGGGATACTGCAGTACCGGCGACTGGGAGACCGTGCAACTATGAAACCATGCGACTCTGCATGCTGGTCTCCTAGTCTCCCAGTCTCTCAGTTTCCTTCAAAACATTCCTTTTTAACTACCTGCGTGAAGATGATTTATAATTATTAATTACCATATTATATGTATAATAAAATATATATTATATTATATTTTATTATATAATATAATATATTATATTTTATTATTAAAGATTTATAATAAAATTATTTATAATTATTAATTAATGTATAATATTTATAATAAAATATATATTATATTATGTAATATATTATATTATTATAATATATATTATATTATATTTTATTATGAAATATTTATAATAAAATGATTTATAATTATTAATTAATGTATAATATTTATAATAAAATATATATTATATTATGTAATATATTAAATATTATATTATATATTATATAATATTATTATAGTATATTATATTATGTTTTATTATAAAATATTTATTATTATTAATTAATTATTATTACCGGTAGTAATAATAAAACTGGATAATGATGTCCTCATCGCTACTAGAATCACTTGACATAGACATTGTTTAGGGACGTAGATACACAAATATGAAAATACTGGGTGTTGGCACAGCCTATTGTCGGTGAAAACTGACTTTACTTCCTAAACGCAGTTTGATTGCGCAACTCGAGTCGTGGTAGTGTGAAGATGAAGGGAGACTTGAGTCTCGCAGTCTCCCAGTCTCCTGGTCGCGAGACAGCTCGAAACGCGATTAGCGTTTCACCGTGTGAATAGGGCCTTATTATTACCTTTTGAGACGTCACTTAGTTTAATACCTTTCTCATTATTTTTACCTTGCTGAGTTGTTATATTTTCATTACTATTACCAGTACGCTATATCATTGTTTTATAGGAAATTGACGTGGTGAACTTCCAGTTCTCCTTATGTTATGACTACCTTTTTAACTCACAACTCTTCAGCTCTTTTAAGTAATCTTACGTAGAGGTAATTACCCGAGGAATTCTGTAAGGTTTTACTATTTTTGAAGTTAGTGATTTTTGTTATATTCTTACAATAAACAATTTGTTTTAGGCTCGAAAATGGCTCGAGAAGCCGAAACGTTGCCACTTATGATGAAGAAGTTTTAGTAATCTTTTTACTCTTACCCTTAAAGGATCCTTCTACACTAATTAGATTAATATTTCGTCTTATGAGGGCCCATAGGCCTGTGCCTTAAGGCTCTACCGCCCTTTGAGGTTAGAAAAATCATTAAAATGAAAATTTTTATTGGTTCTAAGAAAGATATAAAAAACAAAGTACAGGCTTCATTCCTAATTTTAATTCTGCACAATTTGAGTCCTATTTCAACCCTGTTTGAGAATGCGCGTTTGGTGTGTACGAGCTTACCGAAGGTAACGGAAGCTTCGTAGACTCGTGTCCGTTTTTTGTTGTCTGTCTGTCAGCCACTCAACGATTTTTGCGAGCCAACATACCTTAAAAACTGCACGTCTGATTTTAATGAAATTTGTATTGTAGGTCATAATTAGCTCATTGTTGGTCCCATATAAGTTTCAACCTTCTGCGCTCATTTGTTTCTCTTCCACATGCGCACAAACATACATTTATTTACACCTATAGTTTCAAAAGTACTTTTATAGACACTTTTGCTAAATTGATAATCCTAAAAAAAAAATCGGGGGGGGGGGGGGGTGTGTATTAAACAAATTTGACAATAAAAGTCTGTGAAACCAGAAAATCCTTAAAGTATACGAAATAGGACGCGAGGAAGTTATGTGCCACACTAATTTTCCCAGTATTTTAAGATTTGGTGATACTCGCAAACATGTCGAACAATAAACAGAAACGAGATTAAATATGTTCCCTGATATATGACACGATTTTCTGTCTAATCATTTTTCAATTCAAGAGTCAAGAGACAAAATAAATGTCCTCCAGAACAAGCTACATTTTAGTCCATTCAAATATAAATTTAACCATATAAATCTTTTTACAGGGAAAAATATAGTTTTCAAGTTATTGATGAAAATTAATCTGATTAAACTGAAAATCGAAAACGAGATGTTAACAAGCTATTAACACTATTTAAGAATATATTTAATTCAATTTTTTTTTGATTAAATTTTACTTTAAATCAAATTATAATTATCGCATTAACTACGGGAGACATACAGAGAAAAATAGACGGCGCACCGGGATATATAGGAGGCCCGTGGTTCAAGTCCCGGTGCGGGGTCTATTTTTCTCTGTATGTCTCCCGTAGTTAATGATAATTATAATTTGATTTAAAGTATATATTTAATATTAAATAAATTATATTAGATATTATGGAACTTTAATTAATATGTATCTGTAAAGTTTTGTTTAAGTTTTTTATTAAAAAATGTCTGTGTGTCGTCTGTGCAGACGCGTGGAGCCTACTGGGCTATTTGGAACTACTGGGCCGATTTTGACGAAATTTGGCGTGCATGTTCAGATAAATTAAACCCCGAGGCGAAATGGAGAAATAAATTTTAGCTTCAAATTTAGGGCCACTACCATCCCCAAAAACTCTGTAAAACGTAAAAAAAAAAAAAAAAAAAAATGTTCGACGAATTTGATTAAAAAATTCTAAAATGTAGTGCATTTGAATAAAAATCTAACGATAAAAGCCATTTTTTTGGGAAAAATTTAGTTCCTGAGAAAAGAGCTTTAAACGCAGACGAAGAGTAGACGGGTTCGATTCCCCGCCAAGGAGAAGTTATTTTTATGATAAATTGTTATTTTCATGATACATTTTGATATTATATTTGATAAATTTGGATTATTTGTTTTAAGGATCATGAAGCTGAGTACAATTAACAATTAGTTAATTTTAAAAAAATGTTATATTTCGCCCCTTTCGGGCATCATTAGACCTAAATAAAATAAAATTGTTTTACATTAATAAAGTTATAACTCACACGTATAAAACAATAATAGGCCAAGAGCGTTAGCTCAAAAAAGACCCTTAACGGGAAAGAAATCGGGGAAAGCTGAATTTTGGTTTGTGGCTTTATTTTGGTCCCCTGATGAACATACTAAGTTTTCCCCCTCGAGGGAGGTCAGCGTTGGCCGCCATTTTGAAAAAAAGGGACCAAAATTCGGTTTTTGGCAAATATCTTCGTTCTCATAGATGATTCGAAAAAAATAGTTATTATCAAATTTGTGTTGGGTTTTAAATTGTCTACAAAAAAGGTTCGATGTCATTATACGGTAAAGTCAATAGTTTCGAAGCTATAGCGCTGCGAAGTGCGACACTTTTAGCGTATATTTACGTATTTTTACCCCTACCGGTTTTGCTTGTCATATTATTTATTGTTTCTGAGGGACAAAATAAAGCGCTATAGTATAGCTTCAAAACTATTGACTTTTGCTGATAATGACATCGAAACTTTTTTGTAGACAATTTAAAGCCCTACAAATTTGATAATAACTATTTTTGTCGTATCATCGATGAAAACGAAGTTATTTGCCAAAAACCGAATTTTGGTCCCTTTTTTTCAAAATGGCGGCCAACGCCGACCTCCCTCGAGGGGGAAAACTTAGTATGTTCATCAGGGGACCAAAATAAAGCCATAAACCAAAATTCAGCTTTCCCCGAATTTTTTCTTGTTCAAAGTCTTTGGCGCTTGGCCTATAATAATTGAAGCGAGCGTAAGCGAGCTTCTTGCATTCAACAAACTATGCATCTTGTCTGTCTGTCTGTCTGTCTGTCTGTCTGTCAGTAACGTTTACGCGTGTGACGATAACTTGAGTAAAAGTTGACCGATTTAGTTGAAATTTGGTATACATGTTCCTCTTACTAATACTCAGGCTAAGTTCGTTGGACAGCGTGATCCGTCCAAGAGTTCGCGCGCAACGCTCGCGTAAACGAGAGGTTCAAAAATTAAATTGGAATTTCAGGATGGGAAAAGATTATATCATCATCTATTCGATGAGACGAACATTTTTTACACATAACATTTTTTAGTAAAACCAACAGCGACACCGCTATGAATTAATAAAGATCGCTAAAACTATGAGAAAACAACCTTTTTACCGAAATCTTACTTTCTAACGTAACGATTTTAATAAAACTTTATATACACCATCTAATGCACAATTGAAACAGGCATGCGAAATTTCAATTTGATACATGCAGTAGTTTCTTTGTAGCAAAGAGATACATTTTATAATAATTGAAAAGGAGATGTGTGGTTAGAGGAATAGTAAGAATGCGGGGTGGTTCCCTTACTAATAGCCGTTGTACTACTATCATACCCTATATCTATCAACTCATCATGATTCATGATTATCTATTTTTTCAATGTTCAATACATATTTATTACTATACGCTCGCTTCAATGATAGAGCCACGCGATGCCTAGTTGAAGCGAGCGTAGCGAGCTTCCTACATTTAATGAAATATGCTCCGTGTCTGTCTGTCTGTCTGTCTGTCAGTAACGTTCACGCGTGTGACGAAAACTTGAGTAAAAGTTGACCGATTTAGTTGAAATTTGGTATACATGATCCTCTTACTAATACTCAGGCTAAGTTCGTTGGACAGCGTGATCCGTCCAAGAGTTCGCGCGCAACGCTCGCGTAAACGAGAGGTACAAAAATTAAATTGGAATTTCAGGACGGGAAAAGATTCTATCATCATCTATTCGATGAGACGAACATTTTTTTCAAATAACATTTTTTACTAAAACCAACAGCGACACCGCTATGAATTAATAAAGATCGCTAAAACTATTAAAGCGGACCTAAACGTTTATAATAGAGAAAACAACCTTTTTACCGATATCTTACGTTCTAACGTAACGATTTTAATAAAACTTCACATACACCATCTAATGCACAATTGAAACAGGTATGCATAATTTCAACTTGATACAAGCAAAATTCTTTGCGTAGTGACGAGATACATTTATAATAATTGTTTAAATGCTACCGCGGGTGGTGAAGATTGTTATAGTCACATAGTGTATAGGTTTGTTTAGGAAGTAAAGCTTTGTACCGAGTACCCCCACTCTTCCCCACACTACCCTCTTCCACTTATCTTCAACTATGACATTCATCATGATTAATAAATTTCAATATTCAGTATTTCATTGCAATACGCTCGCTTCAATGATAGAGCCACGCGATGCCTAGTAATAAATAAAAAATTAATAAATTAAATCACTTTACAAAAAAAAAAATTTCTTTTTACTAACCTCAAAGCATTGTTGCGTTAAATTATTTTTTATTTAGGTCTGATGATGCCCGAAACAGTGGCGATCCTGGCTCAAAAGTTCAGGGGGGGCTAAAGCCCCCCATGTTTTGCGGGTGTAGTATACATTTTAATATACCAGGAAGGACTCATTTGTATGTTATATGTTGTTGCAGTCCTTCCCAGAGGCAATTCTATGTAATTTTTTCGTGAGGCTAAACAATTAAATTTATTCAAGAATGTTATACTTGCCATTGAACTGGGACTGGGAAGTTCTACTGTAAGTATAGTTGGGGGCTTATTTAAAGTCTCCTATGCTACTTACCATATCATCACAAAAGAAAGTATTGGTCTTTAAATAATAATAATTTTAACATGAGGATAACAAAAGGATTGGTTTAAAAACTGTATAGGTTAATCATATGTTAATTCTGTTTGACGGATTCTTTTCCCAGGTGTTTAATAAATAATCAAAAACTTATAGTTTTCATATATTTTTTTATTATTCAGAGACGTTTCGACCCTTCTCTAAGGTCATTTTCAATCCTTTTAATTTTCTAAAAATGAAAAACATTAACAATAATTAGTTAAACTCCTTTATCTTTTCATAAATTTTATACACAAGAACTGTTGTTCGTGAATAACAAGACTTTGAATATTTCTTTTACATTCCTAACTTTCATGAAAACACTTTATTTGTAATACAATTAATTAATATAAATTTTATACGTACGCTTCAAAAATACATTATGATGATGTACATGTTATTCCTCAAAGAAAGAGTTTGTCAAAAATAATAAAATCTAATATTTAACTTAACACCCACTTAGACTTAGTAATCAGACTTAGTAAGTGGGTGTTAAGTTAAATATTAGATTTTATTATTTTTGACAAACTCTTTCTTTGAGGAATAACATGTACATCATCATAATGTATTTTTGAAGCGTACGTATAAAATTTATATTAATTAATTGTATTACAAATAAAGTGTTTTCATGAAAGTTAGGAATGTAAAAGAAATATTCAAAGTCTTGTTATTCACGAACAACAGTTCTTGTGTATAAAATTTATGAAAAGATAAAGGAGTTTAACTAATTATTGTTAATGTTTTTCATTTTTAGAAAATTAAAAGGATTGAAAATGACCTTAGAGAAGGGTCGAAACGTCTCTGAATAATAAAAAAATATATGAAAACTATAAGTTTTTGATTATTTATTAAACACCTGGGAAAAGAATCCGTCAAACAGAATTAACATATGATAATAATTAAAGAAGGTGTTAAGTATAATAACGTCATTTGAATGTATAGGTTAATTAAAAATGTATAAATTGTCAGAAACAATATAATATTCATAGATAACAAAAATGTTAAAATTAACATGGACGTCGACAGAAGTGCATTATTGGAAGGAAAATTTATAAAATATGACCTCTCAAAACAGCGTTTTTATGCTTCTTTGAGGTGAAATTTGATTTTAATTCTTTTTCATAAAATAAATTAAACTACTTTCGTTGGCACAAAAGTATGCACAAGTATTTTTAAAAGAATTTTAATTTTTAAATTAAATCAAATTATAATTATTATTAACAATGGGAAATAGACAGAGAAAAATAGACCCCTGCAGCGGGACTCGAACCATATATTATATATATATTATACATTTCCGTTACAGTGCTCTGACCAACGAAGACATTTTAATACAATCTTAAAAATAGTAATTGTAAAATAATAAAAGGTGTGCACCTAATCATGGCAGATTAAATAGATCAGGTAATAGCAATTATGCAATATTACTTCACATCTATAATAAACTGTGTCATTTTTTCAATAGTTGTGAAAAACATGTTTTCTTAGGGTGGTCATAATATAAAGTTTAGTCCAAAATGGGACATTGAATTTTGGGAAGGTGGTCGAGCTATTGTAGCCCCCCGACGAAAGTGGGGCCCTAGCAAAAATTTGATAAAGAAAAACCTTAGATTAGGTTTTCGGACATTATTGGTAAAACTGCAACTGCACTACTTGGCCCACCTATTTCGTACTGTCCGACTTACTTCATTTTTTTTTTAACTGTTCATTTTTACAGAATTTGTATTTTTTTACAGTATCTCTGTGCAAAAACGATTCCGGTTGTAGCATCTCGATAAAATCAGAATTATATTTTATTATTTATTTTTATTTTTTTTATATATGCAAAGTGTCACGTTTAATGTGGCAATGATAGAAGGTCAAAAAAATTTAAACTTAACCTAAACTAACCAAAACCTTCCATAATTTTCCCTAAAATAAAAAATTAAGTTAAAAAATCACGGGGAAGTACTTGCGTCCAAGTACTTTTTAGGGTTTTGTAGATGATTAAGCATATCCCGTTATATAATTAATTTTTACCGTTGTATATTTTTTTCTCTGACCTCAAGGGTCCCTGGTTCGATCCCCCGGGGGGTCACAATGTTTTTTATCGGTAATAACGACAAGATAAATTACATTTTTTCGGAAATTTTTATCGCCCCACCATAAGGTATGACCATGAATTATTTTGATATTTTAGGAGCAGGCGTTATATAGTGGTTGGGGGATATCTTTGAGTATATTTTGACTTATTTAAAAAATAAGAAATGCAAAATTTAAAAAAGTATACATACATACATTTGTATCCTACTCCTCAGCAGCTTTCATTTGATACCCAACTCAAAATTTAAAAAAAATTGGGTGCACTTCACATTTTCATGCACAAAATTGCCAATTTTTGAAAATTGGGGATGCACTCCCGGAATTTTCATTGCCCCACAATAAGGTATAACCATGAATTATTTCAAAATTTTAGGACCAGCCGTTATATAGTGGTTGGGGGGGGGGGATTTTGTTTGGGTATATTATGATTTATTTAACCAATAAGGAATGCAAAATTTAAAAAAGCAAATATATATTTGTAACTTAACTTACGATTCAGCAGCTTTCATTTGATACCTACTCGAAACTTTAAAAAAATATAAATTTTTGAGTTTACCACATTTTTGCAACTTGCGCATGCTCATATTTAATTTTTAACTTCTTCCCGTGAAAATATAAACTTAAAACTACAAAATCATCATTAAATTATTTTATCTACTTGCGGCAGCAAAATGAGGCAGTATTGAACTGATTTCGAGCAGAGAAATGTGATTTTACTGCCTAGGCGGTAAAATGCGGAATTTTACTTTTATAATGTTGGCAATGACAGTTTATACTATTATCTCTACCTTATAACATTATATATTATAGTTTAATAAGTAATATTTAATAAATAAACGTTTTTATAATAAAATAATTTGTTTATATTTGTTAATTCTGTTATATAAGTTCAATGAATAGTAGATCTTTAATTAAAAAAAAAAATGCGGTCACTGGCCACACTGCAGCTTCATGTAAACATCCAACATCCATATTATTGTTGAAGTCATTCTAGATTAGACTAGCTACTTTTCTTGATTTATCCTAGTTACTTCTTTTCTTTAAGCTGAAGAATATATCTTTAATACTTTTATTAATTTGTTAGTAAAAATATAAATAAATATTTTATATTGCGTGCATTATTCATTCAGAAGTTATGTATGTTATGAACGTGTGTTTTGTATTTTGTTGTCATAGCATCACTTTGTTATTCACAATTTTTATTTTTCCCAAGCTTCATATTTGATTTCTTTATCAACATTAATTATAGTTAATACTTATGTTATCTTATTAATATGACACATAGTAATTAACTATGTTATATTAATAAAGATAGTATTTTAGAAGTTTAATTTTTCTGCCGCCCGTAGATAAAATATTGTATGCAACAGCAACAAGGCAGCAAATTAAACATTTCTGCCTCGTTTATTCATAGCCTGTCCTCGCCTTCGGCTCGGAGGCTAATCAGTACTTCGGATACTACTTCGGACGCTAAAAATAATAATAATAAAAAAAATATATTTCTTAAATAAAATGTTAAAGGTGGGCTAATTTTCTTTCGGGGCCTCGGGGGGTCTAATTTTCTTCCAGGGGGGCTAATTTTCTCCCAGGGGGGCTATAGCCCCCCCCCCCCCCCTAGGATCGCCACTGGCCCGAAAGGGGCGAAATATAACCTTTTTTAATTAACTAATTGCTAATTGGACTCACCTTCATGATCCTTAAAACAAATAATCCAAAGTTATCAAAGGTGCAAACTTGTAAGAATTATTCTTCAACTGAGATATTTGATAACATTTATAGATACAGGGGAATAAGGGGTTGTTCCTACTACAAAGATAAATCTAATAAGAGATTTTGGGTTCAATGTAGGTCTTCATTTAGAACAGGGGTTCCCAACGGGGTCCAGGTGGACCCCTTGGAGGTCTATTCAAATTTAAAAGGGGTCTATAATATTCCAGGGATCTATTGAGGGTCGTTGATAAATTTAAATGGTTTGAAAATTCATTATTTCAAGACTCTAAAAGAAAAATTTGTGTATCATTTCTTAAGCCATCAACTTCTGTAAATAATGCAGATGGATATTTGTTTTAAGAAGCCTCTTACAATATTTATTTGTTAATTGCAAAAGCCGGATATACACATATCACTGTTGAAAAAATAATATCGCCCACCAGCTATAAAAGAGGTTGAAAAACTGTTATGAAAATGAACCCCGCACCAGTTTTAAAAAGTTTTCCGCACAGTAATTGCACCATGCAATGTCTTATGGATAAAAGGTCAGAAGATGCCAAAAAATCATTAATTTTCAAATTACAAAACAGTAAATTTTTTGTGCAGATGGATGAATCCACTTTTTGTAGAAAAATAATTTTTATAGCTGATATTATACAGTGATATTATAGCTCCAGATTAAGAGAAATTACAGAAGAATTTCTTTCAGCGAACTGTTACAAATGTGTACTACAGGTGAACACAATATTTGTTTTAAATTGTTTTGAAAATTTACACTGAACAGAAGAAATGTTATGTAAGCAATAGTGATTATACGGACATAGGTAGGCCAAATATATAAAAAAACTATGACCACATTAATAAAAATCTAACTATTGTCCAATTACAATATCGATATATCTGAAATCAAGTTTATATCTGTTATCTGAAATCTTATATAAACCACTTTTTCTAATTTTTTGTCTAAGTTCTTAGCTCAAATTGTTTTCTTTAAGATTTTAAAGTGCAATTATTAGTACTCTGCTAACTTTGTATGCTGTATATTAATAGAAAAACGCAAGGGGGTCGATGAAGAAAATTATTTTTTTCCGTGGTAGGCTGTGAAATAGTAACTTTAGAGCCTAAAAAACATAGCTAAAATCCATTTTTTCATTACGTGGACTTAAAAAATCTTTTCATTACTCCTAGCTGTAAAGAAAAAATCTTTTACGTCCTAGGAAATAAATGATTTTTATTTTCCGGCGGGTAGTTGTCAAAACTTCCGTTAGTACCGCTGCAGTCTTTGTAGAAATGCTTAGTACGATTTAATTCCGCTAGATGTCAATGCGTTTTATTTATCTTTTCTTCTACTGTGACCTCTTTTTAAGGTTTCTTTTTTTAAATATTAAGTATGTACTAATATTTGTTATTATTATATTGATTATTTATTAATATTTAATGTTTTTTCATTGTCTGCTACCTCGGAAAAAATAGCATATGCTACGCGACTGTGAAGGGTTTTTTCTTTACCTTGGCAATATTTACTGTCTCGCTTCGCTCGACAGTAAATGTAATTGCCGCGGTAAAGAAAAAACTCACTTCACAGCCTAGTAACATAATATACTATTTAAAAAGTGGTCGATAAAGGAAATAGGTTGGGAACCCCTGATTTAAAATCTCTAAAGTTATTTAATCTGTAATATATGTCTCACAAGTCGATCTCCGACATGAAGTAGACTCGCCTCTCACTAAATATTTTTACTAACGTAACTATTTTCTACCGCGATAGGCACTGATATGATGATAGCCTTTTGAAAGCTAAAGCTCTTTGGATACTAAAGTTTGTGTTATTCTTTAAGAGATGACCTCCATAAAGACTCTCCCATCTCCCATACCTAATACCTAATATCTAAAGTTATTGTCTGTTGTTAGAGTTTATTTAAGTAAAGAAGATGGGAAGATAAAGGCTAAGCTTTGCGTGGCTTTATGTTTTGTTTATGCTGAAGGAAGCGGTTGCGAGGCAAACAGGTGAAAGCACGAGTTTGTCTTCACTACTTGAGATAAGATAACAGCTGTTTGTGCAACAGGCATCTCCTGCTTAGCTTCAGTATTCAGTATCTTACGAAACATTATTCCCCTTTTGTTTGGTACTCTCAGTTTTGGCCGAAGATGAACATTTAGGTGCTACAAGTTGGCAACCATGTTTTTGCTTTTTTAGCCTCAAAACTAAGTATATTTTACGTTCTGGAGTCGTTCCGCTATTCCGTGAACACCTATTATACTTTTTTTAGGCATTATTCAATAAACTTAGTGGTACGCAATCCCGCTACACCTTTAAACTTTTTTACTTTTCCTCACTACCTATGGTAGGAAAAGTTTTGTTTTCACCCAAATATTTTTTTTCGAGATTTCAACGGAATTATCCGATTTGGGTGTTTTTAAGACCTCCTGAGTGGTTTTCAGCATGACGTCTGTATGTATGTGTGTATGTTATCATCGTAGCGCCCAAGGTGTTTAACCTAGACAGTTGAAACTTGGCAGAAAAATCAGTCCTTACCTCTAGTGTTGCCGTCCGGAAAATCAACTTTTTCCGCCATCTTGAACCCAGTTTGAGTCAGCAAAATTTTTAAAAAATCGTAAAAAATCGAAAAATGGGCCTGATCGAGTTGAAATTTGGAACGAATGTACCTCTCTGTATGACAAACAAGCCCACCAAATTTCATTTGGATATTTACCGCTAATTTGAAGTAATCAATTTTTGAAACTTTGACGGTTAATAATACCGAAAGTATAAATAGGTTTTTGGCATATAGGATATCGTTAGAGCCGGAAAAAATTAAGGAACAAATATAAAAAAAAAACCGTTGAAATTCAATTAATTAGTTTAAAAGTTATAAGCGGATAAAATTATTTATTAGTGCGATAATTTTGATCACGTCAAAGTTTGTTTACATTTGCCAAAATTCAAATAATAAAATAAATATTATTAATTTAAAAAATGTATTTTAATAAATGATAATAAAAAAATCAGTTAGTTCAAAACCGTCACCCATCCATAGTACTGACCACGTCCAATGCTGCTTCTTCAGAGGCCACTTTAGTGGCCTCCGAAGTGAGGAAAAGTTCTGAGGTACCCCGTACCCGATTTTTCTCATATACTTAGTATACAGAAAGAGAAAGGATTGGGATAGCGCGAAAAAGTTTTGAAGTCCATTAAGGGTGCGTTCGGAATCACATTTTAATAAAACATTTTGATTAGCGAGTCTGTAGATTTATTTGTGGTGGGTTATACTAATTTTTTTAGGTTATTTGTTTTATATATATAAAATTGTTAATAACTTTTGTTCTACTCAATATTTTTCGATGAAACCAAGCCTACAACATATGCAACATGTTTGCGCTTACCTCTGAAAAAAATTATTTGAATTTGTTTAGCCAGTTTAGCGCCTGTAAAATTGAACTTGTGGCGACAGACACACATAAATACATACATACATGTACGAAAAAATTTAAGACCGGATTCGATTTTTCGGAATGTATGAAATAAAAAAGTATCCAAAATTTTTCAGTTCTGGCCAATATACAGACAAAACTTTAATTTTATTACTACGTTTTTATTAGCTTGCTTTCTTGTTTGTTTGTTTGTCCAGTACAAATCTTGCAATCTATTTTTAACTAACTTCCCGAGTAGCTAAACATTTGAAACTTTTAGTATAGCTCAGAACTCGATGACAATGCAATATTTTAATACTTTTAGCCATCTTTCAGCAGAATTTAATTCGTTTTCAGCAAATTTTGCTGTATGGAAAGTTAGTTCGGAAACAATCCGCATGTTATTTTATTTGTTTTGACATGTCCCATAGTATTTACAATCTTCATTTTGACGAGTTTCAAATTTGCGTGATTTTTTATTAAGAGATAAGCATTGAATGACAGCGAAACAGGAAAAGTAAACAAATAAATAAATTAATTGACGTGTGACAACCAGGTTTGTTTACACTTGTGTCCTAGGTATAGGTTTAATTTTTCAGCATCTGCACTTCTTTACTTGTACACACTTTTCTTCTCTTACTGTCCCTACACAGGGGCATACCAATTGCACGGTTTAGATTCGGTGTTGGCGAGATCCGTTGTATAAAGATTTGTTCTTTTATAGGTTTAAGATTAGCTCTCTAGATGGTTGTCATTATTATGTGTGTAATAATGACAACCATCTAGAGAGCTAATCTCTAAGTAAATAAATTCGGAACTATCTATAACTCGAAAAGTATTGACATTAGGCCAATTTTGGTTATGTACAAATTTGTTTTTCATTAAATTTATAATAAAAATAGAGGTATGAAAAATTTGCGTCTTAAGGTCAGAAATCCCTCATAAATGAGTTCTTTTGCCCCAATAATCCTACTTCATTTTTTATTACCTAATTTTGAGCGCTTGCAACTCAAAAACGGTTGGAGAGAGAAGAAATTTTTATAAGAAATTTATTAAAGAACAGATTTGTAAATCACCATAATTCGCCTAATGTCAATACTTTTCGAGATATTTGGTAAATAGCAAAAAAAAGAGGCAATTGGCCCCGTGGGGGAGGGGGGAGTGAGCCCCCCTCCATCCAACGGGGACTTTTAGTATGTTAGACAGGAAAGTCATACAAACATTTTAAGCCACTTTTTAAAAATTTGGGATTGTTTAAATTTTGAACGCATTTATCTCGAAAACGGTTTTAGTTAGAAAAAAATTAAAAGGACTATTGTTGTTAGCAATTTAATGTAAAACAAATTTGTACATAACTACAATTCACCTAAAAGTAATACTTAACGAGATATTTGTGAAAAACCTAAAATTGGCACCTAAAACCCTCGTAAAAATTGTAGGGGGGCTCACCCCCCACCCTAAGGGACTTTCAGTATGTTAGACTGTAGGGTCTTTTAATTTAATGTTTTTTTTTCCTAATTTGACTGGTCTATATGTACATTTTTTTCACTAACATTATATAACATATATATATATATATATATATAACAATGACAATTATATTATAAACATTTCATATGATTCAACAGAAAATTTAAAAACGTAGTATATAACAAGTTGTTTTTATCTTGTAATTATTATAAATGTATATAGATATAGAAGTGAGAATATGTTTGAATTGTATATTTTTCAGTGAAATTTGTGAGATGTTAGAGTGTGGTGTAGTTTGAAGTGAGAAGAGGGCTGGTTATTAGGTGATGGTGGGGACTAGGACGTCCATGTATATCTTCTACACAGAGTCAAGTTAATGAGGAAGCAGGTTATTAACTCCCCAGTGTTGCCTCCAACACACTCTAGCGGTTCCTAACTCTAACTCAGTCTCATTACCACTTACTACAGCATCACCTAGAAACCTTTTCTTTCTTCCATTCCTCTCTCCACCAGTTCATTCACGCACAAATTACCCGTTAAGGGCCATACACATGGTGAAATTTGTTTTATAATCAGTCCTAAGATTCCCAGATCTATATTTGTATTTGATTTGTTCTACATCTAGTTTGTTACGGTCCTAAGATTTACAGATCTATATTTATATTTTATTTGTTGCACAGTACATCTAGGATTGTTACAGTCCTAAGACTCCCAGATCTATATTTATATTTTATTTGTTGCACAGTACATCTAGGTTTGTTACAGTCCTAAGACTCCCAGATCTATATTTATATTATATTTGTTGTACAGTACATCTAGGTTTGTTACAGTCCTAAGATTCCCAGATCTATATTTATATTTGATTTGTTCTACATCTAGTTTGTTTCGGTCCTAAGACTCCCAGATCTATATTTATATTTTATTTGTTGTACAGTACATCTAGGTTTGTTACAGTCCTAAGACTCCCAGATCTATATTTATATTTTATTTGTTGTACAGTACATCTATGTTTGTTACAGTCCTAAGACTCCCAGATCTATATTTATATTTTATTTGTTGTACAGTACATCTAGGTTTGTTACAGTCCTAAGATTTACAGATCTATATTTATATTTGATTTGTTCTACATCTAGTTTATTACGGTCCTAAGATTTACAGATCTATATTTATATTTTATTTGTTGTACAGTACATCTAGGTTTGTTACAGTCCTAAGACTCCCAGATCTATATTTCTATTTTATTTGTTGTACAGTACATCTAGGTTTGTTACAGTCCTAAGACTCCCAGATCTATATTTATATTATATTTGTTGTACAGTACATCTAGGTTTGTTACAGTCCTAAGATTCCCAGATCTATATTTATATTTGATTTGTTCTACATCTAGTTTGTTACGGTCCTAAGATTTACAGATCTATATTTATAATTGATTTGTTCTACATCTAGTTTGTTACGGTCCTAAGATTTACAGATCTATATTTATATTTAATTTGTTGTACAGTACATCTAGGTTTGTTACAGTCCTAAGACTCCCAGATCTATATTTATATTATATTTGTTGTACAGTACATCTAGGTTTGTTACAGTCCTAAGATTCCCAGATCTATATTTATATTTGATTTGTTCTACAACTAGGTTTGTTACGGTCCTAAGATTTACAGATCTATATTTATATTTTATTTGTTGTACAGTACATCTAGGTTTGTTACAGTCCTAAGACTCCCAGATCTATATTTATATTATATTTGTTGTACAGTACATCTAGGTTTGTTACAGTCCTAAGATTCCCAGATCTATATTTATATTTGATTTGTTCTACATCTAGTTTGTTACGGTCCTAAGATTTACAGATCTATATTTATATTTTATTTGTTGTACAGTACATCTAGGTTTGTTACAGTCCTAAGACTCCCAGATCTATATTTATATTTGATTTGTTCTACATCTAGTTTGTTACAGTCCTAAGACTCCCAGATCTATATTTATATTATATTTGTTGTACAGTACATCTAGGTTTGTTACAGTCCTAAGATTCCCAGATCTATATTTGTATTTGATTTGTTCTACATCTAGTTTGTTACGGTCCTAAGATTTACAGATCTATATTTATATTATATTTGTTGTATAGTACATCTAGGTTTGTTACAGTCCTAAGATTCCCAGATCTATATTTATATTATATTTGTTGTACAGTACATCTAGGTTTGTTACGGTCCTAAGATTCCCAGATCTATATTTATATTTGATTTGTTCTACATCTAGTTTGTTACGGTCCTAAGACTCCCAGATCTATATTTATATTATATTTGTTGTACAGTACATCTAGGTTTGTTACAGTCCTAAGATTCCCAGATCTATTTTTGTATTTGATTTGTTCTACATCTAGTTTGTTACAGTCCTAAGATTTACAGATCTATATTTATATTTTATTTGTTGTACAGTACCTACATCTAGGTTTGTTAAGGTCCTAAGATTTACAAATCTATATTTATATTTTATTTGTTGCACATCTAGGTTTGTTAAGGTCCTAAGATTTGCAGATCTATATTTATATTTGATTTGTCGCACATCTAGTTGTTACTTCTTTGTTCCATTCCTCTCTCCACCAGTTCAATCACGCACAAATTACACGTTAAGGGCCATACACATGGTGAAATTTGTTGTACAGTCAGTCTTAAGATTTCCAGATCTATATTTATATTTTATTTTTTGTACATCTAGGTTCGTTAAGGTCCTAAGATTTGCAGATCTATATTTATATTTGATTTGTTGCACATCTAGTTTGTTACCATCCTAAGATTTGCAGATCTATATTTATATTTGATTTGTTCTACATGTAGTTGTTACTTCTTTGTTCCATTCCTCTCTCCACCAGTTCATTCAGGCAGAAATTATCCGTTAAGGGCCATACACATGGTGAAATTTGTTGTACAATCAGTCCTACAGATTTCCAGATCTATATTTTTTATATTTGATTTGTTGCACATCTAGGTTTGTTAAGGTCCCAAGATTTGCAGATCTATATTTATATTTGATTTGTTCTACATCTAGTTTGTTACGGTCCTAAGATTTGCAGATCTATATTTATAATTATGATATACAGGGTGTCCCAGCTAATATGGAGCAGCGAAATATCTCCAGAACCATGATAGATAGAAAGATGCGGTTTTCAGGGTTCGATAATGGCTAAAAAGGCGGTTCCAGAACATATGCTGAACATTTTCTGTGTTCAGCAGAAGTGTGTGCAATTTAAATATTTAAAAAAAAGTGAATAGGAAGCCACTTTTTAAGGCTATGGATTCTATGGCTAAAAATAAGAATTTTTTACTCTTGGAAATATTTGGCTCCGATCATTAGTTTGCCGTCTGGAGAGCCCTGAACGTGCTAAAATTGAAACTTTAAGTCCATTTTACAGCTGAACTAATGCATTTAAGAAAATAATTCAAGAGACAAAAATTCTTATTATTAGCCATAGAATCTAGGTCCATTTTTAAAAACATGCATTATTGATATTTTTTTTAACTATATGAGCCCTGCTGAACACCTTTTTTTAGGGAAGAAAACAGTTACATATAAGGTATGCTTTTTAGATTGGATTTGGATTCTATGACTAAAAATAAGAATTTTTGATCTCTTAAATTATTTTCGTAAATCCATTAGTTAAGCTGTAAAATGGACCTAAAGATTTAATTTTAGCAGGTTCAGAGCTCTCCAGACGGCAAACTAATGCTCGGAGCAAGCATTTTCCAAAAGTAAAAAATTCTTATTTTTAGCCATAGAATCCAAATCCAGTTTTAAAAATTTTGCTTCCTATTCACTTTTTTTTAATTATGTAAATTGCACACACTTCTGCTGAACACAGAAAATGTTCAGCATATGTTCTGGAAGCGCCTTTTTAGCCATTATCGAACCCTGAAAACAGCATCTTTCTATCTATTATGGTTCCGGAGATATTTCGCTGTTCCATTTTTGCTGGGACACCCTGCGTATAATTCATTATTATTAGGTAACACTGCCATTTGATAGACGTATTTTTAAGTTTGAAACTAATGATGTTCTACAAATGCACCGGGTAAGAGTTGGTCTTTCAATGGATTTTCAGGTTTGACAAAATTTATGAAAAACTCTAAAGGTCGTAGTTTATTGTGGGCGTGGCTATATTTTTTACAAACCTGTTGAACAGAGTATTGTATAGGGGAACCAAGTAGAAAGACATTATCCATAAGATATCCAATTCATTATTAATTATTTAAATATTAATTATTTCTTTAATAGAAGAGTAATCATTTTCAAACAGACAATTTTTTTAATCGATTTCCTCTATAATAGCTTTCATATTATTTTCATTAACAAACATGTAAGTACGTGAGGCGATGATTGCCGGTTTCTGTACGATTAAGTTAAAATTATAAATGTAAAATATTAATAGTTGCATATTCTTTTAGCTACACTTCAAACCTTTAAACTTTAAATTGATGTATAACATGTCATAGTGACTTAACATTGTTTTTGGTCGCCCTCCATATTGGCCGCAATCTTGAAAATATTAAGTGTATAATTTTAATGTTTGCATATTCTTTTTCTACACTTCAAGACCTTTAAATTGATGTATGACATATCATGGTGACTAAAAACTTTATTTTAGTCACCCGCCATATTGGCCGCCATCTTGAAAATATTAAGTGTGAAAAATCCAAAATGTGTCCAGTTGTCTCAAATGCCGAGATGCACCTGTGTGCCGAATTTCATGTTCCTAGCTATATAGTAGTTTATGAATTAAAACAAGCAACGGACAGACAGACAGACAGAGCCGTTATATAAGGTTTATTTTTGTACTTTGTACAGAAACCTACAATACGTGTCGTGTCGCGGGACACTCGTTAAGAACCAAAATCCTTAATCCTTACGCTTTTCATTATGTATAAATTATAAAATCATCCTGCTAAGTATACGATGCTAACTACTTTTTACTTCGAGGTACAGAAATCTAAAAAGCATGACCATGACTTTTAATGAACTCGACGAGACGTTTAAATCGACCCCTCATTTATTAGAAATCAGACAAATTTGAATTTTTTAAAATGGTCGGAGATGGGGATTTTTTAAATGCGATTTTCGAAATTTTTATGGTTTAAGTGAAAATAAAAGGAAACCCTGATTAGGAAGGCTGATTAGGTGCGTTAACAACCTGCAGACAGACAGATAAATGCAGGAAATTATAAGAGTCTACGGTTTCGTCTACAGACTCTAATAAAGGTAATAGAGGTTTAAAATGAACCAATCTCTGGCGCAATAAACAGACAATAGACAAATCTATGTTTACCAAAATGACCTGCAAGCCAATTTAACTTGCTTCCGGCACCGGATTTCCTCAACCTAACACACCTTCACATTCGTGTAGTGCATTCTAGCCGTATACCATTTTTACACTGTCTTTTTCTCGTTCAAGCTCGCTCCACCTGCAGGGCCGGTCAAGGCCCACACACGGAACATATTCACGGAAAAGTGCTTTTGGCCTCCCCCTCTGTATATATATATTATAAACCATCTTAAATTTTACGAATTTTGGTCCAAAGGAGTTATGTCAGTCTACAATGTGGTCCATAGGTAGGGTTACCATAATTTATGGAGGCCAGATCCGGACAGAGGGAACTCTGTGAGGGGGGGGGGGATTGCAAAAAAATATATACCTATATAATTGTTTTGTGAAATTGGGAAATAAGTTAATTACGTTATATATTAATTAATATAATATTTGTTAATATTTATTTATTAATATCAATATCTTATTTAAGTTTTGCTAGTCTCTGCTGGGTCCAGGGATGAGTTCTTCATTAGGTCTTGCTTCTTACTTTTCAGATGAACTAATTTTCCTTAGAAAGGCTTGTAGTCATTTTTTTTATTTTGTCGTGGAATTCTGAACATGTCATAATAGAATTTGTTTAATATTAAGAAGCTCTTTTACAATTGACAGAGATAATCTTCCTCTTTCAGGCGTCCAAATAGACCTCATCATTGAAAAAATACGTTCAGCGGGAGCCGAAGTACCAGGCAGACTCATGGCGAGTTCTGCTATTTTAAATACATATATTGAAAAAGGAAATGTTGCTTCCAGAAAATACTTCAAATATTTCTTTCCATTTCTCATGAACTTCTAGGGTTTCTTCTTTTGGTAGGGAATCCCATTTAGCTTTCAGATTTTTTAGAGTTTGGACAACTGTAGTGGGAACGCTCATCAAATAAATGATAACAGTTGAAGCGCTCTCTTCCATTACTTCCCAGGAAGGATTAGGTTTTAGCGTTAACTATTTAAAGTTGCTAGTCATGTCAAAGCTCAAAGTTAGAATGAAATTTCCCTGCTTTTGCTGCGTTTTTCGTTCATCTTAGTAAAATCCGGACATTTCTCAAATCCGGACGCAAAACCGGACACATGTTTCAAATCCGGACTGTCCGGACGAAATCCGATCGTATTGTAACCCTATCCAAAGGGGTTAAGTCAGGGTTTTTTTCCAACTTTTGATAACACGTAGCTGTGTGTTGAAGGAATAATGATCTAAGCTTGTGGATCCTACACAGTATACTTTGAAGAGGATGAGGATTGCATTATGTAATCTGCAAGTATTCACAATTTTTTAGAGAATTGTTCAAAGTTTGATTTTGCTCTCCTGAAAAGTTGCATTTTTTGTTTTGACTATAGATTTGAACTCAGCGCGTCCTTCTCTTTCATGTTACATCCAACATGACACATTTTCGTGAAAAATAAAAATGTTCTACTGTACATATAATATCTGCTAAGGTTTAAAGTTTAGTGTGAGGTATTTTTAGAGATACATCAGGTACGTTAATGACCTGCAGGGGCTGCAGGTAGACAAAAATTGTTTGTTTTACGTCATTATAATAAACGGTTCAAAATGTATAACTGAAAATAACTTTTATCACCAGCAGGGAGAAAAATTTATGATTTTGAATTAGTTTAGAGGGACTAAAACAGGTCTTTTCATCCCTGAACTCACAAAGTAGGGAGAAAAAGTAAAAGTAGGGCGAAAAAGTAAAGTAGGGCAAAAAAGTAAAGATTACAACTTATTTATTTTATAAATAGTAGAACATGAATGGCTAATGTAATGAAGTTGTTGAAATCAGGTTGGCGGCACTGCGCTTTTTTGACCATGTTTATCTTTTGTTTACAACATTATAACCTGCATCTAAATATCCTTCTATTTGAGTTTAATTCCAATTCTTATTTGTTTTTTATATTGAATCTCTTATATCTGCTATGAAAAGTGCTAATAATTATTGTTATTTATTAAAATAATTAAATTATAATTATTATTATTAACTGCGGGAAACAGACAGTGAAAAATACACTCCAGCGCCGGGATTTGAACCACGGGCCTCTATATATTGTTATTTATTAAAATAATTAATGAAAACTGTGCAATGGATGAATATGTGTATTTTCTTCCTACTGGAGATAAAATATTGTATGTACCTTGTGAGTAAAGTGCCATTATTCCCCTCGCTATAATTATCCCCCTCGGCTGCGCCTCGGGAGCTAATTAGGGTTATTCCCTCGGCTGAATTCCATCGGCTTCGCCTCGGGATTTAGGGACCACGGTTCCTTCGGCTTCGCCTCAAGAACCAACTTTTTCGCTCAGGGAATAATGGCTTACTTTACTCCCTAGGTGCATAAATATCAATTATCACCAGTAGGGAGAAAAAGTTATGATTTTGAATTAGTTTAGAGGGACTAAAGTAAGTATTTTCATCCCTGAACTCTCCCAGGAAATCTCCCTCGGCTGCGCCTCGGGAGCTAATTAGAGTTATTTAGGCCTCGAGAATTAAAGAGTCTAATTCCCTCGACTTCGCCTCGGGATTTAGGGACCATGGTTCCTTCAGCATCGTCTCAAGAACCAACTTTTTCGCTCAGGGAATAATGGCTTACTTTACTCCCTAGGTGCATACATGGTCAACATGGCGGTCATTTAATAATTAAAATGACCGCCATGTTGATACGGCTGGGTAGATTATGCTGGATTCCAACTTGAATCAGATCCTTTTTGTGAACTAAATGTACATCATTGACAACTTTATTTGTAATCTCGTTCATATAAGTTTATCTCTTATGTGATCAGTTTAAATATATAGGTGATCGTGTTTGATAGTGAATGAAGGCAGGTTAGACCGGTAGAGGTGAAGCAGACCGTGACAATGTCCGGTCTACTTCCTGTCCGAAGTATTCAACATGTGCGGCAACTATAGCTGTGATCTGCTGTAAGCGGAGACAAGGGCGGATCCGCTCCGCTGAACAGGTGCCTCGCCCTGATTATAACGCCTTCCTCGCAAGCTACATTAGAACCCACTACGTCCTGTCTCATAACTAGACAAGGTGTTTAGTCGCTTCTTCATTCAACTGGGAAAAAGTCCGTTGAATGAACAAGTACAGCTCAGTCTTACGCTAGTTGGGATAACATTAATTACTATCTTATAACTCAAGCAGCGAACAAACGTAACATTGATTAAAGTTAAAGGCTGATTAAAATTAAGTTTTGTTTTATTTGTATTTCTCTAAATCTAGACTCCATTCTAATTTACCTTTGAACCTTTCTGTGTATATACTGATAACAATATCTATGTTATTAGTTTCAGTATTCATTAGAATTAGAGTTGGGGTCCCATAGACCCCTGTGTGCCATTTACGTAATTGTTTTATATACCACTGTTAACAGACTTATTTTTTTAGTGTATTAAAAAAGTTATTTTATATTTTTTTGGGCTGCTAAAATGTTTAAGTCTGTCAAAACGTTTATTACTATTAGTAGGCGTATATAACTTCCTTTAAGTTGAAGGTTTAGTGCAGGGGTTGCCAACCTTTTTCCCTCATCAACCCCCTTTAAAAAATTATTTTCCATATCGACCCCCCTGCATTTTTCCATTAATATACAGCACACAACGTTAGAAGAATACTAATAATTGCCTTTAAAAATCTTAAAGATAACGCAATTTGTGCTTAGAACTTCGTCAAAAATTGAGAAAAAAGTGGTTTATATGAGATTTCAGATAACTGATATAGACTTATTTCATATATCTTCATTATAATTGTACAATAGTTCGATTTTTATTAATGTCTCACATTTCATCCATACGACGTTGTATGGAATAATTACTGTGCGGAATACTTTAAACTGCATAAACTGGTTCTGAGTTCATTTTCATAAGAGTTTTTACTGACTCTTTTATTGCTGGTTGACGGTATTATTTTTTCACCACTGATATGTAGATATCCGGCTCTTGCAATTAACAAAGAAATATTGTAAGAAGCTTCTAATCCACCAGCATTATTAAATTGACGGCTTAAGAAATTATTATTCGCAAATTTATCTATTAGTTTCTTAAAATAATCACTATTCAAACCTTTTAAATTTATCAACGACCCTCAATGGACCCCTGGAATACTATAGACCCCTTTTAAATTTCCATTGACCCCCAAGGGGTCCACCTGGACCCCGTTGGGAACCCCTGGTTTAGTGGATCACACTAAGGATTTAAGGCTAAAAACGCTTAATTTTGACAGAGTAATTTAACCCATTAATTAATTGGGGTCCCACAGACCCCATACAAACTAAAATTAAGTTTTTTTTTTTGTTTTATTTGAATTTCTCTAAACCTAGACTCCCTTCTAATATACCTTTGAACCTTTCTGTGTTTATACTGATAACAATATCTATGTTATTAGTTTCAGTATTCATTAGAACTAGAGTTGGGGTCCCATAGACCCCTGTGTGGCATTTACGTAATTGTTTTATAATGCCACTGTTAACTGACTTATTTTTTTTATTGTATTAAAAAAGTTATTTTATATTTTTTTTGGGCTGCTAAAATGTTTAAGACTGTCAAAAGTTCCAAAATAAAACGTTTATTACTATTAGTAGACTTATATAACTTCATTTAAGTTGAAGGTTTAGTGGATAACAGTAAGGATTTAAGGCCAAAAAAGCTTAACTTTGACAGAGTATGTAAGAAAAACTATAATTTTTATTATCAATTTTGTTCCTGTTTTCAGTAAAACAACTCTTAATATAGATAAATAAAAATATTAACCCAATCTAACGAACACAAAATTTTATATATATTGTAGCTGCCTGGGTATTTTGTTTAATTTATTTTTCGGTTGGCAGCTACAATAATTTTTCTTTAATTTTTGTTTGTTTTGTAATGTCAATTTATGTCTTTCAAAATTTAATATGTGTCAAGTTTTTCCAAAAAAAAGAAAAAAGTCTTTAGAGAAATTTTGTATCTATTCTGTGGTGCCAACAAAGGCAGGAAAGTTTTCTTTATCAGTTAACGGTCAATTGTGAATTTTGTGTGAATAAATTATTGATTTAACTGTATAAAGGATTCGAAAATTTCTAACGTAAGTCAATAGCATACTACTCTTGCGCTGTTGCGTACCAGCAGCGACAATAAAGAAAACTCTTAGTTCAAGATACTAATATCTATAATGTCTGAAAACGGTCCCGCTAAGTCAAATAAACCTGAGAGATCAGTCCATAGCCTTTTACCGAAAAGATCGAGAGCTTTGACGGAAAGAGGATTGAGTTACTTTAAGGAAAGGGTAAACAAAAGAAGCAAGGGTTTGCAGAAGGAACTTTTGGCTAAATTAGAGGAACTGGATGTTGTGTTTTGCCACTCACCATCTATTTCTAGCGTTATTAGCTCATGTCTTAGTGAGGCAAAGGGGTTAGAAATATTATTAAAGCATGAGTTGAAGTCACTGGTAGAAGAATGCCATAAGGTAAATAAGGGTAAGGAGACTTATGGTTCTGTCGTTTTTGCCTATGAGGATTTTCTGAAGGATGTAAAATTACGGATTGCACGGGCTCAGGAAAAATTTAATAAGGAATGGAGCGCCAAAAGCAATAAGGGCGCAACATCTAAAGAAATTTTTGCTAAACCTGAAACATCTAAAGTACCTGAAGTTCAAAGGGGTCTTCCTTCGGTACATTTAGGAAAAACCTCACATAGATCCAGTGTAACTATTTCAAATAAGTCAAAGGCAGATAATAAGAGTGACAAGAAGAGTACAACTCACGATAAAGGTAAAAGCTCTGTGTCTTCTAAACGTAGTGAGTCTAGGTTAAGTTTACTAGACAGTTGTTCCAGAAGTAACAGAAGTGCCCCTTATGCCGTGGAACCCAGTGTTTCGCAATTTAGTTATGATCGCAACGTGCACGAGCGCTGCTGTCACAATAACCACTGTACTGATCCGTACCCGCCTCCAACACTTTTTGAAAGACTACATCTTCTGAATATGTTAGAACCCTATAAGTTTAATGGCGATAGTCATAAGTTTCCAATTTTCAGAGATACAGTAAGAACACACTTAGAAGATGGATCACTTCCTGATCATTATCGGAAATCCTTTCTGAAGAAGTTCCTAGAGGGAGAAGCCTTAAGAGTCGTGGAAGCTAATCTAGCTCTGTCGTACGCTAACCTTATAGAGCTATTAGAAGAAAGGTTTGGAAGCCCTGTAGCTGTGACAGATGCTTGGGTTCAAAAATTGACAGAAGGGCAGAAAATAACCTTAAATGATCACACAGCTCTTAGTAACCTAGCTGATTTGTTGACTACCGCCTGTAAGATTCTCAATTCTGAAGCCAAGAGGGAAATAAGTAGTAAAATGTGTATGAGGAAAATAGTCGAAAAGCTTCCTCCCAAGTTTGTTTCGTCTTGGATAAAACGGATAAATAACAAGAATGGTAGAGAAGATCTGGAGGATCTGGCTGACTTTGTGCATGGTTTAGCTAAGGTTCAGAGACACCCTATATATGGAAAGCTGTCCATCATTAGTAACAAGTCCCAAGCAGTTGCAAAGGGTTCCTCGTGGACACGACCACCTAACTATAAGTCTTCCAACACACAAGCTATGAAAAGTTTTGCTCTAAGCACTAAGGATGAAGAAGAAGTAGTAAATTCTACATCCTTTCTGGCAGAAAGTAAAGTGGTTTGTGAATTCTGTAACTTATCTAACCACACGTTTAAGGATTGTAAGAAGTTTATTGAACAACCCAGTGATTTTAGATATGAATTTGTCAAAGGGCAAATTTGTTTTGGTTGTCTGTCAGACAATCACAATTCTAAAGGTTGTGTGAAAAGAATGGTGTGTGGAAAATGTAAAGGTCGGCATCCTACTTGTCTGCATTGTGAGAGTGTACCAGTTAGGCCAGAAAAGGCAAAGGAGCATAAAATTAAAAATTCTAATAATGTAACTTCTGCTAAGAAGGATTTTGAAGGTACGTCGAGACATGCCAGTGGACTCTCTGGGACAACTTCCTTTGTTATTCCAGTGAAATTATTTTGTAAAACTAATCCAGATATTGCGATCACTACATATGCACTTTTGGATGATGGTAGTGATACCTGCTTTGTAAAGGAATCCCTGCTAAGAGAACTTGGTTCGCCCTTTTCTGAGTCTACTTTACAACTGAAAACGCTAAATACTAGCACCACAATTTCCTGTTATCGTGCGAGAGACCTTGTGGTTGAAAACATCAATAATAAAGCTCAGGTTGAACTTCCGACTAAATTATTTACCCAGCCAGAAATCCCATGCACGTTTGAGGATATTCCAACCCCAGAAGCTGCACAAGAGTACAATCATCTGAAAGAAATTGCAGATAAAATACCCCCACTTCAAACTAATTTAGAAATTGGATTACTCATTGGCAACAACTGTCCCGAGGCACTTTGCCCTTTGAGAATCTTACGAGGAAAGGGTGCAGATGCTTATGGAGTACAGACGATACTTGGCTGGGGGGTAATTGGACCAAGAAAGGGTGGCACACATAACGAAGCATGTTCCTTTCAAATATCTACTAAGGCATGTGAAGTAGCTGTAAAGGAGCTCCTTAACCCATGGCAGCAAGATTTTCCTGAAGCGGACTTAGGATCGTGTTCTCTTGGAGAATCAGTAGAAGATCAAAAGTTTCTCAATATCTTGAGCCAGAATATCAAGCACAGAGACGACAATCACTATGAATTGCCGTTGCCATTCAGGGACAATAAAATTGAACTACCAAACAACAAGTGTGTCGCTTTGAAGAGGTTAGAACATCTTAAGAAGAATTTTGAAAGAAATCCTAGGTACAAAGAAGATTATGTAAAGTTTATGGGGAACATGCTGTCAAAGAATCAGGCCGAGCTTGTTCCGAGGGATGTTAAGGCTGCAGTAGGGAAGGAATGGTACATTCCCCATCATGGTGTGTATCACCCAAAGAAGCCTGGAAAAATACGCGTGGTCTTCGACTGTTCGGCTTCATATCGTGGCGTTTCTCTAAATTCCAAGCTTTTGCCAGGCCCTGATCTCACCAATCCTTTGGTAGGAGTGGTGATACGTTTTAGAAAGGAACCTGTTGCGTTTATGGGAGACATCGAGGGGATGTTCCATCAGGTATTTGTTGTGGAAGGAGACAGGGATTTTCTACGATTCCTGTGGTGGCCAGATGGAGATACCAGTAAGCCTCTTCAAGAGTACAGAATGACCGTTCATTTATTTGGAGCTACTTCATCACCAGGGTGTTCAAATTATGCGCTAAAGCAGGCAGGTCGAGATGGATTTAACATCAATCCTAAGGCAGGTCACTTCATCGAGAGAAGTTTTTATGTAGATGATGGGTGTACGTCAACAGCAACAGAAGAAGAAGCTGTGAAATTGATTAATGATGTTCGGAAGATCTTACTAAAGGGAGGATTCAGATTCCACAAGATAGTATGTAATCGGAAGAATGTTTTATTCCAGATACCCCCAAGTGAAAGAGCTGACAAAATTAATGATTTGGATATTTTGGAAAAGGTCCAGCCAAATGAACGGATCTTGGGAATACCTTGGAATCTTAATGAAGATACATTCGCAGTTAGAGTTTCAGCGACGGACAAGCCAGCAACTAGACGAAATATTCTAAGTAGTATCTGTTCAGTACATGATCCCATTGGTATTCTAGCACCATATGTTCTTCGTGGCAAGACAATCCTGCAAGACATATGCAGAGAATTAAAGGATCAACAACGTGTAGATGCTTGGGATGATGTTCTAAATAAAGAATATGTACGAAGATGGCAGGAATGGAAACAAGGACTTCTTCAGCTTGACAACCTCTCATTGAACAGATGCTATAAACCTGATAACTTTGGAGCAGTAAAAGAGATTCAAGCTCACCATTTCTCAGACGCCTCTACTGTCGGTTATGGTGTTGTATCATATCTTCGAATGGTTAACGAAAAGGGAAAAATCCACTGTAGTTTCCTCTTTGGCAAGGCTCGGGTTAGACCCCTAAAGGAAGTAACCATACCAAGGATGGAGTTAGTAGCGGCTGCTGTTGCTGCTCAAACTAGCAAATACCTTGAAGAGGAACTCGATGAACCCAACCTTACTCATTTCTTTTGGACTGACAGCAAAGCAGTTCTTGGGTATGTGACCAATGAAAGGAGAAGATACCATATATTTGTAGCCAACCGGGTGCAGCAAATTAGAAGCTTGACTGATGTCGATCGTTGGAGATATGTTCCAACTAATCAAAACCCTGCGGATGTAGCATCAAGAGCTCCTTCTGCTAGCAGTTTCCTCAGCAGCAATTGGTTGGAAGGTCCAGGCTTTCTTTTGGAGGATCAAAATACCTGGGATAAGGAGTTGAAGCTTGAGATTACTCAAGGTGATCCGGAAGTCAAGGAAGAAGTAACTAGTTTAACAACTTCATCGAGTTGGCCTTCATTTATTTCTCGCCTGGGAAGGTACAGCTCTTGGAGCCGTACAAGATCATCAGTAGCTATCTTAAGGAGATATATCTGCAATCTTCAATCTCAAAACAAACGTGCTACTATTGACATCCCAGTCAGTGCTCAAGAATTAGAGAAGGCTGAACTAACTATATTTAAGGCTCTTCAAAATCACTCGTTTAAGGGAGAGTTGGAAACTCTAAGACATAAAGATAAAGAGAAAAGGATTTTGAAAAAAGGAAACAGTTTGTCGCAATTATGTCCCTTTGTAGATGAAGATGGATTATTGAGAGTTGGAGGTCGACTGAAGTTTGCAGAAGTATTTAATGAAAAGCAGAAACATCCAATCATAATTCCTAATAACCAACATCTTTCAGAGCTCCTTGTAAAACATCTTCATGAAGAGGTACAACACCAAGGACGTGGAATGACGATGAACCATGTCCGATCCAGTGGATATTGGGTCATCGGCTTATCTGAAATTACAAAAGGTATAATTAGGAATTGTGTTAGCTGCATAAGATTCCGAGGGAAGCTAGAAGTACAGAAGATGGCTGACCTCCCTTTCGACAGAACTGAACCGGGACCTCCATTCACCTTTTCTTCAGTTGATTGTTTTGGACCATTTTATGTGAAAGAAGGCCGAAGAACTATTAAAAGGTATGGAGTTATATTTACCTGTATGGCTTCAAGAGCCATCACGTTGGATATAATAGACTCTCTCTCCACAGATTCGTTCATGAACTCACTTCGACGATTTCTATCCAGAAGAGGTCCAATTCAACAACTTAGGTCCGATATGGGTACAAACTTTGTGGGTGCTAGTGAAAACATCAGGAGAGGCCTGTCAGAAATTAATCATTCCGTTATTACCAAAGAGCTGGCTAAGCACTACTGCGTTTTCGAATGGAAATTTAACACACCCAAGGCTAGCCACATGAACGGGGCAGTGGAAAGATTAATTGGATCTGTTAGAAGGGTTTTAGAAGTAATGTTGAAACAACATGGTGATAAGCTGACGGAGGATTGTCTTCGTACACTAATATCCGAAGTAGAATGCATTGTTAATGGAAGGCCATTGACACTTTGTAACCTATCAGACCCTGAGTATTTGGAACCTCTAACTCCAAACCATGCAGTACTAATGAACCCTCGTCCACTTCTTCCTCCATCTGGACATTTTGACTCAAACGATCTCTATGTGAGGAAGAGGTGGAAGAGAGTGCAGCATTTGTCTCAAGAATTTTGGGCAAGATGGCGAAAAGAATACCTTTCAAAGTTACAAGAACGAAGTAAGTGGATTTACAGGACCACTAATCTCAAGCCTGGTGATGTTGTCATCAGTAAAGAAGAGGATGTGCCACGTAACCACTGGCCTCTTGCTAGAGTGATTAGCACAAAGCCAAGCGAGGATGGCCTTACAAGAAAAGTCGTCTTGCGTTTTGCAAGTGGATCAATTTTAGAACGGCCGGTTCACAAAACCGTATTATTGGTTCGATCCCCCATCGAGGAACCATGATTAAAATTCAGAAGAATTTGGGGAGCCATGTAGCTGCCTGGGTATTTTGTTTAATTTATTTTTCGGTTGGCAGCTACAATAATTTTTCTTTAATTTTTGTTTGTTTTGTAATGTCAATTTATGTCTTTCAAAATTTAATATGTGTCAAGTTTTTCCAAAAAAAAGAAAAAAGTCTTTAGAGAAATTTTGTATCTATTCTGTGGTGCCAACAAAGGCAGGAAAGTTTTCTTTATCAGTTAACGGTCAATTGTGAATTTTGTGTGAATAAATTATTGATTTAACTGTATAAAGGATTCGAAAATTTCTAACGTAAGTCAATAGCATACTACTCTTGCGCTGTTGCGTACCAGCAGCGACATATATTTTTTTTTTAAAGTACAAATATTTCTAAAAAACGTTTGATGAAAATATATATTATGTATACTATTTAATTTTAAAATCTTTATTTGTTTTGATCAAAATTAAATGGTATTTTTAGTATGACAAATTATATTTACAAAAATATATAAATAATTGAAAAAGAAAATCTTTAATTAATTAATTTAACCCATTAATTAATTGGAGTCTCACTGACCCCGGTGTAGGGTTTACGCAAAAAAAAAAAAATGTGTGGGTTGTTCTAGGATTAAGTATTCAAGTAGTTAACTAAGTTTTAAGTGACTTAATTTTTAGTAAGCGTTTACACGTTTTCCACTTAATATTTAGTATCGCTCTTTAGTTCGCTTTCGAAATTTTGTCCAATATAACATTTCTAACCCAATAAAACGTATAGGTGAACTAGGCGACCGCCTAGGGGGCCCTAGCACCCTAGGGGGCGCCAAAGAAAGATAAATGAATAACTTAAATTAGAAGAGACTCAGGGGCGGATCCATGGACGGGGAAATCCCCCCCCCCCCCCTAAAAAAAAATACAACAAAATTACAAAAAAATATCAATTGAAGAAAATATAGTTGAATATTTCTTATGTTTCATCATTTTTACTGGTCTTATATTACTTTGCTTTGTAAGTTTCATCGCACATTTCTGTTTCCCTAATTTTGAACCACTTCCCGTGATTCAATCTCAAATCTTCAATCTTCAAATCTCAAAAAAAAAAAAAAAAAGTTGAAAATAAGACCAGTTTCGAAAAATGACATTTTTATATTAATTATTTATTCCCATTTTAAACTAATAATTTAATTATTTTGCTAATAAATGATTATGGTTTATGGAGCAATAGTAAAGTTGATATTAACATTTAAAACTGGGATTCCCACTTGCCTGTTTATGTGGGATACAAACTTTAAACTATTTTGTGTTTGTTTATTTGCATACTTTAATGGTTGTTTGTTTATATATACTCAGTTTAGTGTGTATCCCCTAGTTCAGTTGTCAGATAGTGACTATGCCATGTCATGGCCAGATGGACAAAGACGAGTCAGGTGCAATACAATAATAGGTGCCCTGCCTTAGTAAGTATTGGACTCCCAACTCTCGACGCAAAGAAGCGTCTATTACACTAATTTAACGTATTAGACTGATAGGTTTTCTCTTAAAACTATAATGAGATAACAGCAATATCTACACTTCATTGTTGTGGTGACAAAAGTCAAAAACAGTGTTTCATATGTTTATTTTAATAAATAATAAGGATATTTGATCAGTTTTGTATTGTTTTGGACAGAGATCGGAAAAAGTAGTTATATATGTATACCGATAAATAATAAGGTACTCAACCTAGTAGTGGTTTTTCAGCTTCTTGTACACTAAACAATTGTGGAAAATCGGAATGCCCCATAAAAGTTAAAGGGTGCAACCCTGTATATGCGAAAAAGCGCCCGGAAGGCGTGGGGGAAGGGAGGGATTAACAGAAAAGACCTAAAAAGACACCCTGACATGATGCGGAGGAATCTAGCTAGTTTTATTATAATTTATTTACATCTATTTGTGCTCATCTTCTCATCAACCTAGTTATATGTTATGAATATGGCATATTGAGTAGAAAAACTCCCAAATAACATTTCTTGTCACCTAGAACTAGAATTAATATTTAGAGTAAGATTTTGGTCGGCTCTCCCCGCAGCTTTACAATTGTTTTAAAACAACCATATCTCGTTAAAAATCACAAAGAAATTCATTTCACTTGTTTCTAGTCAGGTTACATTTCTCCCTCCCAAAAAAGGGCTGTTGAATATTTCCATACGTAATTAAATGCTAATGGTATGCAAAGCACGTAGCGTGGGAAACAGACAGACGGACAAACTTGATACAAACAGACAGACACCTCACAATCAACACCACACTAAAATCAGTTTATTTATAATTTAATTTTAACTTAATAGAGCTTTCAATCAATCTTGAATTTATGACAGCTTCTGTCTTCTCTGAATAACTTTATATTATTTATTGAAATTGATTTTTTTTTTATTTGATCTTTTTTATCTGTTATTGAATTTTTAAATAACTATCTAGTTTTGTTTTTAAAAATATCAAAGGTAACGGATCCATTGTCATTATTCTCTAGAACAAATAACTTTGTCTCCGAATTAAAAAAAAAAATCCGAGTGGTGTCGCGGGACACCCGGTAGGAACGAAGTTCCTTACATTTTTCATTAAATATAAATTATAAAATCACACTGCTAAGTACGTATACATTGCTAACTACTTATACATGGCGGAGTTAGAAAAGAGACAAAATTAAAAGTAACCAACTGTTTGTACCTAGCAAGAGTTAAGGCAAAATTAAAAGAAAATCATTATTTGTATCATTAAAGCAAGCGTATTACTATAAATATATATTGAATATAAGAAAAAAGTTGATCATGATGAGTTTATAGTTAAAGAGTAAGTTTGTTAAAGGGTGTTGGATTGAAATAGGACTGTTTTCTACCTACCCCGCCTATTAATTTAAAATATTATAAAATATATCCCTTCCCTACTCTACAGAATCTGCTTGTATCAGGGTGAAATTTTACATGATTATATTTTATTTATTTACAAAACAAAGTGACATTTTTATCATATATAAAAAAAAAAAAAATCAAAACAAGTCAAGTAACAGGCTTCCTTAATAACACTTTTTCCCGTCTTTTGAAGATTACGTTTACGCGAGCGTTGCGCGTGAACGCTTGGGCGGATAACGATTTCCGACGAACTCAGCCTGGGCATTGGTAAAATGAACATGTGTACAAAATTCCATCTAACTCGGTGATCTTTTACTCAAGTTATGGTCATCTGTAGATTTCGTGACGGATTTTGCGTGACGGTGATTTTGTGACGGTTATTTTGTGACGGTGATTTTGGTGTTTTTTTTTTCGGATTCACTCCCGGGCTCCAGAACGTGCCATAAGGAACTTCGTTCCAATAATTCTTGTATTGTTCTTGATTACGCTAACTTTCCAACTCGATTGTGCCTACTACTAATTTACTAATATAAACAAAGAGGTTGCAATTACACAAGGTTTTCCCCCAGGATGCATTAAGTCTAAACAAAGAGTGAAAGAAATAACTAATGTTTACAAGATCTTGGTTTAGTTTTAAAGTCTCTAAGATCTTAGTTTAGTTTAAAGTTATTTCTCTAAGATTTAGAAATATTTGTGGTACTAAGGTTGGTAAGTGTTTTCTGTTAGTTTAAGCTGTGCTGGTTCAAAGTAAACACGCAGTTCTTCACTTAATGACACTTAGTTTCAACATATCGTACCAAGTTAAAGACTTGTTCTTTACCTAACCTGTTGACACCTTTTAGTTTGTTATTTATTCTTCTTCTTAGGACCGGTTAATTGACTTTGCTCCAAACTCCTCAAATAAAGTTTTCCCTATTTATATATAACCTATAACCCCTTCTGACCACATCGTCATCCTTTCACGCTTCTAAAGGCATTTGTTTGGTTCGTCCAAAGTAGCCTGCAGATATCCAGCCCCAGATTAATTTAAACCTTCTGCGCTCTTTAAATTGTGCTAAATTTCCTTAATTCATGGGGTCTTCCCTCTAGATTTTCTTTAATCTTCTGAAGGCCCTCACCAAGTATAATTTACGTGTATTTATCCGTGTATATCCTGTGTATTTATCCTTATTTACGTGTATTACGTGTTTATCCTATATCCTTTCAAATGAAAAAAAATACATATTGTATGTACCGCATGATCTGTAATGTATAATGTATGTTATGTATGGTGGAAATAATAGTTATTTATGTAACTAGGCAGCAAAATGGAATTTTACTGACGAGTGATTAGATTAGCCTCCGAGCCGAAGGTGAGGACAGGCTATGATAATTAACTGCCGAGACGAAGCAGAGGTAGGCAATGAATAAACGAGGTAGAAATGTTTCCTTTGCTGCCTTGTTGCATACAATATTTTATCTACGGGCAGCAGAAAAATGAAACTGCTAAAATACTATCTTTATTAATTGAACGAACGTAGTGAGTTCTTCATTTCAGAGACTTGGGATTTGAAAAGTTTGTTTGTTTGTTTGTTTGTTTGTTTGTCTAACGATAACTGGAGTAAAATTGACCAATTTCAGCGAAATTTGGCATGTAGATGGATCTCAGCATTTTTGAGAACTGTATAGTTTTTGGAAATTCCTTACTTAACATTTCCAAGATGGCGGCCAATATGGCGGACGACTAAAAAAAAAGTTTTAAGCCAGCATAATGTGTTATACATCGTTTTGAAGTTCTTTTAGAGAAGAAAAAGAATATGTAACTAATCAAATTTCACACTTCATATTTCCGAGATGGCGGCCAATATGGCGGACGACTAAAAAAAAGTTTTAAGCAAACATAATGTGTTATACATCGTTTTGCAGCTCTTTAAGAGAAGGAAAAGAATATGTAACTAATCAAATTTCACACTTCATATTTTCAAGATGGCGGCCAATATGGCGGACGACTAAAATAAAAAGTTTTAGTCAGCATAATGTGTTATACATCGTTTTAAAGGTCTTTAAGAGAAGGAAAAGAAAATTTAACTAATAAAATATCACAGTTAATATTTTCAAGATGGCTGCCAATATGGCGGACGACTATAAAAAAAGTTTAAGTCAGCTTTATACATCGTTTTAAAGGCCTTTAAAAGGAGGAAAATAATATTTAACTGATAAAATTTAATACTTCACACTTTCAAGATGGCGGCCAATATGGCGGACGACCAAACAAAAAGTTTTTAGTCAGTATGACTCGTTATACATCAATTTAAAGGTCTTGAAGTTTAGGAAAGGAATATCTAAGTATTAAAAATGTCACACATAATATTTTCAATATGGCGGACTATTAAAAAAAAATTATTCTGCTTGGCATGTAATACATTAATCTAAAGATCTATAAAAGTAGGAATAGAGTCGATAACTTTTCAAATTTCATAATTTATGTATTCAAGATGGCGAATGACAAAACGTTTTTTGTCAGTATGGCATGTTATACATCGTTTTAAAGGGTTTAGAAGTAAGAAAAGAGTAAATAACTATTAAAATTTCACTCTATATATTTTCAACCAATTGTAGATAATTATTATTTAGTATAATTATTGCATACTAAGCAGTTTAAACAGGAAATTTAGTTAAACGTTGTTTAATAGAGGTATTGCAGGCTTGCTATGATCGCACGTTTATACAGGAGATGTAATAAGTAATAATGTTATTGTTGGCTCGCTGTGCTCGCCCTGTATAGACAGCATTTAAAATTAGTTTTCATTTAACTGGGTATATTGAAGGTTCGCTGCGCTCACCTATTTATTTAGTATTTCTGGATAATGTTATGCCGTATAAACTTGCGAGCGCAGCGAGCCTGAATTAATTATATTAAATAATGATTACGTACAAATACTTTATAAACAGGCGAGCGTAGCGAGCATACAATAACTTTATTTAATTAATATTTACTACAAATTCTGAATCAAACCGGCGAGCGTAGCGAGCCATCTTTAATTTGATTAAATAATTACTATACTCACTGTATAAACAGGCGAGCATAGCGAGCCTTCTTTAATTTATTTGATTAAATAATTAGTATATTTACTGTATAAAAAGCGAGCGTAGCGAGCCTTCAATAACTTTATTTAATAAATATTTACAACAAAATCTGAATCAAACAGGCGAGCGTAGCGAGCCTTCTTTAATTTGATTAAATAATTACTACATCAACTGTAGTAACAGGCGAGCGGCGAGCGTAGCGAGCCTACAATAACTTTATTTAATAAATACTTACTACAAAATCTGAATCAAATAAGCGAGCGTAGCGAGCCTTCTTAATTTTATAAAATAATTACTATATTTACTGTGTAAACAGGCGAGAGTAGCGAACCTGCAATAACTTTATTTAATAAATACTTACTACAAACGCTAAATCAACAGGCGAGCGCAGCGAGCCTGCTATAACTTTATTTAATACATATTTACTACAAATTCTGAATCAAATAGGCGAGCGTAGCAAGCCTTCTTTATTTTATAAAATAAGTACTATATTTACTGTGTAAACAGGCGAGCGTAGCGAGCCTGCAATAACTTCATTTAATATATACTTACTTCAAACGCTAAATCAACAGACGAGCATAGCGAGCATACAATAACTTTATTTAATAAACATTCACTACAAATTCTGAATCAAATAGGCGAGCGTAGCGAGCCTTCTTTATTTTATAAAATAATTACTATATTTACTGTGTAAACAGGCGAGCGTAGCGAACCTGCAATAACTTTATTTAATAAATACTTACTACAAACGCTAAATCAACAGGCGAGCGCAGCGAGCCTGCTAATATTATTTAATACATATTTACTACAAATTCTGAATCAAATAGGCAAGCGTAGCGAGCCTTCTTTATTTTATAAAATAAGTACTATATTTACTGTGTAAACAGGCGAGCGTAGCGAGCCTGCAATAACTTCATTTAATAAATACTTACTTCAAACGCTAAATCAACAGACGAGCATAGCGAGCATACAATAACTTTATTTAATAAATATTCACTACAAATTCTGAATCAAATAGGCGAGCGTAGCGAGCCTTCTTTATTTTATAAAATAATTACTATATTTACTGTGTAAACAGGCGAGCGTAGCGAGCCTGCAATAACTTTATTTAATAAATACTTACTACAAAGCTAAATTAACAGGCGAGCGCTGCGAGCCTGCTATTACTTTATTTAATACATATTAACTACAAACGCTAAATCAACAGGTGAGCGTAGCGAGCTTACAATGACATAATTTAATAAATATTTACTACAAATGCTAAATCAACAGGCGTGCGCAGCGAGCCTTCTTTTTTTTATAAAATAATTACTATATTTACTGTGTAAACAGGCGAGCGCAGCGAGCCTGCTATAACTTTATTTAATACATATTTACTACAAATGCTGAATCAACAGGTGAGCGCAGCGAGCCTGCAATAACTTTATTTAATACATGTTTACTAGAAATGCTGAATCAAGAGGCGAGCGTAGCGAGCCTGCGTTAATATTATTAAATAAAGATAATGGATAAAATCATTTTAATGATCTTTTCAGGTTAAATAAGAATGTCAGGTTTTACTGAAATATTATCCTGATATCATTATATAAGCACCATTCTACGCGAGTTCTTTATGCACCGCATCACTAGTATAACATAGTTAATTACTATGTGTCATATTAATAAAAATAATAACATATGCATTAACTAAAAATTAATGTTCAAATAAGAAACTTGGGAATAATAACAATAAGTGAAAAGCAAACTAAATCTATAACAATAAAATACAAAACACATGTTTATAACACACATAACTTCTGAATATACTTTTAGATAAAAGTTATTTTTATCTTGTACTTTTTGACTTAGTCTTAGTAAGTTTATTATTAAACTTTGAAGGATATAATTTGAAAGAAAACACGTGGAAACTGCACCACTTAGATGAACAAGCTGATAAAATCTAGTAGAGAAAATGAGACGGAAAAAAAGAAGTTTGAGATGGTTTTTCTTTAGAATTGTGCTGCCATATTTCTCTCTTGGAGAGAAAGAGTCAAAGGAATAAAGGGTAGTCCATCTTTCTACAAAAAGTAATCAAGTATTTGTTTATTTACTTGACTTGTAGGAAAATGTAAGATGTTAGTCCTAGGCCGTTGTCTTAGGAATCACATATATCTGCCTGTGTATATAAAATATGCAGCCAGTAATAAATATATCTGTAATACTTGTTTTTAGAGAAAGGATAAATAAATTGAAGTTAGTCAAGATAAATTTAATGGAAGTGTTATACGTTATAAGTAAGTGAAGGATGAAGTACTAAATTAAGCGAGACTTAGAGTCTGTCTGCGTGTGGGGACTTAGAGTCTGTCTGTAGTCCTATATGTGGTTGTGTGTGGAGACTTGTCAAGTATCAAGTTTCTAAGTGAGATTAAAGTATCTGTTTACATGGACTTAGACCACAGCCAACTCTTGGCTTAGTTCACTCTAAACAAAACAACTAACATCTATAAGCCTTATTTTATCTTATTATCATTTTTCTTTTATGATCATTAATTTTAATTTTATTTTTAAGACTATATTCATTTTCAACCACAATCCTTCGACTAATTTAAGTAGGACGAATAAAATTAATTTTATTTAATTTATTAATAAATAAAATTAATATTATTGTGTGTGGTTTGTGCAGACCGCAGACTTTAGGCATCTTGATTCAAGATGGCGCAATTTAAATGCTAAGTTTATCATGTCGATATCTTGGGAACCAATACCACTGGATTTTTAAAATTTGGATAATAGATAACCTTCATAGCCTAAACAACGTAGTGAAAGATTTGTCACTAAAAACTACTCGAACGAGACCAGTCCGAACGACTTGTTTCCGAACGAGACCAGTCCGAACGACTTGTTTCCGAACGAGACCAGTCCGAAAGACTTGTTTCCGAACGAGACCAGTCCGAAAGACTTGTTTCCGAACGAGACCAGTCCGAACGACTTGTTTCCGAACGAGACCAGCTGAAAGCATTGATCTACCGAAAAGGTTATAAACAAAAAGAGGTTATAAATTGTTTGTTGTTAGTTGTGAGATAGAAGGGAAGCTATTGGGATTTTTCAAGTACATAAACTATTCTAGCGGCACCCTTGTAAGTTAAATATCTACAAAGCCGTCGTCCCTTTTCTTTTTCCTTCACCTAAAAACTCAGATTAGACGTAACGTCCTCCTAAAAAATTGCACTCAGCTGCTCTGTTGACACCGATAAAGGGGTTCTCTTTTAATTTTGTATCTACCAACACCAATAGTGACATAAATCACCATGAGTCATGGTCATGTTACCTTCCCAACCATTGTCATGGTCCATAACTATCGTTGAGAAGGTTACATGGCATGTATGCAGGTGAAATTATAGATTTTGACATTAAACAAATGTTAGTGAATGAAATTGTGTATTTAACATCGACCTTACTTACTTGTGCTTTATCTAGGGCAACACTGGAGGGAATCATAAAAGTTGATGATTCCCTTATTTTCTATTAGGTACTCCCTGATCAACCTGACTGGATGCAATGAGTAACTTTCCTCCCTGTAAACTTGGAAGAAAAGATCACTTTTTCAAGAGAGACAGTAAATATTGCCAAGCATATGCTATTATTTCCGAGGTAGCAGACAAGAAAAAAACATTAAATATTAATCACTAATCAATATATAATAATAACAAATATTAGAGGTCGACCAAGAAGTCATGAACACGGGAGAAACAGAAAGCTTAACTTCGTTTAAAATCGGAACTTCCGAGTATTGCCGAAGTCAGTACAGTCGGGTGCTAAGACAATAACCATTCCTAGTTTGTATGACATGCCCAGTTATGTCAAATCTCTCGAATAACAACAGGAAGGTTTCCAATCTGTTAGGTTTCCTGTTTTGTTTGTTTTTATACAGCACGAACTATAGTCACAACTGTTCTAAATCCAAATCAAACTCAGAAATAAAGAGGAGGAAAAAAAATTGATTAAGGAAAAAGAATATCGATTTAGATTTAAAGAATATTATTATGAATAATAAATAAACAATAATATAAAGATATTATCGTATATTATTAGTGATTTCTTATCAGGTACAGTGTTGCCTGTTGCAAAAAATATTTAAAAAACATAGAAGTTATCAAAAATAAAATTATTAATAACAGAAGAACAACACTGTGTTTTTTGACCGTGGTCTATTATATCAAAAACTGACTGTACATGGCGACACTAGCGCACTCCTCTCATTTCCATGACTTCTTGGTCGACCTCTAGTACATACTTAAGACTTAAAAAAAGAAACCTTAAAAAGAGGTTACACTATAAGAAAAGATAAATAAAACGCATTGACACAGCGGAATTAAATCTCACTAAGCATTTCTACAAAGACTGCAGCGCTACTAACGGAAGTTTTGACAACTGCCAGCAGTACAATAAAAACTTTTTCAGTCCTTGGACGAAACAAATTTTTTCTTTACAGCTGTGAAAAAATGGATTTTAGCTATGTTTTTTTGGCTCTAAAGTTACTATTTTACAGCCTACCACGGAAAATAGTTATTTATGCATCTAGGGAATAATGTAAGATATTATTTCCCGCGTGACTGAGTCCTTGATTCCTTATATTAGTTGCCTTGATTCCTTCGGCTTTGCTTCAGGAATCAAGGCAACTAAATCCCGAGGCGAAGCCGAGGTGCATTATTTTCGAGGTACATTGTACTTCCAGAATTTTATCTCCAAAAAAAGCGCTATATAAGATTTATTCAACAAAGAAAACATTTGTATTTCTTTATTAAACGAATTTTATACAGCAATAAAATAATATAAATGATTAAAATTAGTTAAAACAATGAATATAATCACTTTTAAAGTAATAAAAAAAAGTTTGACGAAAGCTGAACAAAAGTAAACAAAACATCGTAGAATGACTCGCAATCCATAGCTGGGAGTTTAAAAGCAGCGTTGCCAACAGTGTTGCAAACAAATTCACTACATTTGCCATTCATTCTACTATTTACAAAATAATTAGATTGGTGAACGTGGATTAAAATCCCTTTTTTACATTATTTCCCCGTTTTTAAGAACAGGCATGGAAAGACCAACATAATAGCCTATAAACTAGCCCTGAAAAGTTACTTTTCGTCTCTACAGGGGATAATAGTTATTTATGCACCTAGGGAATAATGTAAGATATTATTTCCCGTGTGACTGAGTTGATTCCTGAGGCAAAGCCGAAGGAATCAAGGCAACTAAATCCCGAGGCGAAGCCGTGGGAGATAATTATAACAAGGGAATTATAATGCATTATTCTCGAGGTACATACAAAATTTTATCTCCAGAAATAGCGCTGTATAAGATTTAATCTATAAAGAAAACGTTTGTATTTCTTTATTAAACGAATTTTATACAGCAATAAAATAATATAAATTATTAAAATTAGTTAAAACAATTAATATAATCACTTTTAAAGTAATAAAAAAAAAAGTTCTACGAAAGGTAAGCAAAAGTAAACAAAACATCGTAGAATGACTCGCAATACAGCTGGGAGTTTAAAAGCAGTGTTGCCAACCTGATTTCAACCAATTCACTACATTTGCCATTCATTCTCTACTATTTACAAAATAATTAGGTTGGCCAACGTGGATTATAATCCCGTTTTTACATTATTTCCCCGTTTTTAAGAACGGGGGTAAAAAGACCAACATTATTACCTATAAACTAGCCCTGAAAAGTTACATTTCGTCCCTACTGGAGATAAAATAATGTTTCAATTGTAGTGGAACAAATGTTGTTTAGTTTGAAGTAGGCTTAAGGTCAGAGAGTAACAAATATTTGATTACAAGTAAAAGAAAGTTTTTATAACAGAGAATTCTATTTCTACTTGTAGTGATTAATTTGAGCCACTTGTAGTTGTAGTGGGGCCACAAGGTTCTACAAAACCGTGAAATCAATCTGTGACTGAACTCTGTTGAGTCATTATAATGATTAATAGTTGTTTCTTGATTTATATATTCTCAGACTCCAGTTAAGCAATTTTGATTTAATGCCCTTAAGAGTTGAATAATATACATAATAGGCTTTGATTTAAAAGAACACGCACCGCTTGTTCTATAAATAAGAGGCATCTTAGGATATTAGTGGCGATAACATTTACTTACTACACTTTGGAACGAAGTTCCTTATGGCACGTTCTGGAGCCCGGGAGTGAATCCAAAAAAACTACGAAAATCACAGTCAAAAAATCCCCATCACAAAACCATGCTTCACGAAATCTACCGATGACGATTACTTGAGGTTAAGATGACCGAGTGAGTTGAAATTTGGTACACATATTCATTTTACCAATGACCAGACTGATTTGGTTGGACAACGTTATTCGCCCAAGCGTTCACGCGCAACTCTCGCGTAAACGTAAGCTTCAAATTAAAAATTGGAATTATAGGACCGGGAAAAAATTCTAACTTCATCTATTTAATGAGACTAACAACTTTTATAAATAATTTTTTTTAGTAAAATGAACACCGACACTTTTATGAAGTGATAAAGCTCGCTGAATTTATTAAAGCGGACCTAAACGTTTAAAATAAAGAAAACAACGATTTTTACCGATATCTCACGTTCTAAAGTAACGATTTTAATATAACTTCTTAAGCCTTGTCCACACTAGTAGACATGTTGCGCGATTTTGGTCTCAGAGACATGTCTAGCGATTTGTCTATAGACATCGGCTGAGACAAACGGCCAAACGGCGTCTACGGTCTCGTTGCTAGACCAAAATCGCATGTCTATGGTTTTCCATTCTAAATGGTAGACACGGTGCAACGTTAGGCATGTTGCGCAACGTGTCTACAAGTATGGACGCTAGACCTAGACCATAGACGGTCTCAGAAGATGTCTATAGACACGTTGCGAGACATTTCTGTAGGCGGTCTATGAGACCGTCTACAGAAATGTCTCGCATCATGTCTACTGGTGTGGACTAGGCTTTACACATCTAAAGTACAATTGAAACAGGGAAGTAAAATTTCAACCTGATACAAAAATAAAAACTTTTTAGGTCTCCGATTTTAAAAATTCCAAGACAGAAATCCGTTTCAGACATCAGGGAACATTTTTGGTTCCCGACATGGTTCCCGAGACATTTCTGTAGACGGTCTCATAGACCGCCTACAGAAATGTCTCGCATCATGTCTACTGGTGTGGACTAGGCTTTACACATCGTCTAAAGTACAATTGAAACAGGGAAGTAAAATTTCAACCTGATACAAAAATAAAAACTTTTTAGGTCTCCGATTTAAAAATTCCAAGACAGAAATCCGTTTCAGACATCAGGGAACATTTTTGGTTCCGTGTCGGTCTGTCATTCAATTTTTGCTAACCAACATATCTTAAATACTACTCGTTCAATTTTAATGAAATGTGGGTGGTAGGTCATAATTAGCTCATTGTTGGTCCCATATAAGTTTCACTTATATGGGACCACCTTCTGCGTCTATTTGTTTCTCTTCCACATGCGCACAAACATACATTTATTTACACCTATAGCTTCAAAAGTACTTATCTGATTTGAATGAAACTTTTATAGTTTATCGAAAGTTGTTTAAGTGTTTTATGAATTTAAAGAAAAGGTATTGTAATAAATGAGACGCTAGACACGAGGTACAAAGTCGGAGAGCTGAAGAGGAAGAACGTGTATTCAAAGAAAGCGGGAGAAGACAAGACTTGAAACACAGGTTCATAAATGTAGCGCTTAGGCATCAAGCGCAAGATGCGTTCATATATCAATCTGATGGAACATCCCCCTTTCTTTGAAGACATTTTCTTTTTAAAACTTTATTCAGTATTAAACGTTACAATCATTTAGAAAAATTCTTAAGAGCTAGATACAATATTGAAAGTATTATAAATTGAAATTTAAATCACAAATTTAAACATAGTTTCAAACTGATACATAATCTTTATGCCAAATTGGCTTTGTTTTAATTCTTTCAGGTCGATTAGATTTATTTACAGGCTGAGAATTTGGTGGATCAGGGGTTGGAACAACTTTATCAGTGAGTTCACAAATTGGAGAAGGTAAAGGAAGATTAGGCACAGATGTAAAAGGTTTAGGAATAGGTGAAGGAACTACAGTATCAACAGGAGAAGGATTTTGAGTAGGTGATGAAAGCAAGAGAGTATGACCTAGAGGAGGATTAGATTTGTCTTTATAATAAGGAGCAGGTACTAAGAACCAGCGGTTTCTCCTATAAACACCATTACCACACCTAACTAAATAAGACCTAGGTTCTGGACCTATTTGTGTAACATGTCCATAATCTCTTAAATCCGTAATCCACACAGCATCATTAATCGTCAAATCAGATAGATTTTTTACAGTTTTATGTGCTTTATCATAATTTTGCTTTTGTCTCATCTTTAACTCTTGTTCTTTAGTTCGAGCCAAGGTTAAATCAACAGGTTCAGTCAGTTTATTAGGTAATATAGGAAGAGTTGATCTAAGCTTTCGGTTCATGAGAAGTTCGGATGGACTGAATCCGTTCTCAAGAGGTGTAGATCTGTATGACAATAAAGCTAAATGAAAATCATCTGAATTCTTTTTTAATATCGATTTAGCCACTTTAACTGCGGCTTCTGCAGCACCATTTGATTGAGCATAGTAAGGGGAACTGGTGATATGATCAAACTTATATTTATCCGCAAACTCTTTAAATTGTGTACCAAATTGCGGTCCATTGTCAGTTTTTATAATTTGAGGAATACCAAATCGGGAAAAAGAATCTTTGAATTCATCTTTTTATCGATTATAGTTTGACAATTTAAATTTTCAAGAGGATAAATTTCAAAAAATCTTGAGAAACAATCTGTAACAATGAGATACCATTTTTCCAGTTTAAATAAATCTGCGGCGAGTATCTGCCAAGGATTTTTAGGAATTAACGTGTCATAGTGTGATTCTTTAGGGTTTATTCTGTGCTCCACACATTTTGGACAATTTTTAATTAGATTTTCCAGCTGGCTAGACAACCCTAACCACCATACAGACTGCTTAGCTCTGTCTCTACATTTGGTCAAACCGAAATGACCAGTGTGAATAAAATTTAAGCATTCCATTTGTAAAGAGGGAGGAATAAAAATTCTACATCCCTTGGCCAATAATAAATTGATAATACTGAATTCATGGCGATATTGCCAATAGGGAATTAATTCTGTAGATAAATCTTTTTTATCAGGCCAACCAGACATACAATATGATTTTATTTTATTTGAAATTTTATCCTTGGTCTGTTCACATAATATTTTATCAAGATAAACATCTTTTATCGGGAGTGATTTACTTATGCTATTTACAAATTGATCTGTCTCTTTAAGTAAATTAGTTAAATCATAATCAGGGTTTGGATCATAAATAGGGTTTCTTGATAATGCATCCGCGACAACTATATCCTTGCCTGGGATATATTCAACAGAATAATTAAATCTCATGAGTCTCAAACGAAAACGCATTAGGCGAGGTGTTAGTTCGTCTAAAGGCTTTGTTTTTAAAATTTGTAAAAGGGGTTTGTGGTCTGTTTGTAGGATTATCTTAAGTCCGGTTATATATTCTTTGAATTTTTCTGCGGCCCAGGTAAGAGCTAGGGCTTCTCTTTCAATTTGACTGGTGTATTTTCGCTCATTTTCCCTGAGGCTTCTAGAAGCATAAGCCACTATCTGACAAACACCGTCTTTTTTCATCATTAAACAAGCACCTAAGCCGTAGGACGACGAATCAGCACTGACGATAATTGTCTGAGTATGGTCAAAGAAGGCTAGAGTAGGAGCTTCTGAGAGCATCCGTTTAATAGTATCAAATGATTTTTGCTGAGGATGATCCCACACAAAACATGAATTTTCCTTCAATAAACTATTTAATGGTTCAAGAATGTTACTTCGATCTTTGATAAACCTAGATGAAAAATTTACAGCACCCAAAAATTGATGCACTTGAGTTTTGTTAGTCGGAACTGGGAAGTTCAATAGAGCGATAACGCGAGAAGGATCAATAGAAATTCCTTTGTCTGTTATATGATGACCTAAGTAATTTATTTCTGTAACTCTCAAAATCGTTTTATCCCAGTTAACAGAGACACCTTCCTCGTGAAGGGATTTTAGTAATTTAAATAAAATTGCATCATGTCTTTCTTTGGTTTTTGAAAAAACCAAAAAATCATCTAAATGAAAAACCACACCTTCCATATTGGAGGCTATTTTTGCAATTTTACTTGAAAAATATTCCGGTGCACACGATATACCAAAGGGAAGGGATTTGAAAAAATATCTTCCGAAGGGAGTTATGAATGTAGTCATAAGCTGTGATTCTTTATCTAATCCTAATTGGTAAAACCCTAGTTTAAGATCAACTTTTGAAAAATATTTTGCACCATGAAGTTGAGCTAAAGTAATTTCAACTTTATGAATAGGAAAATGAGGGCGTAATATAAAATCATTGAGTCTAGAATAATCTCCACATATACGGACACTATCTCCCTTAGGGATAACTACTATAGGAGCAACCCACTCAGTTGGCTCCGAAACAGGTTCTATAATATTTAATGAGACTAATCGAACCAATTCTTTTTTTAACTTATCTAATAAAGGAATAGGAACTGATCTAGGAGAGGATTGGATAAAAGGAACATAATTTTCTGCCAAGTGCAGCTTAATAGTGGTATTTTTAAATTTTCCCATTTCTTTGAATAAATCAGGGAACTCAGATTGAATTTGCTTAATTAAGCCAGAGTTGGAAGTATCACTAATCGACTTTACATTGTTTATATTTAAAGTTATCAAATTTAGAGTATCTATTTCTGGACGTCCAAGAATCGGAGTCGTTAGATTACGAATTATGTGAAAGTTAACATTTAAATCTCTTTCTTTAAATGAGACACTCAGTTTCAAGGTACCGGCTAACATTAGTTTATTAGTGCCTGGTCCATATAGTGTATCAGAGGACTTACAAATAGAGGATCTCCAATTTTTTGGCACAAATTGTAAAGGGAGGCAGGAAACATCTGCTCCTGTATCAATTAGAAAATTGATATTTTGGACAAATTCTTTAATAAATAAGGGCAACTTTAATTTTTTGGCAATGTTAAGAATATTAAGGCTTACCAGCCCAATAAAATTGGAACTAGGGGCATCTTGAATTTGAGTGTTAGAGAGTTGTAAATTTTCTAAATTTTTACACTCTTGATCTACTGAGTACACTCTATTATTTGAACGAGCGCAGTGAGTTCTTCATTTCAGAGACTTGGGATTTGAAAAGTTTGTGTGTTTGTTTGTGTGTTTGTTTGTTTGTGTGTTTGTTTGTCTAACGATAACCATGGGCGTAGCCAGGGGGGGGCAGGGGGGGGCCATGGCCCCCCCCTAGGCCGGCTCAACTCTCAAAAAAAATACGATTATTATACATATACAGGTTAAAATAAAAAATAAATAAATAAAAAGTAAAAATAATGCTGTATAATAATAATAATGATATATATATATTATTATTATACAGAATTTATTATATTCAGAATTTATTATACAAATTTATTTTATGGCTAGGGGGTCTTCAGGTAAAAAAATGTAAATCTCGTTTTAGTTGACAAGTTACTACAGCTGTGGCGTGGCTGCACTGGTTTGGTTAGCATTGCTTTGATAAAAAAGATGCCTATGATAAGAAAAGAAGCTTGGCAATAATTATGTTTTCCTTCTCTCAGCCAGTGGCGTACCCAGAGGGGGGGGGGGGGGGGAGGGGCACAGGGGGCCCGGGCCTCCCCCAAAGCTAAAGACCTGAAATTTAAGCAATTGCAGTTTCACAGCAGATTTTAAAGTAATAGCGTTGTGATAGTAAAAAAAAAAAAATATATATAATAAGTAATTATATACCTAGTTTTGCCCGACATAGTTTTATTATTTGGCGTTAAAAACACGTCCCCCCCCCCCCCTCCAAAGCCAAAGACCTGAAATTTAAGTATGCAATTATGCAGCACATGTTCAAGTAATAGTGTTGTGATAGTCAAATAAATATAATAAGTAATTATATACCTAGTTTTGCCCGACATATTTTTTTTGGCGTTTAAAAAGACCCCAAAGCCATAGTCCTAAAATTTAAGTATGCAAATAAGTAAGTATTACTTAATAAATAAGTAAATATTACTTTCTTTTTTTTTTTTGTGCAAGCAAGTCAAAAAAATAAAAAATAAGTAATTATAAACCTAGTTTTGCCCGACATATATATATATATATTTTTTTTTTTTTTTGGCGTTAAAAAAGAAGATGAAGAAGAAGAATTGAAGTAAGTAGACTAGAAGCTAAAAACCACGAAAAAGTTTTGCGCCGGAAGGTTACAATCCTAGATAATAGGTTACAATTGAACCTCAACAACAACAACAAGAGAAGGTTATAACTTATAACTCGTGAACGTTGTATGGGTTTACTGAATAGTATGTTATGCGTTACTTTTTAAGTATTTATCTGTATAATAGTAATTAATAAATAAATTTAAAATGTAGTAAATAATATTTTTTCTGTATAAAGGTAACATTTAAGTATTTGCAGGAAGTAAGAAAAGGGAACTACTTGTTCATTTTCCAAGACTTGGATTAGAAATGAAGAGTGGAGTCAATATTAATTCTTTTAATTTGTACAATCTTGTGATAACAAAAATATTTACAGGTACCTAAAAATAACAGGAATCAGTCTGGAAAATATTACATTTTTCATAGAACAATTATTTTGAACTCTGCTAGGCTAAGACTAAAACTTATAAAGAATACTAAAGAGGCTGGTCTTAGTTTGAAAAAAGTATTGTGTTAGTTTAATTTAGCTGAATTGAATAAGCTTCAATATTCAATAGGAATAGGACTTATAATTTATTACATTTCTTTAAGAAAAATATTACTCATTATACCCCGTACCCGGAGTATAAAATTAACGTTGATATAATCACATTAATCTTTGAAATCAACAAAACAGCTCACTTAAATTTCATAAAAGCTGCATTATTTAAAATTATTATTATAAAAAATAAAAATAAATAAAGGAGAAATAGACTGCCAATTTCGTATGGTTGTAAATTTATTTAATTTTCCACCGTTTCTTACATCAGTAAAATTGTTTTGATTTTTTAACATAAATTACAGTACTCTTTTACATTAATGAAATTCTTTAGAAATATATATTCACGATTTATTACTGAATTCCGGCTAAAGAAAGTTTTTCTTTTCTTTTTCGAGGAGTCTGTGTTCACACTAACGTTTTTAGTATATTTGCAGAACTTAAAAATTGGTGAAGTACGAGATTGGTGAAGTATTTATATATTTTTTCTCACTATTTTCTTGAAAGGGAGTGAAACAATTTTGATCAAAACAATATTTCTTTTTATTAATGAAAGAAAAAATGAATTATGGCACTACAATAGGCACATTAGTAAATTACTCCAATGAAAATTTGCTAAAGAAGAAGAAACATAACTTAAAACTGATACGGTAAATAAAAACTATTATTATAACCTGTTGTTGAGTTCAACTATAACATGACTATAACCTTCCGGCGCAAAATGTTTTCGTGGTTTTTAGCTTCTAGTGTAAGTAGTCCTTAATCAGTTTAGGTTAAGGATCTAAATAGGGATGGAGCACTAAGTTACATATATCTCCTGGGTAAAAATATGTCGTCTATAGTCTATAGTCTATAGAACTTGGGAAAAAATCTACATAAAATTACGACTGTGCATGGTCAGAACTTTTTAGTGGGACGAATTTCTTCCCGACTATTATTATCCATTGTTTATTTTGAATGAAAGGTTACAATATAAAATTTTTAGATCAAGTTTTTAATTAAATATTTTCTTGTTTTAAGGGTTCTTATTTTAATCTACAGTTTTACTTTAATATATTAATTAAATTTAATTAAAATAGTTCGTAGCAGTCATTAGAATAGTTTTTAATTATTGAATAATTAATATTAATTAATTTGGAAACTGGTTCAATTGTAGAATAAGATTTTAAAAATTGCAGATACCCGACCTTTCGCAAGGAAGACTATTTTTTGTATTTATTGACTGGACTGTTAGATACCCAACTATTTTTATTTGGTTATGGTTTTGCATAAAACTCAGTATGAGTATGGTTCTGCATATTTGATTCTTAAAAAACGATTAATTACTATTTATTTAAAATTTAAAATTAGAGATGTAGTAGTTGAGACAATATCTCATTGGAAGCGCTAACGTCGCTTCAAATACTCTCTGTCCAATCTTAATGTAAATTATTTTACTTTAAGAGTAGATTTATAAATTTAAACAGCAAGTTTTCCTTAAAAAAATCTATTTCAAATAAACAATTTTTTCCCCTATAATTAATAGTTCTATTGAGTTTTTTTTTTTTTTAATTAAAATAAATCCTTTTGAAAATATTAATAATGGTACTGTCAGACTCTTGGCAATTTTAAGGAAAACACTTTTTTGGTTTTACATACACCACACACACACATATATGTGTGTATATGAGTATACAGGGCTCGATTTGAGGCGGAACGGCGTTCCGGGACCTCTCTCTCTCTCTGATAAATAAAAAAAAATAATCGGCACTAAGATTCGACTAATCGGCACTAATAATCGAGTCTAAAACTGTTAAAATTTCAAGATAAAAAGAACTAGAAAGAAGTATTAAAATAATGCATTGTCATCGTGTTCTCAGCTTTGCTAAAAGTTTCAAATGTCTAGCTATTCGGGAAGTTAGTTAGAAATCGAAATAAAAACGTAGTAAAAATGCTGTTCTTGAACGTTTATTTTTCAAATTTTTCCCGGGGGAGGACCCCCGGACCCCCCTTCTATAGGGGGGGGGGGGGGGGGGGTAGAGGGTAGGTTGTAGTTTAGGCACCTATATATATATATATATATATATATATATATATATATATATATATATATATATATATATATATATATATATCCAAAAAAATTAGCCCCCCCCTAAAGGCAACCCTGGCTACGCCCATGACGATAACTGGAGTAAAAGTTGATCAATTTCAACGAAATTTGGCACATATATGCACCTCAGTATTTGTGAGAAGTGTATAGTTTTTGGAAATTCCACACTAAATATTTTCAAGATGGCGCCCAATATGGTGGACAACTAAAAAAAAATGTTTTAGTCAGTATAGTGTATTATACATCGTTTTAAAGGTCTTTAAGAGAAGGAAAAGAATATATGTAACTAATAAAATTTCACATTTAATATTTTCAAGATGGCGGCCAATATGGTGGACGACTAAAAAAAAAAGTTTTAGCCAGCATAATGTGTTATACGTCGTTTTAAAGGTCTTTAAGAGAAGAAAAATAATATGTAACTAATAAAATTTCACAGTTCATATTTTCAAGATGGCGGACGACTAAACAAAAAGTTTTTAGTCAGTATGACATGTTATACATCAATTTAAAGCTCTTAGGGTCTAGGAAAGGAATATCTAACTATTTAAATTTCAAACATAATATTTTTAAAATGGCGGCCAATATAACGAAAACTAAAAAAAGTATAGTCTCCATGACAAGTTATAAATCGTTTAAAGGTATTTTAAAGGCTGAAGATTATGTACAAATACTGTATAAAAAGGCGAGCACTGCGAGCATGTATTCATTTTATTATATAATTATTATGTGCAAATTCTTTTACAAAAGCGAGCGTAGTGAACCTGCAATCATTTTATTCAATAAAATATTTACTACAAACGCTGAATAAACTGGCGAGCGCAGCGAGCCTGCATTAATATTATTAAAAAGATTATGGACAAATACTTTTATAACAGGCGAGCGTAGCGAGCCGGCAATAATATTATTATATAAGGATAATATAAAAATCCTACAGAAATTGGCGAGCGCAGCGAGCCCGCAATTATTTCATTAAATAAGGATTCTGTAGAAACGCTGTATAAACAGGCGAGCGTAGCGAGCCTGCAATAATATTATTAAATAAAGATCATGGATAAATAATTTTATAACAGGCGAGCGTAGCGAGCCTGCAATAATTTTATTAAATAAAGATAACATAAAAATGCTATATAAACAGGCGAGCACAGCGGGCCCACGCAATAATTTTATTTTATAAAGATTATGTAGAAACGCTATATAAACAGGCGAGCGTAGCGAGCCTGCAATAATATTATTAAATAAAGATCATGGACAAATAATTTTATAACAGGCGAGCGTAGCGAGCCTGCAATAATTTTATTAAATAGAGATAACATAAAAATGCTATATAAACAGGCGAGCGCAGCGAGCCCACGCAATAATTTTATTAAATAAAGATAACATAAAAATGCTATATAAACAGGCGAGCACAGCGGGCCCACGCAATAATTTTATTTTATAAAGATTATGTAGAAACGCTATATAAACAGGCGAGCGTAGCGAGCCTGCAATAATAATATTAAATAAAGATCATGGACAAATAATTTTATAACAGGCGAGCGTAGCGAGCCTGCAATAATTTTATTAAATAGAGATAACATAAAAATGCTATATAAACAGGCGAGCGCAGCGAGCCTTTATTCAATAATTTTATTGAATAAAGATTATGTAGAAACGCTGTATAAACAGGCGAGCGTAGCGAGCCTGCAATAATATTATTAAATAAATAATATGTACAAATGCTGTATCATCAGGCGAGCGTAGCGAGCCTGAATTAATATTATTACTTATATAAAGATTATGGAAAAATAATTTTACAACAGGCAATCATTTAATTAATGTCAGATTATGTAGGTAAAAACAGGTGAACGTGGTGAGCCCTTCATAACTTTATTAAATAAGGATTATGTACGGATGAAAGGAAAACAGTTTTAGCTACCGAGAAGTTGTGAATTAATACGAAATTAAATTCGGCTCACAGCATCTCGGCTTCGTTTGACAATTTTAAATTTTAAGAATGGGGGCAGTAATAAAGATAATTAAAGAGGAAGTTGTAATCAGCATGCCACGCCATACATTGTATTAAATTGTTTTATGAGTAGCAAATGAATATGTAACTATTTTTACAAAAGTTTTGTAACAAATGTGACCGAGATGAGGGTGTTAAAAAGTAATTTTATTCTTTATGCTGTGTTACGTAAAATAATTGTAAAGCTCTTTTTATGTTGAATAAGAATATTTTAGGTTTTCACCGAAAAATTATCTTGGGTGAGAACATAGTATGGGTGATATAAGACCACAATCTACGCGAGTTCTTTATGCACCGCATCCAGGGCCGGTGCAAGGGCCATGCGAGACATGCAGCCGCATGTGGCGCCGTCCGGGACGTGGCGCTGGCGAAGCCAGCGTCTTCCTTTAAGTATTTTTTTTAAAAAAATGTATTATAATAATTAAATGTATTACATTTATTAATTATTAAATAATATATTCAGTAAAACCAAACTAAAATGGACCCTGATAACATGGAAACCTGTCATAACGGAAAATAAACTGCGAGAATTTTTTCTTCAGGATTATACCCTGTGCAAAGCAAAAACGGAGAAAAATTCTGGGCAGGAATATTTGAACGAGCGTAGTAAGGTCTTTATTTAAGAGACGGGATTAGAAAAGTTTGTGTGTTTGTTTATCTAACAATAACTGGCGTAAATATTGATTGATTTGAACGAAATTCGGCACACAGGTGCAGCTCATTATTTGTGACAACTCCATAGCTTTTGAAAATTCCACACTACATATTTTCAAAATGGCGGCCAAAGTGGAGGACAATTAAAAAAGTTTTAGTCAGCATGACATGTTATACCTACATTGTTTCAAAGGTAAGAGTATGCAGAGCATCTATTCAAATGTCTCATTCAATATTTTATAGATGACGGCCAATATGGTCTAGAACTTAAGAAAAAGTTTTAGTCAGCAAGACATGTCATACATCGTTTTGAAGGTTTTATGAATGTGAAAAAAGTAATTACCTATTACAATTTCACAGTTAATATTTTCAAGATGGCGACCAATTAGAAGGACGACTAATAAAAGGTTTTAATTGGCGTGAAAGGTTTTAATGTTCTACATAGTTTAAAAGGACTTTAAGAATAGGAATAGAACTCGTAATCTGCAAAGCTCGACATTTTTGGACTACAAGAGGTCGAAAAAAATGGACACAATAGTGTCATTAGTCGTAAAGGAACTGAAGATGAAATTGTGGTGAGGCCAAGAAAGAGTAAACAACAAATTTCTTACGAGGGTTAAGATGAACCTGTGAAGTCATTCCTGGCAAGGAATCTTTTAAAGTATTTCTTTTTGTCGTCCTCGACACTGCAATCAATTCTTTGACAGAGAGGTTTGAACTAATGGAAAACCACAGCAAACATTTTAAATTTCTCTATGACATTTTATAATAAGAGAGATGTGAAAAAGGTGTAATCAGAGAACATTGCAGAAATCTATACAGTCAGCATTGACTGCAGATGATAAGAGTCATACTAATATCAATGGGGAAGAACTGCCGAGGGAAATCATAATTTTAGCTCCAATGTTGTCCAAAGATAGTTGCCCCGAAGTACATTATCTTACTTAACAATTTACAGTGCATTCAACATTTTTCCCAAAGTGTTTGTTGCATTACGAATATCAGTGGTCAGCAAAGAAATAAGGAGTTTTTTCAAAACTAAAGATTATAAAAAACTACCTGCGGTCGACCATTTGTCAGGACCGGCCAAGTGGTTTAGCAAAACAAACTTCATTACATTATCAATACCCATTTGATTAAAAGACTTTCCCGAGCTAAAAGCTAGAAAAGTATATTTTTAAATGTTTTGTTGTAAATTTTTTAAATGTTCTCGTCATTCATTAAAATGTAGTATAAGTATCAATTAATTTGTTTATGTAATCCCCTATTCTTATGTTTTCATCAAAAGTTGTGAAAATATTGTGTTGACTTATTTCTGAAACCTCATGTTTGTTGTACAGTACAAATTTACTTAATTGGTAAAAAGACCAAAAATTGTGATTTATTTGACAAATATATATTTATAGATATAGGTTCTTGTGAGGTTTATATTTAAAATTTATAGATATACATATACATCGGTGCATATTGGCGTCAAATCTATATCTCGCATGTCCCAAAAAGAAGCCTTGAACCGGCCCTGACCGCATCACTAGTTTTATTTCCTTTAGCACGGCACACATTGGCCCAATGTCCAGTTTTTTTACAAAATTTGCACATTGATTTTTTTGCTGGGCAATATTTTCTAGGATGTGGGTTTTTACCACAAAAAGGACAAGATTTACCTGAATTGTTCTGTCTAGTACCAGAAACAGCAGGTTGAGGAGCAGTAGGTTGAGCCGTTGATCTTGAGTTGGAAGCAGGCGTATACTGAGTAGATGGATGATTCTGTGTTCTATTTCCACGTGTAGTAAAGTTAATGTGAAGTTCTTTGCGAAGAATCTCGTTATGTTTCATTTGGATTTCCGCTTGACGCGCAGCTGTTATGGCTTCTTCCAAAGTAAGAGAAGGTCGAAGCTGAAGTTGTTCGCTTGTTTTTCGGTCCGACATACCCACTAATAACTGATCTCTGATAAGAGAATCTTTAAGTTTCTCAAAATCACAATGCTCAGCAATTGAGTGAAGAGCAGTGATAAATCCATCGACTGTTTCGCCTGGTTTTTGGAGTCTCGAATTAAAGGAAAAGCGTTGAAACGTGACGTTTCGTTTTGGTGTGAAATACGAATCCAGTTTAGCCAATAAATCGTCGTATGATGTCGGCTCCGGAAATTGATTGATAATCTCCTCCGACTTTTCCCCCAGAATGTAAAGGAGAATATCGATTTTTTCTTCTGAAGTTCGGTTTTTAGCTCCGCTAACAGACATATATCTCTCAAACCTTTTCTTCCATACCGGCCATTCTTCCGGCTTAGAAGTGTCAAATGCCGCGGGCGGGCGTACCGATAAATTATTATTAGACATAATAGTTTCAGTGTTAATATTAACGATACCTGATGAAGCGTGATGCGAGTGTGAGCTAGTTCCTGGTTCTGGTGCAGAATCTGATGGAACCACTACCATAATCTAAGTCACCTTGTAAATCAAAATTAAATAAATAAAGAAAACACCGCTGCCACCATGTTTAAGTGTTTTATGAATTTAAAGAAAAGGTATTGTAATAAATGAGACGCTAGACACGAGGTACAAAGTCGGAGAGCTGAAGAGGAAGAACGTGTATTCAAAGAAAGCGGGAGAAGACAAGACTTGAAACACAGGTTCATAAATGTAGCGCTTAGGCATCAAGCAAGATGCGTTCATATATCAATCTGATGGAACAAAAGTAACCCGCAGATAGCTCTTTAACTTTAAACTTAACTTTAAAAAAATGTTTGTTTCACTGAATAGATAAAGTTCGATTTTTCCCCCGACCTAAAATTCCAATTTTAAATTTTAAGTTCACGTTTACGCGAGCGTTGCTCGTGAACGCTTGGACGGATAACGTTGTCCAACGAACTCGTCCTGGGCATTGGTAAAATGAACATGTCTACAAAATTTTATCAAAATCGGTCGACATTTACTCAAGTTATCGTCGCACGTTTCATAATTCGCGGACAGACAGACAAACACGAGACCAAAAATGTTCCCTTATGTCTGAAACGAATTTCTGTCTTGGAATTTTTGAAATTCTCAAAAGTGAACACAATGCTTCCGTTACCTTCGGTAAGCTCGGAAGTAAAATCTAAACAATTTTGACAGATTAAAAAAAACGGGAACAATTAAACCAATTAGACAATAATGGCTTATAAAATCAATGAAGTACGTGGATAGGACTTAAGGAAGCTATGTGCCACACCAATTGGCAGTCAATTTTCTTAATTTTTCCTTGTTTAAAAGTTCTAGCCGTATGATCCACTTGAAATGCGACACCCTGTATGCAGGATCGTCTTAAATATTTAAGCTTTACTTATAGTAGAATGGATGTCTACTTAAGTTGATTTGCGTATCAGGGCCAGTCTAGTTGTAAAAGATAATAGTGCAATTGTATATTATTACTGACACATAGTATAGGGTAAGTAAGTTTAGTGTAGAATACAGAGCTAGTTACAACAATGTGTTTGTACAGAGTGTCAGCACTAGGGTGCTATCTAATTGATTCTAATGAGAACACATAGAGGGCGTAGTCAGAGCGCTTCTCGTTTAGTTCTCATCAGTTCTAACTAGAGAGCGCTCTCGACCTCTCTGACCTAATCACTCCATTCTAACAACACTCCACTCCTCCTCCCCCCCACATCTTCTTATTCTTCATTCACAGCCACTTTACATTCATTTCATTCTTATCTCTAGCTTTGCCAAACCACAAACAATAATTGGCCAGTATATGAAATAATAACACTTTTAATTTGGCACTTGGTTTATTTTGTCCTCAACAATATAATTGTTACAAACAAAATGATTATTTTGTATTTTTTCTTTTAATTTTTTTAAACACAGCATCTTATCATTTGTTATAAAATTCCACTTTAATTGTTGTGACAAGTTTAATTAGTACAATAGCATTTCAAATTTTAGAAGATATTTCAATTTATACCGTCGTGGAACTATGTTTCTATTTTCATCTAGGATAATTAGCTCAGTCAATAAAGGCCAAAAACAGGCTGTACCCGCAACTAATTAGGGGAAATCTGGATTTTTTCCTAATGATAGACCATGATAAGAGGTACATTCTCTCAAAAGTCCCCACTTCTCCCCCTTGTGCTTCCCCCTCTTAAAGTTCAAAATTTACTTATTTTTCGCTTTTTACGCAAAACTGTTTATTTTTTTAAGAGAAGTGATATTAACAAAAATATTTCTCACATAATTCTTCACAAAAAAGGTTCTATGCATATGTTTGAAGTGAGACATACCGTTTTCGAGATATTGTTGATAAAAATTCCAATTTTTCATTATTTCGAACTAAGATGTGTTAAATGTACATACGACGCGTAATGTACAATTACCAACCCATTCAGGCCCGCCCCCCCGTCAATCCCAAATATAAGTGTTTGCCTTAACCATATCACCTTCTTTTGAGTGTTTTTTTTTAACTTTAAATCTATTGAGATAAATATATACAAGTAGACTGCTGTCGTTAAACATATACAGTGTGTCCAAGATAGAGTATCCGAAAGGAAAATTTTTCTTATTTTTGGGTTTTCGAAAAAAAGTCATTCTTTATAAAAACTCCTGCTTATTCTTAAACCTCTAATAATGACAACATTTTCTTGATTTTTTGTACAGGATGTTTGTTTTTTTAAAAAACTTTAAAATATGACCAAGAGCAAACAACCCTTATTTTTGATGGTATCGAAAAATATTATTCATAAAAGTGGTTCAGAATTGCAAAAAACGTATAAATATTAAATAATAATTTATTTTAAGAATTATTAAATCGCTCTTGTTTTGACTCTGAGCTACTGTTCTGAGGGTCATGCTTATTCTTCATCAGAAGTCTCTTGGTGAAAACGTTTTCTTGTCGTCTTCCTCTTCTCAGAAAACTCTGTTTTTGTTGGCATTTGGCTGGCCAACGCGTTGGCTACAAGTTTAGCTTCTTCAATTATGGAACTAAATTTGTTTCTTTAACTAATCATTTCTTCCATGAATCAATATAAGAAACTTCCTTGTCTACAGTATTCTCACAACTAGAATTAGTGCGTTGACATCGCGGGAAATTGAGTGACACACAGATTGGCCAACCTCTCTGAGGGAAAAAATTAAGCCACTACGAAGCCTTCTTATACGGTTATCCAGAGGGCCTCTCCCCTCCACTAGAGACATTTATCTTTGCCTAGTTGGCCCAACCTTTTGTCCGGGAAAATATCGAGCTCTCATTGGCTCGTCACCCCATTTGCTAGTTTTTCCCGCGCTCGCAACGCACTAATTCTAGTTGTGAGAATACTGTAGAATCACTTCTCTTACTTGCAATACTTTGTTATGGGGGCCTGAGTTTTTGGCCTGAGCCGGGCCCCTGGGCATTTGCCCCCCTTGCCCCCCCCCCCCCCCCCCCCCCCTCTGGGCGGGCCTGAACCCATTATTCTCTTATTTATTTTTTATTGTTTTCTCCTTTTTTTAAGGGTATTGTTGGTAAGACCAAAAAAAAGAAACGTTTATAATTTCGTTCCTGTGTCTTTCAGTCTGTTATTCTGTAAGGTTCCAATAACTTTTGAATCAAAAGATATAAAAGCATGAAAATTTCCAGTATTAAAGATTCAAAATTATCGTGAGAGTTGCACGCGAACACGTGAACAGATAAAGCGCTGTCCACCAACTTTAGCCAGAGCATTAGTTAGAGGAACACGCATACCGAATTTTTACTAAATCGGTTAACTTTTACTCAAGTTATCCTTGGACTCATACACGTTATTGACAGAAAGACAGACAAACAGACAGGTAAGATGCATATTTCGTTGAATTTAAGAAAATCCAAACTTCTTTAGATTGTTACTCCCCTTATAAACAAAACAGAAGGGAGTAGGAGTAACTGTGTAAAAATGGTGTACGGAATGTGTGTCTTTAGATTGTTACTCCTCTTATAAAAAAAACAAAGGGGAGTAACAATCTAAAACAGTAATGCGCGCTTCACGTAAGTACGTGGGGCGATTATCGCCGGTTTCTGTACATTAAAGTTAAAATTATTAAGTGTAATATAATTACAATAATTTTAATAGTAATATTCTTTTTCTACTCTTCAAGAACATTAAATTGATGAATAACATGTTATGGTAACTAAAACAATGTTTAGTCACCCGCCATATTGGCCGCCATCTTAAAAATTTTAATAATTGCATATTCCTTTTCTACACTTCAAGACCTTTAAGTTGATGTATAACATGTCGTAGTTGATGTATAGTTACTAAAAACTTTTTTTAGTCACCCGCCATATTGGCCGCCATCATGAAAATATTAAGTGTGAAAAATCCAAAATGTGTGCAGTTGTCTCAAATGCCGAGATGCACCTGTGTGCCGAATTTCATGTTCCTAGCTATAGTAGTTTATGAATTGAAACAAGCAACGGACAGACAGACAGACAGAGCCGTTATATAAAGTTTCTTTTTGTACTTTGTACAGAAACCTAAAAGGTGTGAAATGATCTTCTTTAGACTGTTACTCCCCTTATAAAAACAGAAGTGCGATATTCGTTTGTCCCACAGTACATTGGACTAAACATCCCTTTATCTTAAAAGTAATTTAGTCAGTCATTTACAGTCTAAAAAAACATAGGGGAGTAACAATCTAAAGAATTACCTACCAGACACTCGCTTTAATTATCTTTACTTGGGGGGGGGGGGGGGGAGGTATAGGTGTTTTATTTTGTTGGAAGGGGACTGAAGGAGTCTTAAGATGGTAATATTTTGGTGTAATTTTCCAATGAAGTAAAACTGTTGTAATATGGCGGTTATATTTTCTGGTTTATAGCTAAGTTAGAAGCCAGCAAGATGTGGCTATATTAATGCCCGTATATATTAACGGTGCAGATGGTTTTAGTATAATTAGTAGAGGAAATAAGCTGTTAATGTATTAATAGGGCGAGTTTAATCATGAACTAGTATAGTTCCGTGATGACACACTAGTAGCGCGCGTGTTCGCGTCACTCTACGCCCTTTATATACTAGTTATGCGTGCCAATTATAAATTAAACCCTGATTAAAACAACGCGTTAAATACCCTAATATAATATCTCCTACTGAGGCAACAACATCCGGCTCACCATGGAACAAAAATAACATTATAATAATATAAGAGTCAGCTATTGAATGAAAGAAAAAACAAATGTTTATAAATGCGATAAATTTGTTCGCAGTAATTTAATTATTTAATTTTTTTTATTGCATCATTTTATTTATTTTTTAGGTTTCTGTACGAAGTACGAAAAGAAACCTTATATAACGGCTCTGTCAGTCTGTCTGTCTGTCTGTCTGTCCGTTGGCATTTTTAAATTCATAAACTATAAAACTATACTATAGGTTGGAACATGAAATTCATATAAAATAAATAAATAAATAAATTCTTTATTACATTGCCAATTTCCATCGGATGTAACAGGTCACTACAAAGTAATATTAATATAAAGATACAATGTGAAATTCATTATTTTTAAAAACTAACAGCACTTATACAACGCAACAATTTAAAACTAACAATAATTTTTAACTAACAATTTTAACGCAACAATAATAATACCATCAACGTTAAAACAAATAAGTAAAATAAATTAAATAAAATAAAACAGTAAAACTCTAACTAATACATATATTTATTTATTTATTTACTGGTTATATAATATATAAATATATATGTATTATTCAAATAGGGTAGGATAGGGAAATAAAATAGACTGTCAATTAGTGTGGCACATAGCTTCCTCGCATCCTATCACAAACTTAATTGATTTTATGCTTTTACAAGCCATTATTGTTTAATTGTTTCCCCCGTTTTTTTAATCTGTCAAAATTGTTTGGATTTTTTTATTATATAAATTGAAGTATCAATTTAGCAAAAGTGAAAGAGCGCAGACGGATCATATTATTTATTTGCGGCTATTTGCAGGTTACTTTCGACAAACTATATAAGTTCCATACATATCAGATAAGTACTTTTGAAGCTATAGGTGTAAATAAATGTATGTTTGTGTGCATGTGGAAGAGAAACAAATAAGAGCAGAAGGTTGAAACTTATATGGCAAGCTAATCATGACCTACCATACAAATTTCATTAAAATCGGACGAGTAGTTTTAAGATGTTTGGTCACAAAAATTGAGCGACAGACAGACAAGGAACTAAAAATTTTCGCTGATGTCTGAAACGCATTTCTGTCATGGAAGTTTTAAAAATCTGAGATATAAAATATTTTCGTTCCTCAGAACGATCACATAGCTTCCGTTGCCTTCGGTAAGCTCGGAAACAAAAAATTAAAAGATTTGTTTAAAAAAAACTGTTTATTAACTGTTTCCATATGCGTTATACATGAAAAGAGAGAGAGAGAAAGTATTGCGGTGGCGCGATAATTCACTTTTGATTTTTCGATCGAAGGTACTCGTATAACAAATTTTCGATCTTCAAAAAGATCACATAGCTTTTGATTCTTTCGATAAGCTCGGACAATAATACATATAATTACAAGATAAAAAGAAATTTTTATATACTACGTTTTTAAATTTTCTTTTGATCCCTTAGAATAGTACTATATATAGAAGGAGCATAGAATCGGAATCCTAAGCAATTACTGATAAGAGACTGAAGCCAACTTTTGCCGAGAGGTTGTGTCCTTAAGACCAGGCTGCCAACATAACAACACTCATTTTATTCATTTAAACAGGAGAAGGTTGGCCATGCTTTAGTAACTATTCAAAGCCCGCTCACAAACATCAAGAAGACAAAACCCTGCCATTGGTTATTGTTTACGTTTCACTCTGACGTCAATTTTTACAACTCGCCCAGCATGATATAATAATCATTATTTTTAGCATATTTCAAGCTAAAATAAGATAAAACACAAAAAAAATATTACAATAAACTAAACTGACTATCAATAATTATAATTTAATAAAAAAATTAAATTAAACAACCGAAGGCAATTAATTTTAGAGTTATGACGTCACAAATTACAAAAATGAATTTTTAGAACGCGGATTAAGGGACACAACCAAAGTTGGTTTCAATTTTATCAGTGATCCTCCTTCTATATATTGTATTATTCTAAGTTTGAACCATATGTAATGTTGATAATATAGTTGTCATTATTATAATAGTAGCTAGTGAAAAAAAATAAATAAAAAATAATAGTTCCAAATTTATTTACTTCACATAAATGACAACCATCTAGAGAGCTGATCGTAAACCTATAAAAGGACAAATCATTGTACAACGAATCTCGCCAACACCGTATCTAAACCGTGCCATTGATATGCCCCCGTGTAGGGACAGTAAGAGAAAAAAAATGTGTACAAGTAAAGAAGTACAGATGCAGAAAAATTAAACCGATACCTAGGACACAAGTGTAAACAAACCTGGTTGTCACACGTCAATTAATTTATTTCTTTGTTTACTTTTCCTTTTTCGCTGTCATTCAATGTTAATCTCTTTAAAAAAAATCACAAATTTGAAACCCGTCAAAATGAAGATTGTAATAAAGATTGTATGTCAAAACAAATAAAATAACTTGCGGATTTTTTTCCGAACCAACTTTCCATACAGCAAAATTTGCTGAAGACTAATTAAATTCTGCTGAAAGATGGCTAAAAGTATTAAAATATTGCATTGGTATCGTGTTCTGAGCTATTCTAAAAGTTTCAAATGTCTAGCTACTCGAGAAGTTAGTTAAAAATCGATTCCAAGATTTTTACTGGACAAACAAACAAACAAACAAGAAAGCAAGCTAATAAAAACGTAGTAAAATACAAATAACACAATGCGTAGCGAAGCAAGGAAATACTGCTAGTAAGTTGTATAAGTTTGCACACTATAACATAGTTTTGTATTTACACGAACCAGACTTTATTTAAGAATATAGTGTGTGTAGGTGGAAGCAGTTGGTCGAGATTACGGGAAGAGAAGCTGTGCTAGTGTGGGAAGATGGTCGAGAGACAGCGGAAGTACCCCCAGCTAAGTTACGACATTCGATACTTTGGGGGCAGCGCCGCGTCTAACTTCTAGCTTAAACTTACCTTGACTCTGCCACTTTAAAACTAACAGATACAGTCCTATATGTTCAGCTGCAACGACAAACTTATAGACGCGTCCACAAATTATTTATTTCCTGTCAATGCTTGAATTAACAAGCATTGGTTTCCTGTCAATAAGTACTCTAAAGCACGTGCTTACTAACACTACATTAGAGTACTTTTGAGGGTCCTCAGCTACCGAATATGGACTCCTATAAATGTAACAATCTAGGAAAGAAAACTAAACATTTAAATGTAATATTGCGCTACTGAGTCACTTATATTCCAATAGATAGAGTGCAAAAAAGTGTTAAACATCATGCTAGAATTATTTTGTGTATAAGTCAATCTTTTGGTGCCTTTTAAGAATATGTGATCAAGTCTTAGTATCAAAGAATATGTGATCAGGTCTTAGTATCAAAGACGGACAAGAGCACATTTTAAAATTTTTCAGGAGAGCCGAAAAAGTGCAGCTCAAATTCTACTGGTGCTAGAGCTATGATTCTTTTTTTCTGTACATTCTTAATAGACTCAAAACTAGTTAGACGTTCTGAAAACGTGAATTTCTTTGATATTTTAGCTGCAAAATAGAGTTAAAAAGTGGAGTTGTCCGCTTTTAAAACAAAAACCAAGGTTTTGTCCGTTTTTGAAGCAAAACGTCGTGGAAAATAATTGTTATAATAATAATATTCGAGATATAATTTTTTTTTCTCTTTTTTCATAGTTTTTGGAGGGTATTGCCCCAAAATTTAGAGCTAAAAGTAATTTCTCGATTTCCCCTCGGAGTATAATTTTTCTAAACATGTATGCCCATTATGGTAGGAGGTATTCAGATGTTAAAGGCCGCAGTGCATCATGGGAACGAGTTAGTAAAATGCAGCCTCCTGATTGGCTGTTTAGGTTATGTCCACTTTTGAGCCAAACGCGTGTTGACTTGTCCGTATTTGTAACAAAACTACAAATATTATTGCATTTTTACCCCTTTTCTGGTCGTTTTTGATGTAAACGAATGATGTGAATATAAGAAACAATCGATAACTAATATTCGGAAAAAATTTTGAATGTCCGTCTTTGATACTAGGCTCCTCATGTGGCCGGCTATGTTCGACTGCGGGACGTAGCTTGGCAATAGGCATTTGAAAAGAACTAACCGATGGAGAGCGGCCATGTACCGCCCATTATGGTGGACAATTTGCGATTTTCATGATCTTGAGTACAAAATTAGTTAGTAGACGGAAAATCAAGCTGATGTGAGTCTGTTACTTGATAGGTTAGTTAGTCAAATATTAGTCCAACTCGTTCTCTCCGAAACGAAAGTAGACGAAATTACCTACAAAATGCATTAGTCAAACCTAATTTTATGTTATCCGAACCTATTTATACAGGACTTTAAAGTTTGACAAAATTGTGTAAAATACAGGATTTTACTCATTTTTTTGACATTTATATTATTGTTTACGGTGCCCATATTATTTATATATTTATTATTACCCAATATATATTTATATATTTAAGATATGTGTATCTATGTATGTATATACAGGGTGTCCCAGCTAATATGGAACAGCCAAATATCTCCGGAACCATGATAAATAGAAAGATGCGGTTTTCAGGGTTCGACAATAGCTATAAATGCGCATCCAGAACATATACTTAACATTTTTTGTGTTCAGCAAAAGTGTGTCCAATTTATACTAGGCATCGCGTGGCTCTATCATTGAAGCGAGCGTATAGTAATAAATATGTATTGAATATTGAAAAAATAGATTATCGTGAATCATGATGAGTTGATAGATAATAGGTCTGGTAGTAGTACAGCGGCTAGTAGTAAGGGAACCACCCCGCATTCTTACTATTCCTCTAACCACACATCTCCATTTCAATATTTATAATTTGTATCTCTTTGCTACAAACAAACTACTGCATGTATCAAATTGAAATTTTGCATGCCTGTTTCAATTGTGCATCAAATGGTGTCTATGAAGTTTTATTAAAATCGTTACGTTAGAACGTAAGATATCGGTAAAAAGGTTGTTTTCTCTATTTTAAACGTTTAGGTCCGCTTTAATAGTTTTAGCGATCTTTATTAATTCATAGCGGTGTCGCTGTTGGTTTTACTAAAAAATGTTATTTATAAAAAATGTTCGTCTCATCGAATAGATGAGGATAGAATTTTTTCCGGTCCTGAAATTCCAATTTAATTTTTGAACCTCTCGTTTACGCGAGCATTGCGCGCGAACTCTTGGACGGATCACGCTGTCCAACGAACTTAGCCTGAGTATTAGTAAGAGGATCATGTATACCAAATTTCAACTAAATCGGTCAACTTTTACTCAAGTTATCGTCACACGCGTGAACGTTACTGACAGACAGATAGACAGACAGACAGACAGACAGACAGACAGACAGACAGACAGACAGACAGACAGACACGGAGCATATTTCGTTGAATGTAGGAAGCTCGCTACGCTCGCTTCAATAATTAAAAAAAGTGAATAGGAAGCCAAATGTTAAGGACTGTAGAAATAAGTTAGGATAACATAAAATTAAGATTGACTAGTGCATTTTGAAGGGAATTTTGTCTATTTTCATTACGGAGAGGATACAATTTACTGATTTCGGTGTCGTTTATGAGTTATATAAAAAAAAACTGAAAAAAAGAGCCAACATTGCGAGGTTTTTCGCCTACCAAAAGTTGTCCCCAGGTCTTTCGAGGTCGCAAACTTGGTTTCTTGCTCCTCTTACTATACAAAACAATCATCCTAAAAAAAAAAAAAAAAAAAAAAAAAAATCTTTTACCCTCATTAATGTAAGCAAGCTACCTATATATTTGGACTATTAAACAAATTAGACAATAATAAATGTTTGTAAAAGCATAAAATCAATAAAGTACATTATAGGATACGTAGAAGTTATGTGCCACACCAATTGACAGTCGATTTTTGTTTTGTTTATGATTATTATAATTTGGATTTTTTTTTTAAATTAATAAAAGTATTTTTACTTTATCTTCTTTAGGTTCCATAAGTGCGCTTCAGACGTCAGGGAACTCATACTCGTGTCTGTCTGTCTGTCCGTCAAAGTGTTGTCGAAGTCCCATATTTTGTAAATTACTGTTCTGATTTTGATAAAATTCGGTTACTTTGTCAAAGTTGCCAACAAAAATATAGTACCAAATTAATTTAATGTGTTTTTTTTCTCACCCATTCAAATAACATAATTATTTTTATAACCTTCATATTTTTAAAACCGACTATCTCCCAAAACTGATATAAAAGTTTAAAGACTCTAATTTACAATAACTTGGCTGTACAATTTATATGAATGGCAAAACATAAACATTAATAAACAACAATAACGGAATAACGATAAGGTTATTGTCGTTTGAGCGATAAGGAAGGAAAGAGTGATTAGGATTGGTCCAAGTGTGACCAATAGGAAGGAAGTTATAGAGGTTGGTTAGAACTAGGTACCATGTAGCCGGTTCCGGTACAACCTTGTACATCCTAATTCACTTCCTCAACTGTATCCTCTTCTACGCAGGTTCGTTACAATCTTCTACCTGCTACCTGCCCACCTTTCTCCTTAACTGATTTATTAACATTGATTACACCAATATATAGGGTGAAAAATTAAAATTTATTCTTTTTGCAGTAGGGTCTAAACTGAAGGAAAAAATTGAAAGCTCGCTTTTGCTACATTTGGATCTCTTTGGGTCATCTTCATGCTGACTAAACTCATGTCATTATACTTTGTTATCTGACAGCGCGGGAAAACAGGAAAAAAACGAGAGGGGAGCCAATGAGAGCTCGAGATTTTGGCGGGTAGTAGGTCCGGCCAACTAGGCAAACAAAAACATCACTGGATAACCTTAAGATTACTACTTAGTAGTTTTATTTTTCCCCTCCTACAGGTTTGGTCAATCTGAGCTGTCAGATTTACAAAGTATAATGGCAAGAGTATAGAAGATAACTATTCCATCCTGTTCTTGTATTGAACTGATTTCAGGCAGAGAAATGTGATTTTACTGCCTAGGCGGTAAAATAAGGAAAATGTTGATGCCTAGGCAGCAAAAATGTTATTGTTATAATGTTGGCAATAACAGTTTATACTAGTATCTCTATCTTATAACATAATATATTATAGTTTCATAAGTCAAATTTAATAAATAAACGTTTTAATATTTAAATAATTTGTTAATTCTGTTAAATAAGTACAATGAATAGTAGATCTTTAATTAAAAAAATAGCGTCACTGGCCACACTGCAGCTTCATGTAAACATCCAAAATCCATATTATTATTATTATTATTATTGTTGAAATTATTCTAGACTACTTAGTGATGCGGTGCATAAAGAACTCGCGTATATTGTGGTCTTATATCACCAGAGACGGGAAAAAGTCATAAACGTCATAGTCATATGATTTTGTCATAAAATAGCCATTTTACGCATAAACGTCATAAAATAGGGGTTTCTTGGAATAAACGTCATACAATGGCCTTTTTTGCCGAATGTTTAGCAAAAAGGTTTTATTTTTTAGTTAAATAAAATGTTTCAATTGAACATTTGTGGTCCGGTTCCAGGTAAAAGTGCAGTTCGAACAAAAAACCCTTACACCAGCTTAGTGATAGGCCTGGGCTCTTAATTCCCTTACCACTTTCGGACTTAACTAATGCGCTTATGCTATGCATACCTACAACCAGGGAGGCACCGACGGTCATCCCTAATTCCAAAATAGGGCTCCTGATCGGCTCCTTCTTGGAACAACTCCTCCGATTAGAATCCAGGAAGTTCAAGATAGATTCTCCAGTCAGCCAATAGTAAACCCATTGAATTTGGGCAGTCTCCTGATTGGCTGTTCCTTAATTAATTTTTTGTATATATTCATGGTAAGGGAGTAGAATGTTTAATTTCTCATTTGATGACAAGTAACACGAATAAGAAACTCGTGTTTCTTGTTTCTTGGTTAATTTTACTAGTGCAACTAGTTTCTTAATAGATTCTACTCGTGTCAGAATGCCGAAAACTCCTGCAAACAAATTAACGCTTAAGCGTAAGTAGGTGTCAGAGGAGATGGACTTTTCTTTGGAAGGTGAAACATTCTTCTGTAAGCCATGTGATAAACAGGTAAGTTCTACACCTACTTTGTATCTGGAGTCTTAAAGGTCTTATAGCTTCATTGGAGAGGCGCCGTCAATTCGCAATGCAAAAGAAGCCCTAAAGGCTCCAAGACTGGAAACCCACCTGAACTACATCAACGACAACTTTGGGACATTTCCTGACATAATAGAAGGTTTGCAAAAACAGGATATGCTATTTCCAAACGGCGTCGAAAAATCACGACCCTTTGCGGTACCGATTGGGTTGGAAGAGTGGGGGAAAAGGTGAAAGAAAAGTTCACTGCTGTTCTCTCAAGGAATTCTGGATGGGAACACGCCCAGGCCATAGCTGCCCGGTTGAAGGGCGTGCAAAAGCAAAAGCAAAAGCAAATGACGTGTCATGCATGAAATTTGCTCCCACCTCATCTGCCGACGTCGAAAGGTCTTTTTCCAAGTTTAAAATTCTACTGACAGACAAAAGAACCAATTTAACGCCGGAGAATATAGAACAACACATGATTACTTTTTACAATGTTATTTATTATCATTTATTACATATATTGTAAATATAATTTTGTATCTATGAAATATTGAAATCTCTTTTGAACTGTTTCCCTCCAAAATAACGAAATGCTTCACATAAAGGCTAAATTTTCGCAGAAAATAAACGTCATACTTTTGGCTAAAACGTCATAAAACAACCGATTTTCTAAAATAAACGTCATAAAACAGGATAATAAAAGTCATAAAAGTCATAGAATAAAGGTCATGAAATGGAAAAATAAAAGTCATAAACGTCCCGTCTCTGTATATCACCCATACTATGTTCTCAACCAGGATAATTTTTCGGTGAAAACCTAACATATCCTTATTCAACCTGAAAAGAGCTTTAAAATTATTTTTTCCGTGGTAGGCTGTGAAATAGTAACTTTAGAGCCTAAAAAACATAGCTAAAATCCATTTTTTCATTACGTGGACCATGGGCGTAGCCAGGGTTGCCTTTAGGGGGGGGCTAATTTTTTTGGATATATATATATATATATATATATATATATATATATATATATATATATATATATATATATATATATATATAGGTGCCTAAACTACAACCTACCCTCTACCCCCCCCCCCCCCCCCCTATAGAAGGGGGGTCCGGGGGTCCTCCCCCGGGAAAAATTTGAAAAATAAACGTTCAAGAACAGCATTTTTACTACGTTTTTATTTCGATTTCTAACTAACTTCCCGAATAGCTAGACATTTGAAACTTTTAGCAAAGCTGAGAACACGATGACAATGCATTATTTTAATACTTCTTTCTAGTTCTTTTTATCTTGAAATTTTAACAGTTTTAGACTCGATTATTAGTGCCGATTAGTCGAATCTTAGTGCCGATTATTTTTTTTTATTTATCAGAGAGAGAGAGAGGTCCCGGAACGCCGTTCCGCCTCAAATCGAGCCCTGTATACTCATATACACACATATATGTGTGTGTGTGGTGTATGTAAAACCAAAAAAGTGTTTTCCTTAAAATTGCCAAGAGTCTGACAGTACCATTATTAATATTTTCAAAAGGATTTATTTTAATTAAAAAAAAAAAAAACTCAATAGAACTATTAATTATAGGGGAAAAAATTGTTTATTTGAAATAGATTTTTTTAAGGAAAACTTGCTGTTTAAATTTATAAATCTACTCTTAAAGTAAAATAATTTACATTAAGATTGGACAGAGAGTATTTGAAGCGACGTTAGCGCTTCCAATGAGATATTGTCTCAACTACTACATCTCTAATTTTAAATTTTAAATAAATAGTAATTAATCGTTTTTTAAGAATCAAATATGCAGAACCATACTCATACTGAGTTTTATGCAAAACCATAACCAAATAAAAATAGTTGGGTATCTAACAGTCCAGTCAATAAATACAAAAAATAGTCTTCCTTGCGAAAGGTCGGGTATCTGCAATTTTTAAAATCTTATTCTACAATTGAACCAGTTTCCAAATTAATTAATATTAATTATTCAATAATTAAAAACTATTCTAATGACTGCTACGAACTATTTTAATTAAATTTAATTAATATATTAAAGTAAAACTGTAGATTAAAATAAGAACCCTTAAAACAAGAAAATATTTAATTAAAAACTTGATCTAAAAATTTTATATTGTAACCTTTCATTCAAAATAAACAATGGATAATAATAGTCGGGAAGAAATTCGTCCCACTAAAAAGTTCTGACCATGCACAGTCGTAATTTTATGTAGATTTTTTCCCAAGTTCTATAGACTATAGACTATAGACGACATATTTTTACCCAGGAGATATATGTAACTTAGTGCTCCATCCCTATTTAGATCCTTAACCTAAACTGATTAAGGACTACTTACACTAGAAGCTAAAAACCACGAAAACATTTTGCGCCGGAAGGTTATAGTCATGTTATAGTTGAACTCAACAACAGGTTATAATAATAGTTTTTATTTACCGTATCAGTTTTAAGTTATGTTTCTTCTTCTTTAGCAAATTTTCATTGGAGTAATTTACTAATGTGCCTATTGTAGTGCCATAATTCATTTTTTCTTTCATTAATAAAAAGAAATATTGTTTTGATCAAAATTGTTTCACTCCCTTTCAAGAAAATAGTGAGAAAAAATATATAAATACTTCACCAATCTCGTACTTCACCAATTTTTAAGTTCTGCAAATATACTAAAAACGTTAGTGTGAACACAGACTCCTCGAAAAAGAAAAGAAAAACTTTCTTTAGCCGGAATTCAGTAATAAATCGTGAATATATATTTCTAAAGAATTTCATTAATGTAAAAGAGTACTGTAATTTATGTTAAAAAATCAAAACAATTTTACTGATGTAAGAAACGGTGGAAAATTAAATAAATTTACAACCATACGAAATTGGCAGTCTATTTCTCCTTTATTTATTTTTATTTTTTATAATAATAATTTTAAATAATGCAGCTTTTATGAAATTTAAGTGAGCTGTTTTGTTGATTTCAAAGATTAATGTGATTATATCAACGTTAATTTTATACTCCGGGTACGGGGTATAATGAGTAATATTTTTCTTAAAGAAATGTAATAAATTATAAGTCCTATTCCTATTGAATATTGAAGCTTATTCAATTCAGCTAAATTAAACTAACACAATACTTTTTTCAAACTAAGACCAGCCTCTTTAGTATTCTTTATAAGTTTTAGTCTTAGCCTAGCAGAGTTCAAAATAATTGTTCTATGAAAAATGTAATATTTTCCAGACTGATTCCTGTTATTTTTAGGTACCTGTAAATATTTTTGTTATCACAAGATTGTACAAATTAAAAGAATTAATATTGACTCCACTCTTCATTTCTAATCCAAGTCTTGGAAAATGAACAAGTAGTTCCCTTTTCTTACTTCCTGCAAATACTTAAATGTTACCTTTATACAGAAAAAATATTATTTACTACATTTTAAATTTATTTATTAATTACTATTATACAGATAAATACTTAAAAAGTAACGCATAACATACTATTCAGTAAACCCATACAACGTTCACGAGTTATAAGTTATAACCTTCTCTTGTTGTTGTTGTTGAGGTTCAATTGTAACCTATTATCTAGGATTGTAACCTTCCGGCGCAAAACTTTTTCGTGGTTTTTAGCTTCTAGTCTACTTACTTCAATTCTTCTTCTTCATCTTCTTTTTTAACGCCAAAAAAAAAAAAAAATATATATATATATATGTCGGGCAAAACTAGGTTTATAATTACTTATTTTTTATTTTTTTGACTTGCTTGCACAAAAAAAAAAAAGAAAGTAATATTTACTTATTTATTAAGTAATACTTACTTATTTGCATACTTAAATTTTAGGACTATGGCTTTGGGGTCTTTTTAAACGCCAAAAAAAATATGTCGGGCAAAACTAGGTATATAATTACTTATTATATTTATTTGACTATCACAACACTATTACTTGAACATGTGCTGCATAATTGCATACTTAAATTTCAGGTCTTTGGCTTTGGAGGGGGGGGGGGGACGTGTTTTTAACGCCAAATAATAAAACTATGTCGGGCAAAACTAGGTATATAATTACTTATTATATATATTTTTTTTTTTTTACTATCACAACGCTATTACTTTAAAATCTGCTGTGAAACTGCAATTGCTTAAATTTCAGGTCTTTAGCTTTGGGGGAGGCCCGGGCCCCCTGTGCCCCTCCCCCCCCCCCCCCCCTCTGGGTACGCCACTGGCTGAGAGAAGGAAAACATAATTATTGCCAAGCTTCTTTTCTTATCATAGGCATCTTTTTTATCAAAGCAATGCTAACCAAACCAGTGCAGCCACGCCACAGCTGTAGTAACTTGTCAACTAAAACGAGATTTACATTTTTTTACCTGAAGACCCCCTAGCCATAAAATAAATTTGTATAATAAATTCTGAATATAATAAATTCTGTATAATAATAATATATATATATCATTATTATTATTATACAGCATTATTTTTACTTTTTATTTATTTATTTTTTATTTTAACCTGTATATGTATAATAATCGTATTTTTTTTGAGAGTTGAGCCGGCCTAGGGGGGGGCCATGGCCCCCCCCTGCCCCCCCCTGGCTACGCCCATGACGTGGACTTAAAAAATCTTTTCATTACTCCTAGCTGTAAAGAAAAAAATTTTTACGTCCTAGGCACTAAAAGATTTTTTTCTTTACGGCGGGTAGTTGTCAAAACTTCCGTTAGTAGTGCTCCAGTCTTTGTAGAAATGCTTCTAGTACGATAAAAATCCGCTAGATGTCAATGCGTTTTGTTTATCTTTTCTTATAGTGTAACCTCATTTTAAGGTTTCTTTTTTTAAGTCTTAAGTATGTACTAATATTTGTTATTATTATATATTGATTAGTGATTAATATTTAATGTTTTTTCTTTGTCTGCTACCTCGGAAAAAATAGCATATGCTACGCGACTTTGAAGTGTTTTTTCTTTACCTTGGCAATATTTACTGTCTCGCTTCGCTCGACAGTAAATGAAATTGCCGCGGTAAAGAAAAAACTCATTTCATAGCCTTGTAACATAATATACTATTATCTACGATTAATACGAAATATAAACATTGTATCTCTGTTTAGATGCGTAGAAAGTTATTCTTTATGTACTTGTATTCATTGCGCATGCGTGACTCATAGTTCTGAAGAATTCCTCTTCTTTACCACCCTAGGGCGGTAAAGAAGAGGAATTCTTCAGCTTTACGCACGATTAGCGAGTTTGTTTACATTTAACAAAACTAATTTGCTGTTTGTTTTATTAAAGTAACTGTTTATATCGAGTTTTTAGTGAAAAACAATAAATGAATCAAGTGGCTTTGACGAAAATGTAGAGAATAATAATACTCCTCCAGAAATAATTAATTCGGCAAAAAATACAACTCAAGATTAATGCCATCTTTATCAAGAGAAGAGATACGAACTTACATACAGCAAGTTTATTTTTTTCTGTATTTATTATTTAAATCTAACAATCGTAGATAAAGTACGGTACGCAACGCTCGTGTGGTTTTACTACCCTCGCTATCGCTTGGGTGCAAACTCCACACTCGCATGCAAAATGCTACTTTCCACACTCGACGCGTAATGTACTATTACCGAGCGCCTATATCTTACCGATTCGGTACAAATTCTTTACCGCGCGGTAAGGAATCGGTATACCGAGAGTCAGTAAGAACATCTTGTTGAAGTCATTCTAGATTAGACTAGCTACTTTTCTTGATTTATCCTAGTTACTTATTTTCTTTTAAGCAATAGAAAATATCTTTAATATTTTTAGTAATTTTATTTGTTAGTAAAAATATAAATAAATATTTTATATTGCGTGCATTATTTATTCAGAACAGAGGTTATGTATGTTATAAACGTGTGTTTTATATTTTGTTGTTATAGCTTCAGTTTGCTATTCACAATTGTTATTATTCCCAAGCTTCATATTTGATTTTTTTATCAACATTAATTTTAGTAAATACTTATGTTAATATCTGATTAATATGACACATAGTAATTAACTATGTTATAGTAATAAAGATAGTATTTTAGCAGATTCATTTTTCTGCCGCCCGTAGATAAAATATTGTATGCAACAAGGCAGCAAAGGAAACATTTCTACCTCGTTTAATCATTGCCTACCTCTGCTTCGTCTCGGCAGTTAATTATCATAGCTTGTCCTCGCCTTCGGCTCGGAGGCTAATCTAATCACTCGTCAGTAAAATTCCATTTTGCTGCTAAGTTACATAAATAACTATTACTCTAACCTAGGTGGCTATTGTCGATAGTTTGGAATATTATTTTCTAAAATTCTATAGTTATGCTATGTTTGCCTCTATTGGTGGTAAACAAACAAGAAAGCAAGCTAAAAACGTAATAATAAAAATCGTTCTAAAGAACGAATATTTATTGTCTCCGATTTAAAAAAGTCCAAAAAGAAATCTGTATATAATTATCATTAACTACGGGAGACATACAGAGAAAAATAGCACCGATTGTAGCATATATGATTAAAATTGAGTAGAATTTGAATTCTTGAACTACGATTGAGTACCCAAATTGACTATAAGGAGAAATCCAGAGTTTCTTTTTTGGAAAATATATTTGAATTTGAATTATAGATGCACTAGAGAGCAGACTAGACAGTTGTTATCTTCAGATCTTTATGTTCAAGTTATTTTAGCGAATGTTATTTATTAGTTTTTCCCCCTAAATGCATTGCTAAAAATGCCCCCAGACGGATTTAAATGATATGTCTAATGTTGTAAGGATTTTTGTGCAAACACAAGCAAGATTTACTGCGAGGGAAGCGACGCGACGTGACAGGTAGACCCCTTCTCTGCGTCTAAACATTATAGGGTAAGTTGGTATTTATTTCTACATCGTTGAACTAACTGTCTACCCATCTAGGGGAAACATACTACAGCGGAAATGTTTCTTTTTAAGAAAAATATGTACTTCTATATAAAAACAAATAAATTTCTATGGCATGTATAGAATATTTTTTTAATATCATTATGTAAATTAGTTTTTTATGTAAATACATAAAAAAAAGTATAACTTCACAAGGAAGGAAGACAGATATACGGTTCGACTCCTGGCCATAGTCAGTATTTTTATCTCTGTCTCTCTTCAGCTTTCTAACGATATAAGCCATATTCCCAGGAAAATCTAGTTCCTGAGAAGAAAGCTTTAAACGCGGAAGGAGAGAGGCCGGGTTCAATTCCCCGTCAAGGAAAAGTTATTTATAAGATACATTTTGATGAAATGTTCAACAATAATTAAATGTATCTAGGAAAATTGGAAAAGTAATAAATGTAAAACACTGGGCTAAGTAATTAAGAACTCATATATATATATATATATATATATATATATATATATATATATATATATATATATATATATATATATATATATATATATATATATATATATATATATATATATATAGACATAATCACCTCTCTTGCGAACACACCTCCCTTGCGGACTGTTCGCTAGAGAGGTGATTATGTCTACAACTCGAAATCTGTAACTTTTTATTTTTTCGTCCTCTAGGGAGGCGTTTTTGACTTTTTAAACAACAAATGTACCTCCGTAGCGAACAAAAATATACAGACCTCTCCAGCGATCAATTTCATTCAAAAACACCTCTTCAGAGACCATACCTCTTTTAAGGCCAAAATTATATAAAAATAGCTCCCTAGCGACCATACCTCCGATAAAGCCAAAATAATATAAAAATACCTCCTAAAAGGCCATTATTATTTCCAAAGACCATTATTATTTGGAGGCAATTACTTCTTTCTTGATTGCTTCTTATTTAATTATTGTAAAAGTTATTTTATTCTGAGCTTATGTTTGGACAAAAGTATACATTATAGTTGTATATATTGCACAGTAATGTATTGCTTTTTCTTTTACATTGGTATTACTATATCTCTTAATGAACTACGGCAGCCATTAGTTTTTACTACGTTTTTATTAGCTTGCTTTCTTGTTTGTTTGTTTGTCCAGTACAAATCTTGCATATCGATTTTTAACTAACTTCCCGAGTAGCTAGACATTTTAAACTTTTAGAATAGCTCAGAACACGATGACAATGCAATATTTTAATACTTTTAGCCATCTTTCAGCAGAATTTAATTCGTTAAATGATAGTGTTAAAGCATTCGAGTTTAAGAAAATTTCTGTAATATCCATTCACTGAATTTTTTAAACTTCGGAATTGGTTGATAAATAGTTTTGACAATAAAATTGTTTTTGAGTTAATATGACTGATCACTTCTTAAAACCATTAGAGATTTATGGTTTAGCTGAAGCAGGGAAAAATTGATAACTGCTTTTTTCTGCTCCTCAAATCCAATGATCCATTATTTATTATACATATTAAAAAATCAATTTTGTTCCACTTGACTTCGTGCATCGTGCATAGATATATTTAATTCATTAACTAAGGAAAAATATCTGCTAAATAACTAACTTGGGATAACCAAATATTATTATCAAAATAAATTGCCAATGGAGATTTATCGTCCTTAGACAACCCATCTTGAAATTATAATCTTAACTGGGGCCTTCCCTATTTACCTTTGAAAGCTGAAATTGTGTGCAGATACTCAACTAATCATTTCAAAGAGTTGACTGTTTTAACTTTCTCATATAAACTACATATTATATACTATACATATACTGCTACATATAAAAGAGAAAGTATTGTGATGGCGCAAAACTTTGATTTTGAGATTTTGGTGGATTTACACGTTTTGAGATCCCCTGAGTCCCAAATAGAGGATTTTAAAAATTGTCTGTCTGAGCAGACAATTTTTATAATTAATTCATATTGAAACTACAGTGCCGATTTTGACGAAATTTGGCATAGATGTGTATAAAATTTTTACTCCAAATTTGGGGGAGCTATCCCCCCAAAAACTTTGAAAAAACGTGGGAAATTGTTTTTTCTCGAAAACCGTTCCGACGATTTTGATTAAAAAAATTCTATAATGCCGTCTATTTAAAAATGAATATCTAACGATAAGCCGTTTTCCCGGGAAAAATCTAGTTCCTGAGAAAATAGCTTTTAATGCGGACGGAAAGAGGCCGGGTTCGATTCCCCGCCGAGAAGAAGTTATTTTTATGATACATTTTGTTAAAATTTGGAGTAATAATTAAATTAATGACGAAAACTAATCAATAGAAAAACTGAGCTAAGTAATTATCGACTTATAAAGTTGTCTATGTTGTCTGGGACCGATTTCTACATTTTTGATATCATGCTGAACCATTATTTAGTCTTCATATAGAAAACACTAAAAAGGGTTGTCCCTTCTGCTGGTTAACATGAAATATGTCAGCAAATTTGAAGCATTTCAGAATAAAATTGTAGGCGCTATTAAGGTTTTTAAGATTATTTATTTGTTGAATAAAGGAGAGGGGTTTTGACGTCACATACTAGTACTAGGGAAGGAAGCACACACACGTTGACATGGAAGAAGGGAGGTAGAAAAGGCTAACACCGACTAGACCTCGAGTTCAGACTGACTGACAAGCTTTTTCTTCAATTTCTTTATTTATTTCTTTAATAGATAATAATAAACACCTATTTTTATTTTACATAACTTTTCAGAGTTTGCACCTTATCTCCCCTATATTTTGTTACTTGTCTAGTCTTGTCATATCTATCCTTTATGACCAATTACTTTTCTTTTAATTGTAGTAAAGTAGAAATGACATCATTTTGATAATTTCTCTCGGATTGAAACTCCAAACTCGTAACCAATGTAAATCTACGTCAGTCACAACTCAGTAAATGTTATGTGATTAATAGATTTGAAATGAAAGTTAACTATTATTGTTTATTTATATATACGAACTAATTTTTAAACGAATATAAAATTAAATATTTTTGTATCTTTTTTTCTCCAAGATATTTTTTTTTAGCTTCATTCGACAACGGCTCAACCCATTTTGCATTGACCACCCTATATTCTTTATTTCAAAGTACCAATTAAGTTTTGTAAATAATTACAAGATAAAATGAACTTTTCATATACAATGTCTTTAGATTTTCTGTTGACTAAATAAAAATCATAAATTTGAAACCCGATATCTTCATGTATCGCGCCAATCAACAAAACTAAAGCTTTATTTTTCGTTACCACATCAGACCTAACTGGTCGTGTTCACTAAAAATGTTGGTCTCATAGAATAGATGAAGTTTGATTTTTTTCCCCGATCTAACATTCCAAATTTAAATTTGGAGTTCACATTTACGTAAGCTTGCGCGTGAACACTTGGACGGATAACGTTGCCTAACAAACTCGTCCTGAGTATTGGTAAAATGAATGTTGTCTACCAAATTTCATCAAAATCGGTCCACATTTACTCAAGTAATCGTCACATGTTCCAGAATTCACGGACACAGACTGACAGTAAGACAGACTGACACGAGAACAAAAATGTTCCCTGATGTCTGAAACGGATTTCTGTCTTAGAATTTTTAAAATCGGAGACATACAAGTTTTTCGTTCTCAAAAGTGAACACGCGATGCTTCCTTTACCTTCGGTAAGCTCGGAAGCAATATATATATTATGTTAATTCATCTAGCCAGAGTGGATAAATGAAGAGTTGCTCTTGCATATCCTGCGATGGACAACATACGCGTTGATTAATAGTGTTGTTTGATAAAGGTATTTTTTTTATTTGTACGCAATATTTTCTCAAAAAGCTCAGCAAGAATTAATAATATCCTTCATACAAATTTGATCTAGGTTTCTTTTCAAACTTTTCATTGTTTCAGCCATAATATTTGAAGTAATTTTCTCCGTCCATAAATATTTAGTTAAATTGGTTGGGGTACCTTTGAAAAACGCTTCTGTGTCTCATAAAAAATTCAAGAGATATTTCTTTCAACTTTGGGCGATTTTTTTCTATAAGCGCCTTGATAATTTATTAATGAATATATTTGCCAACATATTGCTGCAAATTACACATTGGGGTAGATCTAATCCTAACTATTTAAACTAAATATACCATTAGGTATAATGGTATAAAAATAATATACCATGGTTTCTGCTGTAAAATAAACATAAGGTAAGAATAATTCCTGAAAACATGTGGGAGAGATTAGTTTTCGTATGTACATTTAATTATTATAAAATATTTCATCAAAATGTATCATAAAAATAACTTCTCCTGGGCGGGAAATCGAACCCGGGCTCTCTCCGCCCGCGTTTTTAGGTATTTTCTCAGGAACTAGATTTTTCCCGGGAAAACGACTTTTATCGTTAGATTCGTATTTAAAAGGACTACATATTAGAATTTTTTTAATCAAAATCATCGGAACCGTTTTCGAAAAAATAATTTTTTTTTTCACGTTTTTTCAGAGTTAATGGGGTTAGCGCCCCCAAATTTGGAGCAAAAATTCGTTTCTCGATTTCTCCTCGGGGTATGATTTTTCTGAACATGTATGCCAAATTTCGTCAAAATCGGCCCAGTAGTTTAAGCTCCAGGCGTCTGCACAGACGACAGACATACATTTTTTAAATACCTTTTTTGGACTCAGGGGACCTCAAAACGCGTGTACATTCTTCAAGATCTCAAAATCAAATTTTCCTGCCATCACAATAATTTCTCTTTATATGAGAAAGTAAAATGCGGTTATTAAAAAGTGTTTGTCCGTAATATTTAGTCTGTGTAGACGTGCCTAAAATACCAAATGTCGATTAAATTTGGCATACTTATTCTTAAAAATCACACCCCCAAAATAATTATCGATTTTACACGGATAAAATCTAGTTTACGAAATATTGATGACATTATATTTTAATAAAAAATGTATTGTAAATAAAATGTAATGGTAACATTTTGCTAAAAATTTCTAAGTCGAGTTTACATATTTGTAGCGACACGGTAAGCGATGTTTTTTTACAATATGAAATTCCAAGACAGAAAAATATTATATATTTAATACATTTTTTGTTACGAAACAGGAAAATATTTTTTAACAATATAAAATCCTAAGACCTAAAAAAAAACTTTAGTAGATTATTGTGCTACAAGTGTAAGCTATTTAGTAGAGGGTAATCAATATTTTTTAACAAGGTATGGATAACAGAACCCCAAAATATTTCGTGTATAGGTCCTAGGGCTAGGGGCCCCCCGCGATGCGGGCCCGCGCGGGCCCATAGTTACACCACTGTGTATACATATTATAAGGTTTAATAAATAATATAATTTGTATTATACTATTTAATATACATATTAACATATTATTAGATTAAATTATGTTTCTGTGCATTTACAGAAATAACAACATTAAGAAAGAAATCAATAAGTTCTTAGAATGAGGGTGTTAAAAACAGTAAAAGACTCAGTTTCTTGTTGTTGTTGTTGTTAAAATGAATCAAAAAGAGAGTAACCCGATCTTATTAAATAGCTTCCATGAATGGTTTTGCTAGGACCGACGCGACGGTAAGATTGAATTGTTCCAAGGAATCTTTAGCACGAACGACATATACATTTTTAACACACACAAAGTTTTAAGATTTACTTTATTTATGAATACTTGTGACACCTGGTAGGAACTTCCTACCGGGTGTGTCCCGTCACACCACACGTATTTTATTTTTTTCCAAATAATTGCGTAAGCTTAGTTAATAATAACGAATACGCTTATTTTTGCTAGGCATAAAAGGCTTGTAAAGCAAAAGCAATAGCTAGGGATATTAGAAAGTACAGCATTTACAGGTTGGCATTAATAGCATAATTTTAATTCATATTGAAGCATTGTCTCCTCTTTTTCTTTTTTACTGGTTTTTCTATTTTGACCTATATTATTTTAATTTCATTACTCGATCCTTTAATAAAAATAAGTTTCCTAAAATCTTGGTTAAAGCATATTGTTATTGCTTCCGAACTTACCAAAGGTAACAGAAGCAGAAGCTATGTCGTGATACAATTTTTTCGCTCTTCAAAACGATCACATAGCTTCAGTTACCTTCGGTAAGCTCGGAAGAAAAATTAAAACAATTTTGACAGAGTATAAAAACGGGTGAAACAATTTAAAAAAGTAGACAATAAAAGCATAAAACCCAAAACTTAGGTATATGGGATACGAAGAAGCTATGTGCCACACCAATTGGCAGTATGTTTTTATTTATTCTTATATTATTATATTTATTTTGCTTCCGAGCTAACCGAAGTTGAGTACTCTTGAAGATACAAGGGTAAATAAATGTATGTTCGTGCTCATGTGGAAGAGAAACAAATGGGGGCTGAAGGTTGAAACATATATTGGACCAACAATGGTCTAATTATGACCTACCACACAATTTTAACGATAACTTTAGAACGATAACGAAATAATTTTTTGTTATTAGATTTTTATTTATTAGTTAAATTAATACCTTTTATTATTGTTTGTTTTTTTAAAAAAAATATAATTTTGGTACCTCAAAGTACAGGGGTACAAAAATGTCAAAGTTAATCTTTTATAATATGGTGTGTATATCGTTTATCGTTGAAAAGCTCTTGAATAGTAGACTAATTTTTGTTACGTTATATTTTGTGTTATTTATAGTTTTGAGGGGGGTTTTCAACAAAACTGTTTATACAGCGGTTTCTACGATTTGGTTGCTGGGTTATTTGTTTATTAAATTTATTATATGTGCGCTAACATTTGGTGGATTTTGGAGGCTTTGTTTCTCCGAAAAATGTTAGTTAGAACCAAAGTTATTAAATATTTACTGGAACATTAGTTGAAATGTTCAAATTAAAGACTGAGTTATCGAGGTATTTTTATTTCTTAAACTGATCTTTTCTTTGCGTACATGAGCGCGAGGAAGCTATGTGCCACACTAATTGGCAGAGTATTTTACATGAATGAAAGTTAAAGCATCAATTTAGCAAAAGTTAAAGAGTGCAGATGGTTCAAATTGATCTGGGGCTATCTGCGGGTTACTTTCGATCAACTATAAAAGTTTCATACAAATAAGATAAGTACTTTTGAAGCTATAAATGGGTCTGTCGGTCTGTCGCTGTATTTTTGCGATCCAACATATCTTAAAAACTACACGTCCAATTTTAATGACATTTAGAATGTTGGTCATGATAAGCCCATTGTTGGTCCCATACAACTTACTTTTATAGTTTATCGCAAGTAACCCGCAGATAGTCCTAGATTAATTTTAACCGTCTGCACTCTTTAACTTTTGCTAAATTGATACTTAAATTCATGTAAAAAATCAAAACAATTTTGACAGATTAAAAAACGGAGGAAAATATTAAACTAATTAGACAATAATGGCTTGTAAAAGCACCAATCAAAACATTAAATTTAAGTACCTTCAGTACTTTTGGTACGAACAGGCCCGCGGTAAGCATGATGCGCTCTGGGCCCAAGAGATACCCCCGCCCTTGACCCCCCCCCCCCCCCCCCCGATTTTGATGATATTTGGCAACATGTTCAGAAAAATCATACTCCGAGGCTAAATCAAGAAATGCATTTTTGCCCTGAAAAACGGTTCCGACGATTTTTATTAAAAACTTCTAAAATGTATTAGTACGTTTAAACTCGAATCTAACGACATAAGCAGTTTTCCTGAGGAAATAGCTTAAAACGCGGACGGATTCCCCGCCGAGAAGTTATTTTTATGATAAATTTTCATGAAATGTTCAATAATAATTAAATGTAACTACCAAAACTAGCAATTGGAAAATACTGGGCTAAGTGTTATGAACTCGTATATCAGAAAGTTTGTCTGAGTTGTCTCAGACCGATTTTTTCATAGCAAATTCAATAATTATATCTTCAAAATCTGCCCAATGAAAAGAACTATAAAATTGTTTAGTTTATTATTGTCTCATATAAAGAGAAAATTTTAGTTTGATGGATTTACATGTTTTGAGGTCCCCTTAGTCCAAAAAAGTGGTTTTTAAAAAATATTGGGTGTCGTCTATCTATGCAGACGCCTGAGCCTTAACTACTAGGCCGATTTTGACGAAATTTGGCATACATGTTCAGAAGAATCATACCCCGAGGCGAGAAATTAGTTTTAGCTTCAAATTTGGATTCGGGGGCGTTACCCCCAAAAACTCTGAAAAAAACATGGAAAAAAAAATTATTTCTCGAAAACGGTTCCGACGATTTTGATTAGAAAATGCTAAAATGTAGTCAAATCAAATCTGACGATATAAGCGGGTTTCCCGGGAATAATTTAGTTCCTGAGGAAATAGATTTTGTTGGGCCTAACCTCGTGCGCCCCAAAACCTCTGCGCCCCTGGGCCGAGGCCCACCGGGCCCATTTGTTAAATAGGCCCTGGGTACAAAAGATACTTAAAGTTTGGGTACTGTGGAGTTTGTGTACCAGTTTGTCGAAATACTCTACTTTTTATTTGTTTTACTGTACCGTTTTTGCTTTTCATAGAATCGAGCTGAAACTCATAGGGTACTTACTACGTCATAGTAGTAAAATGTGCGTGACAGGAGAACCTTAAATTTATCACTGTACTCTGTCTATGAGGGGTACAACATAGGTGTGTAACTCTGTTTCAGAAATAGTACTTACTTCCTTATTGGCACACTATTTTGAAGCTAAGCTCAAAATCAAGTAAATTAAACTATCTAAAACTAAGCAAATAAAAAATAAAGTACTTAGGTAATGCTCAAATGGATCTAAATTGTGTTGTATATGATATGTTCGCTTGGGCAGTGTTTTTACATTTAATTTGCTTAATTGCTTAATTTAATTAATCCTAAGCAAATAAATTATTAAGTACTTAGGTAAAGCCCATGTGGATCTAAATCGTGTTGTATGTGAAATGTTCGCTTACAAAATGTTTCTATATAATATTGGCTGCTAAGGAGGTATGACAAAAAAAAAGTATTTTCAAAAAAAAAAAATTTTATTTAAATATTACTATCAATTTTTAGTTCTCAATTAACTTAAACTGTCAGAAGTAAGATGTAATGTATTTAGGGTATGCACATATAGATCAAAATGGTGTTGTTTGAGAAATGTTCGCTTAGGAGGTGTTTTTATATTATATTGGCAGCTAGGGAGGTACGACAAAAAATGTTTTTATTATTTTTTTTATTAAATGATATAATATTTAGTTTACAATTTACTTAAACTCTCACAAGAATGATGTTATGTATTTAGGGTATGCACATATAGATCAAAATGGTGTTGTTTGAGAAATGTTCGCTTAGGAGGTGTTTTTATATTATATTGGCAGCTAGGGAGGTACGACAAAAAAATGTTTTTATTATTTTTTTTTATTAAATGATATAATATTTAGTTTACAATTTACTTAAACTCTCACAAGAATGATGTTATGTATTTAGGGTATGCACATATAGATCCAAATGGTGTTGTTTGAGAAATGTTCGCTTAGGAGGTGTTTTTATATTATATTGGCAGCTAGGGAGGTACGACAAAAAATGTTTTATTTTTTTTTTATTAAATGATATAATATTTAGTTTACAATTTACTTAAACTCTCAGAAATAAGAAGTAATGTATTTAGGGTATGCACATATAGATCAAAATGGTGTTGTTTGAGAAATGTTCGCTTAGGAGGTGTTTTTATATTATATTGGCAGCTAGGGAGGTACGACAAAAAATGTTTTTATTATTTTTTTTATTAAATGATATAATATTTAGTTTACAATTTACTTAAACTCTCACAAGAATGATGTTATGTATTTAGGGTATGCACATATAGATCAAAATGGTGTTGTATGAGAAATGTTCGCTTAGGAGGTGTTTTTATATTATATTGGCAGCTAGGGAGGTACGACAAAAAAATGTTTTTATTATTTTTTTTATTAAATGATATAATATTTAGTTTACAATTTACTTAAACTCTCACAAGAATGATGTTATGTATTTAGGGTATGCACATATAGATCCAAATGGTGTTGTTTGAGAAATGTTCGCTTAGGAGGTGTTTTTATATTATATTGGCAGCTAGGGAGGTACGACAAAAAAATGTTTTTATTATTTTTTTTTATTAAATGATATAATATTTAGTTTACAATTTACTTAAACTCTCACAAGAATGATGTTATGTATTTAGGGTATGCACATATAGATCCAAATGGTGTTGTATGAGAAATGTTCGCTTAGGAGGTGTTTTTATATTATATTGGCAGCTAGGGAGGTACGACAAAAAAATGTTTTTATTATTTTTTTTTATTAAATGATATAATATTTAGTTTACAATTTACTTAAACTCTCACAAGAATGATGTTATGTATTTAGGGTATGCACATATAGATCCAAATGGTGTTGTTTGAGAAATGTTCGCTTAGGAGGTGTTTTTATATTATATTGGCAGCTAGGGAGGTACGACAAAAAAATGTTTTTATTATTTTTTTTTATTAAATGATATAATATTTAGTTTACAATTTACTTAAACTCTCACAAGAATGATGTTATGTATTTAGGGTATGCACATATAGATCAAAATGGTGTTGTTTGAGAAATGTTCGCTTAGGAGGTGTTTTTATATTATATTGGCAGCTAGGGAGGTACGACAAAGAAATGTTTTTATTATTTTTTTTTATTAAGTGATATAATATTTAGTTTACAATTTACTTAAACTCTCACAAGAATGATGTTATGTATTTAGGGTATGCACATATAGATCCAAATGGTGTTGTTTGAGAAATGTTCGCTTAGGAGGTGTTTTTATATTATATTGGCAGCTAGGGAGGTACGACAAAAAAATGTTTTTATTATTTTTTTTTATTAAATGATATAATATTTAGTTTACAATTTACTTAAACTCTCACAAGAATGATGTTATGTATTTAGGGTATGCACATATAGATCCAAATGGTGTTGTATGAGAAATGTTCGCTTAGGAGGTGTTTTTATATTATATTGGCAGCTAGGGAGGTACGACAAAAAAATGTTTTTATTATTTTTTTTTATTAAATGATATAATATTTAGTTTACAATTTACTTAAACTCTCACAAGAATGATGTTATGTATTTAGGGTATGCACATATAGATCCAAATGGTGTTGTTTGAGAAATGTTCGCTTAGGAGGTGTTTTTATATTATATTGGCAGCTAGGGAGGTACGACAAAAAAATGTTTTATTTTTTTTTTATTAAATGATATAATATTTAGTTTACAATTTACTTAAACTCTCAGAAATAAGAAGTAATGTATTTAGGGTATGCACATATAGATCCAAATGGTGTTGTTTGAGAAATGTTCGCTTAGGAGGTGTTTTTATATTATATTGGCAGCTAGGGAGGTACGACAAAAAAATGTTTTTATTATTTTTTTTTATTAAATGATATAATATTTAGTTTACAATTTACTTAAACTCTCACAAGAATGATGTTATGTATTTAGGGTATGCACATATAGATCAAAATGGTGTTGTTTGAGAAATGTTCGCTTAGGAGGTGTTTTTATATTATATTGGCAGCTAGGGAGGTACGACAAAAAAATGTTTTTATTATTTTTTTTTATTAAATGATATAATATTTAGTTTACAATTTACTTAAACTCTCACAAGAATGATGTTATGTATTTAGGGTATGCACATATAGATCCAAATGGTGTTGTTTGAGAAATGTTCGCTTAGGAGGTGTTTTTATATTATATTGGCAGCTAGGGAGGTACGACAAAAAAATGTTTTTATTATTTTTTTTTATTAAATGATATAATATTTAGTTTACAATTTACTTAAACTCTCACAAGAATGATGTTATGTATTTAGGGTATGCACATATAGATCCAAATGGTGTTGTATGAGAAATGTTCGCTTAGGAGGTGTTTTTATATTATATTGGCAGCTAGGGAGGTACGACAAAAAAATGTTTTTATTATTTTTTTTTTATTAAATGATATAATATTTAGTTTACAATTTACTTAAACTCTCACAAGAATGATGTTATGTATTTAGGGTATGCACATATAGATCCAAATGGTGTTGTATGAGAAATTTTCGCTTAGGAGGTGTTTTTATAGTATATTGGCAGCTAGGGAGGTATTCAATTATTTTAATTTTTCAAAAAAATCTGTTTAATAAAAAGAAGTAATTATTAGATTTTTACTTAATTGAAACTACACGAATAAATAATTTAGTAATGAGGTTATGGAATTATGGATCATATTGGTCTTCTATGCACTATGTTAAATCCAAATGGAGTATGTGATAAGTTCGCTTGGGAGTTGTTATTATACTTTACTGGCTGCGCTATGGAGGTATGAATATAAAATGATTTCTTTCATAAAAAATAATGAGGAATTTAATTGTTGTTAAAAATGCTATTGTATGTGATATGAAGACTCGGATGTTCGCTAGGGAGGCATTAATGTCTGGAATGGCACCTCCGAGTCTCCCTTGCGAACAGTCCGCAAGGGAGACTCGGATGTTCGCTAGGGAGGCATTAATGTCTGGATTGGCACCTCTGGCCGCGAGGGAGACATGGCCGCCAGGGAAGCGTTTTTGGCTGAAAATGTTCGCTAGGGAAGCAAGTTTATCCTTATATATATATATATATATATATATATATATATATATATATATATATATATATATATATATATATATATATGAGAAATGTTATAGGAGTTGTATCGGACCTATTTTTATTTTCACATATAAAGAAAAAGTATTGTGATGGCACGATAATTCGATTTTGACATTTTAATTGATTTACACGTTTTTTGGTCCCATGAGTCCAAAAAATTGTGTATTTGTCGTCTGTCTGTGCAGAAGCCTGGAGCCTACACTACTGGACCGATGTTGACGAAATTTGGCATACATGTTCTGAAAAATCATAAATCATCATCCGAGGCGAAATCAAGAAATGAGTTTTAGATCTAGGCGGCGATACCCCCGAAAAACTCTGAATTGCTTTAAAAGCGCACGTAGAGAGACCGGGTTCGATTCCCCGGGCAGGAGAAGTTATTTTTATGATATACATTTTGGTTTTGTTTAACGCCTCATTCAGAAACTGGCCAAGTGTTAGGCAATAAAAAGAAAATATCAGTCTTGCTCATGAAAGGAGTGAAGTGAGGTTATGTACTAAATAAAGAGCAGACTTGGCCAAAAAGTAGATATCACTACTTTGATTGACTCACTATTTTGTAGACTCACTATTTTGGGAGAGGGTCTGGACTCTGGACCTAGGATCTTATAAAATTGGGATTGAGCACTTGGCGAAAAAAATGTCGCCAAGAACTTGAAAAATCTAGTAGGATAGATTACCTTCCCGTATGGTTATAACTGTAGAAGATCAAGAAGAATAGGAAAAATTCGATCAGGTTATGTTTTTTTCTTCCCTCGCGTTTCATATTTCTCCTTGTTTGTGATTTCTCCCTTGCTTTATGTTTTGTTTTCTCTTGTGTACAATTAATGTGTTTTTTAGTAATTTTGGACTATATTTAGTTTGGACAATCTTGTTTACTGTGTTTGCAGTTACAAAGGTAAGTTGTTAAAATTTATAAAAATCTATTTCTGCAATAGAAATAACCCGTTTCCCAAATTAATTGATAATTATTTGGTTATTAAAAACTATTGTAATAGCTAAATTTTACTAATATATTAAATTAAAACTGTAAATTGAAATAAAAAAATCACAGGGAAGTACTTGCGTCCAAGTACTTTTTAGGGTTTTGTAGATGATTAAGCATACCCGTTATGTAATTATGATTTTTTTTCTTCGATCCTAAGGATCCCGGGTTCGATCCCCCGGGAGGTCACAATATTTATTATAGGTAATAACGACAAGATAAACTACATTTTTTAGGAAATTTTCATCGCCCAACCATACGGTGTAACCATGAATCATTTCAAAATTTTAAGACCAGCCATTATATAAAATTTGGGGGGGGGGGGGTTTTTTGGGGGTATATTTTGACTTAAAAATTTAAAAAAGCAAATATATATTTGTGTCCTACTCTTCAGCAGCTTTCATTTGATACCCAACTCAAAATTTTTAAAAAATAAAATTTTGGGCGCACTCCAAATTTTCGCGCACAAAATTGGTAATTTTTAAAACCTGGGAATGAACTCCCGGAAATATCATCGCCTCACTATAAGGTATTAGTATGAATTATTTCGAAATTTTAGCACCAGCCGATCTATAGTGGTTGGGGGGGGGGGAAATTTTTTTGGGGTATATTTTTATTTTTTTCCCCTATAAGGAATGCAAATTTTAAAAAAGCATATATATATTTGTGTCCTACTCTTCAGCAGCTTTCATTTAATACCCAACACGAAATTTTAAAAAAATAAAATTTTGGGCGCACTTCACTTTTTCGCGCCCAAAATTAACAATTTTTGAAAATTTGGGATGAACTCCCGGAATTTTCATCGCCCCACAATAAGATATTAGCATGAATTATTTCAAAATTTTAGCGCCAGCCGATCTATAGTGGTTGGGGGGGGGGAAATTTTTTTTGGGTATATTTTGATTTATTTAACCAATAAGGAATGCAACATTTAAAAAATCATATATATATTTGTGTCCTACTCTTCAGCAGCTTTCATTTGATACCCTACTCAAAAATTAAAAAAAATATAAATTTTTGAGTTTACCACATTTAATTATGAACTTCTGTATATTTTTCCTGTGGTTGGGTCAAAAAGTTGCACCAGTGTTTCAAATTTCAGTACTTTCGCTTAAACGGTTCGGGCCCTATGAACCAAAGAGCGACGGACGGACGGACACATCACCCTCGGTATAAGGGTTTTGAGAAGTATCTACAAAACCCTAAAAAACCCTTAAAACAATAAAATATTTCATTAAAAACTTGATTAAAAAAATGTTAGATTGTAACCTTTCATTCAAAATAAACAATGGATAACAGTCGGGAAGAAATTCGTCCTACTTATGCGCACGCACAGTGTTAGTTTGATGTAGATTTCTTCTAAGTTCTTGGCGACACTTCTTAACCCAGGAGGAATGCTTAGTGCTCAATCCCTATTTTATAAGATCCTTGGTCTGGACCATGGCACTTTTTCCACGGTTAGGTTATTTTGTGGACTTATTTTACTTATAGAGATGCCTTATTTGATTGCTTTATGATGACTGATGACCTCCTAATTCTAGTTTCACTCAAGTATTATAGTGGAAGTTACTATTAGAGTTGAAGTTAGTATTAGAGTTGAATTTACTATTAGAGTTGAAGTTACTATTAGAGGTGAAGTTAGTATTAGAGTTTAAGTTAGTATTAGAGTTGAAGTTACTATTAGAGTTGAAGTTACTATATTAGAGTTGAAGTTACTATTAGAGTTGAAGTTAGTAGTAGAGTTGAAGTTACTATATTAGAGTTGAAGTTACTATTAGAGTTGAAGATAGTATTAGAGTTAAAGTTACTATTAGAGTAGAAGTTACTATTAGAGTTAAAGTTACTATTAGAGTTGAAGTTACTATATTAGATTAGATTAGTTGTTGGTCTTATATCTGGACATAGGTGCAGCTGCTGTGAGTTCTCGACCTTGTCATCTTAGATCCGAAATAGTGATAAGAATTCGGACAGTGTAGTGGGCTGGAAATTAGATTAGCGGCTGGAAGGAGATAAGACTACGTGGCCACCTTGCATCGCACCTCGCACCGCCCACACTGTCTCTCACCTCGCATCCCATTCCTTTATTCACCACTCCAATCTATCAAAATTGCTTTTACATTAGGGAGATTTATAGTCCAACACTTGTTATATATGTATTCCAATTTAAACTACGTGTTTATTTTTTCAAATATATAGTTCAGTAAAAACCCTAACCATTTGCGAACGTTAACTTCCTCGAAAATTAACCACAAATATTCGAAGAATTCATCAAATTTGACGGAGAATGATCTTCATCAAAGTTGATGAAGAAGGAGCATTATCGAAATAATCAAATTTTATGGAGAAGGATTTTCATCGAATTCATTAAATTTGATAAAGAAGGATTTTCATCGAATTCATTAAATTTGATAAAGAAGGATCTTCATCGAATTCATTAAATTTGATAAAGAAGAATCTTCATCGAATTCATTAAATTTGATAAAGAAGGAGCTTCATCGAATTCATTAAATTTGATAAAGAAGGATCTTCATCGAATTCATTAAATTTGATAAAGAAGGAGCTTCATCGAATTCATTAAATTTGATAAAGAAGGATCTTCATCGAATTCATTAAATTTGATAAAGAAGGATCTTCATGGAATTTATCACATTTGAAAAAAGAAGGAGCTTCATCGAATTCATCAAATTTAATAAAGATATGGAGCTTTAACGAATTCATCAAATTTGACGGAGAAGGTTCTTCATAAAATTTAAAGAAGATAGAGTTTCTTCATATAATAGAACAAAACCATTGGCGAATTATGGAGGATATTCGCAGGAGGGGATATATAATTCTAAATCCCCATCGTCACAGCTTCACTTCTATCCTTCCATCTCACACAAAACAACAACAAATTTATAACCTCTCTTTGTTTATAACCTATTAGGTCGACCGCTGCCTTCAACCGTCCCGTTCGGCAACAAAATTATTTCAAGACGCCATGACACTAACCACAACAAACCACTGGTCGACCCAGAGGTTGACCGGTTAGTGATTCTGAACGCACCACTTAGTCACACAGGGGATAATTATTGCTTACTTTACTCCCTTGATGCATAAACTAGTGATGCGGTGCATAAAGAACTCGCATAGATTGAGGTCTTATGAGTACATCACCCATAATATGTCTCAATATTGCTACCAGGATAATTTTTCGGTGAAAACCTAACATATTCTTATTCAACCTGAAAACAGATTTAAAATCATTTTACGAAAAACAGCAATAAGAATAAGCTTACTTTTTAACACCCTCATCTCGGTCACATTTGTTGAAAAACTTTGCTACTCATAAAGCCTTTTAAAACAATGTATGGTATATCATGCTGACTACAATCTTCCTCTTTAATCGTCATATTATAGGACCGAGATGATGTGAGCCGAATTAAATTTAGTATAAATTCGCAAGTTCACAGGAGCTAAACTGTTTTCCTTTCATCCGTACATAATCCATATTTAATAAAGTCATTGAAGGCTCACCACGCTCACCAGTTTTTACCTATATAATATTTATTTAATAATAGTAATACATGCTCGCTACGCTCGCCAATTTATACCGCATTTCTATATAATATTTATTTAATAAAAATATTGCGGGTTCGCTGCGCTCGCCTGTTTATATAGCATTTTTACATTATCTTTATTTAATAAAAATTATTGCAGGCTCGCTGCGCTCGCCTGGTTATACAACATTTGTACGTAATATTTATTTAATAATATAAATGCAGGCTCGCTACGCTCGCCGGTTTATACAACATTTCACATAATCTTAATTTAATAACGATAATGCAGGCTCACTTCGCTCGCCTGCTTATATAGCATGCATTTGTAGTAAATATTTTATTTAATAAAATGATTGCAGGCTCGCTACGCTCGCCTGTTATAAATGTAATATTAATGCAGGCTCGCTACGCTCGCCTGTTTATACAGTATTTCTACATAATCTTTATTAAATAATATTATTGCAGGCTCGCTGCGCTCGCCTGTTATAAAAGTAATATTATTGCAGGCTCGCTGCGCTCGCCTGTTCATACAGCATACACATGTAGTAAATATTTTATTTAATAAATTGATTGCAGGCTCACTACGCTCGCCTGTTATAAAAGTAATATTAATACAGCATTTCTACATAATCTTTATTTAATAATATTAATGCAGGCTCGCTACGCTCGCCTGTTATAAAAGCATTACTGCATAATCTTTATTTAATAATATTATTGCAGGCTCGCTGCGCTCGCCTGTTATAAAAGCATTTCTGCAAAATCTTTATTTAATAATATTAATGCAGGCTCGCTACGCTCGCCTGTTATAAAAGCATTTCTGCATAATCTTTATTTAATAATATTATTGCAGGCTCGCTACGCTCGCCTGTTATAAAAGCATTTCTGCATAATCTTTATTTAATAATATTATTGCAGGCTCGCTGCGCTCGCCTGTTATAACAGCATTTCTGCATAATCTTTATTTAATATTATTAATGCAGGCTCGCTACGCTCGCCTGTTATAAAAGCATTTCTGCATAATCTTTATTTAATAATATTATTGCAGGCTCGCCTGTTTATACAGCATTTGTAGTAAATATTTTATTTAATAAAATTATTGCAGGCTCACTACGCTCACCTGTTGTAAACGTATTTGTACATAATAATTATATAATAAAATGAATGCCAGCTCGCTGTGCTCGCCTTTTTATACAGTATTAGTACATAATCTGTAGCCTTTTTAAAATTCCTTTAAACGAATTATAACATGTTATGCAGGTATGTAAAACTTTTTTTTGTTTTCTTTATATTGGCCGCCATTTTAAAAATATTATGTTTGAAATTTGAATAGTTGGATATTCCTTTTCTAGACTTCAAGAGCTTTAAATTGATGTATAACATGTCATACTGACTAAAAACTGTTTGTTTAGTCGTCCGCCATATTGACCGCCATCTTGAAAATATTAAGTGTAAAATTTTATTAGTTACATATTCTTATCCTCCTCTTAAAGGCCTTTAAAACGATGTATAACACATTATGCTGGATATAGCTTTTTATTTTAGTCGTCCGCCATATTGGCCGCCATCTTGAAAATATGAACTGAGAAATTTTATTAGTTACATATTCTTTTTCATCTCTTAAAGACCTTTAAAATTATGTGTAACACATTATGCTGGCTAAAATTTTTTTTTATAGTCGTCCGCTATATTGGCCGCCATCTTGGAAATATTAAATGTGAAAATTTATTAGTTACATATTCTTTTCCTCCTCTTAAAGATCTTTAAAACGATGTATAACACATTATGCTGACTAAAACTTTCTTTTTTTGTCGTCCGCCATATTGGGCGCCATCTTGAAAATATTGAGTGAGGAATTTCCAAAAACTATACACTTCTTACAAATGCTGAGATGCATATATGTGCCAAATTTCGTTGAAATTTATCAATTTTTACTCCAGTTATCGTTAGACAAACAAACAAACACACAAACAAACAAACACACAAACAAACAAACACACAAACTTTTCAAATCCCAAGTCTCTGTAATGAAGAACTCACTGCGCTCGTTCAATAACTTTCACTCTACTGGGAATCGATACAGGTTCAAAGAACCACACTTTCAATTCCCAGTTGTATGACATTATTTTATACTCATGCAGCTATATTCGTCCAATAATATTCAATTATTATTCTTTAAACATTTTTAAAAGCATATGACGCGAGGAATATAATGGGCCACACTAATTTTCTATTTTCCAGTAGAACCTCGCTTACACGACCCTCAATAACACGAAAACCTCAATTACAAGTGCAATTTTCAAATCCCCTTGAGATTGCCATAACACATAATGTTAAATTAACCTCTATAACACGACTATTATTATCCAAACAACCTCAATAACACGGATTTTTTCCAATTAACAACGTAACTCGGAACATCTATAACAAGTCGTTTTGAGAAGTCAACCTCTATAATAACGCGACTCAATACAGGAATGGGACAACCTTGAACAATTCTAGACTTGAAAACCCCACCCCACCCCGCTCCCAACATTCCATTAACCTCGATAACACGACTCTCAACAAAAAGAGCACCTCGATAACAAGACTGTTTCCCTAATCCCTTTGAGACACTTTTTATCGAGGTTCTACTGTATTTGCTGTTATATAAAACTTATATGTAATTATAATCTCGAGAAAGGTTTTTTTTTAAAAAACAAATAATACCTTAAACTAAATTACCCCAGATTTAATTTCCTACATGGTTTAATACAGTGAATATTTAAGGCGATGGAGGGGGAGGAGTGAATTAAAATTAATATCTATTAAATAATGTTTAAAAATTCCCTAAATTAAGATTTTTGTCTAATTTTCCACATCATTATTTATGTACTCCAAAAATATAATCTACCAGAATTTTTTTAAAAATGATGACATCAGTACAAAATTTATTACACGATCCCCTATTTAAGTATTTTCTTCTTCTTCTTTTATTTATTTATTAATTATTATTAAAAAAAAAAAAAACAGCAATTCAGATAATATTGTAATAAAAATAACTTGGGAGATGAATTTTAATGATGGCTTGCTTTGCAGTGTAGCGTCTACAATTCTTATCTTTATTACTTAGTTGTTTTTTTCAAAAAATTAAAACTAAAAGAGATTTTTTTTAATAACTCATATTTTATTAGTATTTTAACATTTTTTGTTAAGAAAAAAAAAAAAATAAAATAAACCAGAAATGAAAATATATCACGCCAATAAATCAATTTACATATTTCTTTAACTCATATACAATATACTATTATTAAGTTTTTTTTAAAAAAAAAAACAATATTAAAATAAAAAAACATTTCTCTTTTTCATCTTCTTTATCATTCAAATAATATATATATATATATATATATATATATATATATATATATATATATATATATATATATATATATATATATATATATATAAATTAAGTATTAGATATCTATTAAATAGTTTGATTATGACGTTAATTTAATAATTAATATGATTTATTGAATAATAATTTATTCTTTTAACGTTGTAATACCCTTTATCTTTTGAATATAAATGTTAAAAAATAATACACTTAATTCTTTATTAATGTTGATAATTTTTTCTTGACTAAAATTCATAAATTTCTTTACTGATTAAACATAGCTATGGTAAAACACCGTATTGCTTCGAAGCAATACGGTGTTTTACAGTAAATATGAACAAAACGAAGAAAGAGTGCGTCTTTATATTCGAATATAAGGCGCACTTTTCCCCCATTTTTTACTTTTTTTTATAAAGAGAAAGTATTGTGATGGCGCGAAAATTGATGGATTTACACGTTTTGAGGTCCCCTGAGTCCAAAAAAGTGGTTTTTAAAAAAATTTTGTCTGTCGTCTGTCTGTGCAGACGCCTGGAGCCTAAACAACCTGGCCGATTTTGACAAAATTTGACATACATGTTCAGAAAAATCATACCCTGGTGAAAGAGGGAGGTACCATTGCATATGTATATTTATTTCTTGTTAGCATCAACATTTTATTTTCAAAATCTAATCTTGCTATTTCTCTGCCACCATAGCATCTTTTTTATATCTAAATAAAGATTCAATATTCCATCAATATCCATGGTAGACTGCCTAAATTTTATATGTCTGAACAAGTTGGTGAAAAAGAGAACGGAAGATTTGCCCTGTGGAACAGGGTGCTTATATTTGATCAGTTGTCTTAAATTCGATGCATTAATGTTTTTGAAGTGAAACTTCTTTGGCGGCGGTAGAGGGAATTTTTTCATATAGTGAAATCGTGTAACAAAGTTTGCGATTCGAGACTCGTCCAAGTGTAACATTTTTACAGATTAATTGTATTATACCTATTTAAAGACCATTAAATCATAACAAACATTTATTTTTATTGGAATAAATGTGGTTGCCTTAGACAGCAATATTTTTTTTCAATTAAATTTCCCATAACCATTTCTTAATCCTGAAATAATAAATTCGTTAAAAAAATGAAAGAGAGCAATGCAATCTAGAACTATAGTTTCACTTCTAATGCGTGAGAGCCTCACACATATTTTCTTTTAAATTATTAGTTCGCAAATCGGGATATGTCTTATATTGAAGGGCGCCTTATATTCGATTGAATACGGTATGTCAGTTGTTTTTACGTAAATATCTCAGTTTATAGTTTTATTTCTCAGAAAATAGTTTATATTTATTATATGTATATTTTAGAGGTCAAAATAAGAAGATTGAGTCAATAAATGTTTTGGTAAGTCATTAAAACGATACAGGGTGTTGAAAATAAATCATTTTAAAACGGTTTAAGATATCAAATTTAAAATTTTAAGTAGTTGGGTTTTCGAAGGTGAGAAATCCGAATTTGGTAGGGGAGACCGGGGTCGGTTGAAACAACCCAATTAATGGATGTATAAATAAGCGATATTTGGGAACAACCAAGGAAAAGGGACGCGTCTTCCGTGGTGGAATCTCAACTTTTAGGTTTGGTGTCGTTTCGAGTTTATCATAAGTTTCTGAGAGGGGGTATTGTGTTTTCGCGTCCAAAACTAAGTATTTTTGTGGCTACTCTTTTGCTTTTTTATCCAAAACTAAAATAGTTGTGGTTATGATAGTTTTTAACGTAAGAACTTTGGTTATGGAAGTTCAACAGGTGTAATTCTTTTTTATCTAAATTGTTTATTTCGGAGGTTATGATAACAACTTTCTTAAAACATGTTGTGGGTACGGTTGTAACAATGTTTACAATTAAGTTACCAGCTGGCTATAAAGTATGAAATTTTCAAATACACTTTACTTTAACGCTTCATTTAAATAATTTAAATTAAACCTTTTTTTTTACTTTCGTCAAATTTTATTAGTTTTAATGTTAATTATTAACCTTGAACTACAAAATATAAGATACAAATTACATTTAGAATATTTATTATTGTTTTATTTATCTTGATCACCTATAATTCTGCGTATGACCAATTATTCAATTATTTTGCTTCATGTTCTGTGATTTTGACTCGATAAATAAGTATTTCTAACATCATTCCAGTGGCGTATCCAGCGGCTAGGTCTGGAGGGGGCACATTCTAAGTCAGTTTAGATTGGGGGGGGGGGGGATTTGTAGTGGTAACAAGAAAAGGGAAGTACTTTTGTAACAAAGCAGCTGAATAAGAGGTGAATGTAAAAATATGTTTAAAAAAAATGCGACGTATTTTTTTTGTTTTTTTGTTTACTCTTTCGGGTCTGGGGGGGGGGGGGGGGGGCGTGCCCCCCTGGATACGCCACTACATCATTCTATTTATTCTGTTAGTGTTACAACTAACCCCAATAACTGTTTCAACCACCCCTAGTAAGGGGTCGGTTGAAACATTTTTCCTGAATTTTTAAAATGCCTATACATATTTTTTTAATGCAGCTAATCTTACTATAACCTCATCCATTTCTAGTCTGATAACTAAAGTTCAATTAAGGCCCACTGTCAAATACATTGAGGTTAAAATGTTTTTGCAGGAAGCGATTTTGTAAAAAATGTTTCAACCGTTCCTGGTGTCCCCTACTTTTGAAACTAATGAGGTGGGAGGTGGAGGGGGGTGTAAATAAACATGGAAGTCTATCGAAACCCTAAAATCAAATGTTAAACCCATCATAGTTGTTTTATTTCTAAATAAAATAAAACTTATTTTTAAAAGTACATTCTTAATTTTTGATAAGAAGTAAAAAAAACAGTTATTTTTAACAATTCAAATAAAGTTGTTTTTTTTACTATAAAATCTAGCTTGCTTAATATGATTAAACAACATAAACATGACTGATAAGGAAATATAAGAAATAAAAACATGTCAACATGTTAACTAAGCTAACATTAAGTTACAAAGTGTACACTGAGTAAACATGTCGCGCTACTTTAGACTGATAACTCCCGAACCGAACCTGCGACGCTCTCTAAAGGGCCTTTTTCACAACATCTCTTATCTGCAAGTAAATATTGGTACATAACATCTTGTTATAATTTCTTATTTCTAATGCTAACAGCTCCTTATTGACAAAGTCAATTGTAGAAGTGTGTCCATCTATCAAGTTGTCTTATTTCATGTAATTTCTACTTTTTATCTGACGTCCTATTGACGTGTTTATTCCTTTCATTATAATTAAAATTGTGTCAAAAAAAAGTTTTTCTAATATATATGACATACAATTTGTTTAAACATTGTCTACACGTGCATTTATAATAATAATAAGTAAGGCGCGCTTCACGTAAGTACGTCGGGCGATAATCGCCGGTTTCTGTACGTTAAAGATAAAATTATTAAGTGTAATATAATAGGTGAAATATAATTACACTAATTTTAATAGTAATGTTCTTTTTGGAACGAAGTTCCTTATGGCACGTTCTGGAGCCCGGGAGTGAATCCAAAAAAAACGACCAAAATCACCGTCACAAAATCACCGTCACGCAAAATCCGTCACGAAATCTACCGATAGCGATAACTTGTGTAAAAGTTGACCAACTTAGTTGAAATTTGGTACACATGTTCATTTTACCAATGTCCGGGACAAGTTCGTTGGACAACGTTATCCGCCCAAGCGTTCACGCGCAACGCTCGCGTAAACGTAAGCTTCGAATTTAAAATTGGAATTTTTGGACGTGAAAAAATTCTAACTTCATCTATTTATTGAGACAAACAACTTTTTTAAATTTTTTTTTTTAGTAAAACGAACACCGACACTACTATGAAGTGATAAAGATCGCTAAATTTATTAAAACGGACCAAACCGATTAAAATAAAGAAAACAACGTTTTTACCGATATCTTACGTTTTAACGTAAAGATTTAAATGAAACTTTGTATACATCACCTACAGTACAATTGAAACAAGCAAGTAACATTTCAACCTGATACAAGCAGAAGTTTTTGTGAGTTAATGATTTATATTTTTTATTTCAATATTTAATTGGAGTAATTTGCCGACGGGGCCTGGAAGGCAGTTCTTTTTCGTCTCTACAACCATCTGCTTTAACTATAAATGTATCATTACCTTTTTTCTCAATATACAATACATTATTTATTGAAAGACGCTCGCTTCAAAGATAATAAAAATATTTTCATTTAATTTTGCCTTAACTCCGCTAGTACAAATAGTTAGTTACTTTTAATTTTGTCTCTTTTCTAACTCCACCATGTATACGTAGTTATTACAGCGATTTTATAATTTATATTTAATGAAAAGCATAAGGAACTTCGTTCCTACCGGGTGTCCCACGACACCACACGTATTTTTTCTACTCTTCAAGACCTTTAAATTGATGTATAACATGTTATGGTAACTAAAACAATGTTTAGTCCCATACTTTTTTTAGTAGTCCGCCATGTTGGCCGCCATCTTTTAAATATTACGTGTGAAATTTTAAAAGTTGCATATTCTCTTTCTTCATTTCAAGACCTTTAAATTGATATATATCATGTCATGGTGACTTAAAACTTTTTTTTTAGTCGCCCGCCATATTGGCCGTCATTTTGAAAATATTAAGTGTGAAAAATCCAAAATGTGTCCAGTTGTCTCAAATGCCGAGATGCACCTGTGTGCCGAATTTCATGTTCCTAGCTATAGTGTTTATGAATTGAAACAAGCAACGGACAGACAGACAGACAGAGCCGTTATATAAGGTTTCTTTTTGTACTTTGTACAGAAACCTACAATACGTGTCGTGTCGCGGGACACTCGTTAAGAACCAAGATCCTTAATCCTTACGCTTTTCATTAAATATAAATGATAAAATCACACTGCTAAGTATACTATGCTAACTACTTATCATATGTTAATTCTGTTTGACGGATTCTTTTCCCAGGTGTTTAATAAAAATCAAAAACTTATAGTTTTCATATATTTTTTTATTTAGAGACGTTTCGACCCTTCTCTAAGGTCATTTTCAATCCTTATAATTTTGGTTCAAAAATACATTTGGATGATGTATAAGTTATTCCTCAAAGAAAGAGTTTGTCTAAATTAAATACAATTCTAATAATTTACATAACACCCACTTAGTACTCAGTCACAAATATTAATTAAAAACATTAAAATAAATATATACAACTTCAACATTACATCTTACTTTATAGGAAGTTTTAAAAGAGAGTACTCTCTAATTTAGACAAACTCTTTCTTTGAGGAATAACTTATACATCATCCAAATGTATTTTTGAACCAAAATTATAAGGATTGAAAATGACCTTAGAGAAGGGTCGAAACGTCTCTAAATAAAAAAATATATGAAAACTATAAGTTTTTGATTTTTATTAAACACCTGGGAAAAGAATCCGTCAAACAGAATTAACATATGATAATAATTAAAGAAGGTGTTAAGTTTAATAACGTCATTTGAAGAATGCTAACTACTTATACATGGCGGAGTTAGAAAAGAGACAAAATTAAAAGTAAATAACTATTTGTACTTACCGGAGTTAAGGCAAAATTAAAAGAAAAGCATTTTTTTATCATTGAATAGTAAGCGTCTTGCATTTTTTTAAATATGTATTGAATATTATATTGCATATGTATATTTAATAAATATTGAGAAAATATAGTTAATAATGATGAGTTGATGGCTAATGAGGATAATTGTAGTATAGAGTAGTTAGAGAACAGGACTGCTCTCTAACCCTCTATCCCCGGTATACTATGAGTACATTCAAAATATTATAAAATATATCGCTTCACTATATTTGTGCCATTATACTTTGTTATTCTGACAGCGCGGGAAAATAAAAAAAAAAAACGAGAGGGGAGCCAATGAGAGCTCGAGATTTTGGCGGGTAATAGGTTGGGCCAACTAGACAAATAAAAATATCACTGGATTACCTTAAGATAACCACCTAGTGGTTTATTGTTTTTCCTCGGATATGTTGGCCAATCTGAGCTATAAGATTTACAAAGTATAATGGCATGAGTATACACAAAAACTTCTGCTTGAATCAGGTTGAAATTCTACATGCCTGTTTCATTTGTACTTACCTTACAATTGTACTTTAACGTTATCAGCCCATGCGTTCACGCGCAACGCTCGCGTAAAAGTAAGCTTCAAATGTAAAATAGGAATTTTAGTACGGGAAAAAATTCTTACTTCATTTATTTAATGAGACAAACTTTTATATAATTTTTATCAAATTTTTTTTTTTTTTTAGTAAAACCAACACCAAAACCTCTGTTAAGTGTTAAAGATCGCTAAATTTATTTAAGCGGACCTACCGATATCTTACGTTCTAACGTAACGATTGTACAATAAAACTTCATGCACATCGTCTAAAGTAGAATTGAAACAGGGATATACAATTTCAACCTCTTACAAGCAGGTTTTGTGTAGTAAAGTGATATATTTTATAATATTTTAAATTGAGTAGGCCGTGCGTGAGGATTAGAGAACAGTCCTATTCCCTCACTATACTACAACCATCCTCTTTAGCTATCAACTCAACATGATTAACTTTTTCCTCAATATTCAATACATATTCATAAGCAACGCGCTCACTTCAATGATAAAAAAATATTTTTCTTTCAATTTTGCCTTAACTCCGCAAAGTACAAATAATTAGTTACTTTTAATTTTGTTTCTTTTTCTAATCCGGTCATTTATAAGCAGTTAGCATATTTAATAAAAAGTGTAGGAAAATTCGTTCCTAATGGGAGTTCCGCGACACCACACGTATTTTTTTTATATATATATTTTTTTTTTTTATTATTATTTTTTTAAGTATGTACTAATTTTTATTTAATTGTACTGATGATTTTTTTTTTTACCTTCATTAAATAAGAGAGGTGATTTGATTTTCAAACAATACTGTTGTCGACTAAATTAATAATATTAAAGAATATAAGTTTTTTATGACAGCTGTCAAAATAAAATAATAATATATTATTGTTACTAACCTGTTCTATTTTACAATCAGGTCCGCAGCCGACGTCCAACTCCTTGTCTTGCTTGCGATCCTGTTACCAACAAAACAACAAATATTAATATCAACAAATAGTTGGTAGAGCGCTATACTGGAAATATAGAGGCCCGTAGTTCAAGTCCCGGCGATGGAGTCTATTTTTCTCTGTCTGTCTCCCTTTGTTAATAATAATTATAATTTTATTTAAATTAAAAAATTAAAAATTCCATTTTTTTTGTGGTTCCATAACTTGATACAGAACCGAGCTTAAACTTTTCGGACTTCAAGAAAAACTTCCTAATTTACTAAAGTTTCGATCAATATTAATATTATTACCCATTCATTAGCCGGAATTTTTAGTTAACTTCGCTGAAAGTAAAAAAGAAACATGTTTATTGTTGACTTACAGGTAAGTAAGCATATAAAAAAGGCAAGAATGGTTTAATATATATCCATACATACATTTCATTATTATTGAACATTTCATTAAAATTTATCATAATAATTTTATTTCAAAAACATCTTTTAAAACAAGCTTTTATTCGTATTCTTCTCAGCCAAACCTTTCATTTGATACCCATATCATGACCGTGCTTAAAAAATAACTAGTCCACCATCTTCGGCTGTCTGCCATATTTGATCTAGAATGACGTCACTTAGCTAACCATGCATTGTCATCCAAACTAAACGTGTATGCAAAATTTTAATTCAATCGGTTGAGGATAACGGCTTTAAAATTCAGTGGTAAAATTTGACCCCGAAAATACATACAAACATTGCAAGTTAAATAAAATCTTATGATAATAACTTCTTCTCGACGGGGAATCGAACCCGGTCTCCCTCAGTCCACGCTTAAAGCTATTTTTTCAAGAACTAGATTTTCCCGGGAAACGGCTTATATTGTTAGATTCGAATTTAAATGGACTATATTTTAGATTTTTTTTTCTTTAATCTATGAAAACCTAATTTTCGCGCCATCATAAACTTTTCTCTGTATATATATTGCGTATATGTATATGAGAAGGTACAAAGTATGTGCGTATGCAAGAGAGGAAGTAATGAGTGCAGTGAGACTGACGAGTATTGTGGCACATAGCTTCCTGCTATGTGCATGCTATCATTGGACGCAAGGTCAAGCGAGAACATAATAATACAGTTCAACTGGGATCATATTATCCAGTCGGGTTGTTTAGACCTGTTTCGACTCCCATTGGTGTCATAATAATTTTTATTATCATTATTAACAGCATTAAGGTTCTAGTACAAGAACTAGACAGGTAGGAAGAACCACTTGATAGAACCTAGTAATTAGGTTTATTGAGGCCCTATTTACTAGCCCCGTCGTAAAGAGTTCCAGCAACTTCACACATCATACAAATTAATCGTCTAATTTTAAAAAAAATTCAATGCTTTGAACCACCTCTAACACCTTAAACCTCCTATAACACCTCTAACCGCCTGAAACCACCTCTAACAACCTCAAACCACCTCTAACAACCTCTAACCACCTCTAACCTCCTTTAAATGCCTATAACCACCTCAAACCACCTCTAACAACCTCTAACCACCTCTAACAACCTCTAACCACCTCTAACCTCCTTTAAATGCCTATAACCACCTCAAACCACCTCTAACAACCTCTAACCACCTCTAACAACCTCTAACCACCTCTAACCACCTCAAACCAACTCTAACCACCTCCAACCACCTCGAACCACCTCTAACCACCTCGAACCACCTCGAACCACCTCTAACCACCTCGAACCACCTCCAACCACCTCTAACCACTTCGAACAATCTCGAACCACCTCTAACCTCCTCGAACCACATCTAACCACCTTGAACCACCTCTAACCACCTTGAACCACCTCGAACCTCCTCTAACCACCTTGAACCACCTCGAACCACCTCTAACCACCTTGAACCACCTCGAACCACCTCTAACCACCTTGAACCACCACGAACTACCTCTAACCACCTTGAACCACCTCGAACCACCTCTAACCACCTCTAATCACCTCCAACCACCTCGAACCACCTCAAGCCACCTCAAACCACCTCTAACCACCTCCAACCACCTCGAACCACCTCTAACCACCTCCAACCACCTCTAACCACCTCTAACCACCTCAAACCACCTCTAACCACTTCGAACAATCTCGAACCACCTCTAACCCCTCGAACTACCTCTAACCACCTCAAACCACCTCTAAGTGTGATCTGACTTGGAATCGAAACAGGTATAATCACGTTTCGTCGTTGCTCATAGCTTCCGGTCGTTCTCTTATTAGATGAATAGTGACATTCATCCAACCAATTAAACAGTTTGCCCAGTAATATTTCGTGAGGAATTTATATGCCACACGAATTGGTTAACTATTTTTAGTTACACTTATATCTTTAAAGTGCTAGTCCGATTAAAAAAAAAAATTGGATAATTTATCAAATTTATCTCTCAATGTTATTAATTTATGAGTTAAAACCGTCTGTGTGCATTATTTGTATAATGAATAAAAATAAGTGAATCCCCACTGGAGATCGAAACAGGTAAAGCGATGAAGCTATGTGCTACCCATTGGTTTATTTTTAGATGTCACAATGTTATTATAAACAATGGCAACATTAAGACTTAGATGGGATTTTCAGGTCAGACAAGGACATTAATGTCATTTTTAACGTCGCATTGAAAGCAAAAAAACTATTTAACTTCTGTAAGTGGAAACGGAAAACAGCGAGACAAGATAAAGATATTTTTAGGCTCATGAATGAATTAATGAAATGTTAATAGGTCAGTTAGTCAGGTGAAGAGGAACAACAACAGGTAGACGTGGGACCGGACCTACCGGATGTACAACAGGTGGCTGTACCCGGTACCCTGTGTGGAACCGTGAACATCTTCTAGAGGTACCTTCCCAGGCCTACTACCTGCAGGGAGTTACGCACTGTAACGTAATGTCGGATATTCCGTTCTGTGAAGAAGACCCTTGGGAATGGATTCCGAAGATTCGGAATTAAACGTGTTTGATACGGTCCGATGAACCAAGTCAATCATATCATCGAGCAAATCAATCAACCGGAAAATAGATTTTCATAAGGCATTCATACTATTTATAAGGCTTTCTTCTTTGTATTTTAGCTGTTTAACACTTTTTTGAATAATTATTATTATTATTATTATTATTATTATTATCATAATTATAATTATTATTATTATTATATTATATATTAAATATAAGGCTATTACAAATTCAACCTTTAAAACATATTTTTATACTTTTTCATCCGAGCTCACTTAATCTATGAGGTCGTTCTGAATAACGAACAATATTGTATGACTCCTATTTCCAAAATTCCATCACAAAAATCCGTTTCAGACATTAAGGAACATTTTTAGTCCGGTGTATGTCTGTCGGTCTATTGTTCATTTTTTGCGAACCAACATATCTTAAAAACTACTCGTACGATTTTAATGCAATTTGGGTGATATGTCTTAATTATTTAATTTTTTGTTCCACATAAGTTTCAACATATTGCACCCATTTGTTTCTCAAACACATGCACACAATTTAATATATTTTTATTAACACCTAAATCTTATAAGTATACATCTAATTTTTAAGAAATTTAGATGGTTTGTCGAATATAGCCCTCAGATGATCCCATAAAAATGTTAACCATCTACGCTCATTAAATTGTGATAAGTTTATACTTTATAATGTGTCTGAAATCGATGACAAAAAATCTTCTTTCTTCAGAACGATCACACATAGCTTCCGTTATCTTCGGTAAACTCGGAAACAAATAAAAAAAAATTTGACAAATTTAATAAATAATAAGTTGATTATAAAAAGAAATATTTAAAAAAAAAAAAAATAAAATAAATAATGCTTTTATTCGTATTCTTCTCAGCAAACCCTTTCATTTGACACCCATATCATGTGTGTACTTAAAAAAATACTAGTTTGCTATCTTGAACTGCCCGCCATATTGGATTTAGAATGACTTCACTTAGCTAATCATGCATTGTCATCCAAACTAAACGTGTATGCAAAATTCCAATTCAATCATTTGAGGATAACTGCTTTAAAATTCAGTTGTAAAATTTGACCCCGAACATACATACATACACATACATACATACATACATACATACATACATACATACACATACATACAAACATTACAAGTTAAAGAAAAGCTTGTATAAGTTGTTTATAAAAACAAGCTTTTATTCGTATTCTTCTCAGCAAACCCTTTCATTTGATATCCATATGATAGGCGTGCTAAAAAAAAAACTAGTCCGCCATCTTGGGCTGCCCGCCATAAGCATTGTGCCATACTGACTGGCAGACTATTACACACTCATAGAATATTGTTTAAAGATGCGGAAATCCTTTTGTTTAGATTTTGATGTATTGTTGATGTTTTTGTTACTAGAGATTTAATAAAATCTGTTTTGATAAAACTCTTAAAACTCGGAACATTTAAAAAGTGCTCTACTTAGGCACTGGATATAATATTATAATATAAGACTAATTTGCAATAAAACAAATAAAATTAGAAATAATAAACATTAGAACTGGCAAACATGTAGTATTCCTTTGGGAGCCAGGCCATGCTGGCATCACAGGAAACGAAACTGCGGACATGGCAGCCAAAGCAGCAGCCCTATCTACAGAGGCGGCCACGGAATCAATAAGGATCTCTGACCAACTTTTGGCAATTAATAATAACCTGAAGAAACAATGGGAAAATCTCTGGGAAACCCAGGACACTCATACAGAAGGCTCTTCCCGGAAGTAACTAAGCATGATTGGCCAGAAGGGTTCACCAAAAGGGATAAAATAAAAATTTTGCTAGCAGCCTGTGGTCTCACTCGCATAACCCACAGCTACCTACTAGATGGATCAAGACATCCAAGATGCAGCAAATGTAATTCAAGGTTAACGATACATCACTTAATAGAATGCGAGGAGTATAGGCAAGAAAGAAGAGAAGGTGGAATGGAAGAATTCAAAAGTAAAGCTGGAAAGAAAAAGATCAAAGAGTTTCTTGAAAGAGTGAACATATACAATAAAATATAAAGACAATTTTCGTATACCCGCCAATGGCGGCCCTGGCAGTCGACGCGGAGGGGGAGAAAAATAAATAAAAATAAACATTAGAATTTTAGTTGTAGGAATTGTGAAAACAATTTCAACTTCACAAGAATTTTTAAAAAAAGTAAATAATTTTAAAAAAATTAAATTTTTAATGATAATAATGAAAGAAATATTTGGAATAAAACAAACTCATTTCCAAGTTCTAAATCATTACCTCCTTCTGAATTCATTACCTGAATACAACCAAATGTTACCATAAAGTTCTAATGTCCTGTATATTGGACTAAACATTTTGACGATAAATTATGTGCTAAATTTGAACATTTTTTTTTGTGATTTAAAATCCTTATTTTACAAATTTTACCTTTTATCTTTACAAAACAATTACTCCGTAAAAGAAATATTGAAAATTTAAAACAAAAAAGTGAAACATATATACATTCGTCTGGACGCCATGTTGTTGGGACGAAAAACACCTGTCGAAATGACGTTTATGTAATATGTAGTTACAATTATTTTTGTTAACACTGATGACTGATGAGTTAAAATCACTAAAGAAGGTATCAGGTTGGCCAAAAAATAAAGACAAATGACTTAATGTAGATTAAAACTTGTCCTGAAAATCATGTCCAATATACTGCTGTGAGTGTTGAAAAAACGTTGCAGAGACGGTTGAAGTTAATAAGGGACCATCTGAGGGCAACTTTCGACAAAACATTTACATTTCTCAAACATCCATTGAGTAGTTATAGGCCTTATTCACACGGGATACGCAAATATCCTCTAAACTAGGAGACTCTTCGCCCAAGAGATTCAGCATGTGTAATTAGCTACTCAGGCGGGGATACTCCTGTACCGGCGACGCATCACTTATTATAAACAATACCTTTTTGTCGAATATCCAAAAATTAAAAATCCATCCAATTAAAAAAAAAAAATCATATGAGTACTTTCGAAGATATAGGTATGAGTAAATCTAATTTAAAGTGCTATTTTGGCGCCGGTGTGGACGGCACCGCGCGCACGAACGAATGCTTGTTTGTGTTCGTGGGTGCTCCGGGTAGAGTCGGTACATCAAAGGATGTTTGCTGTTTGGTGTGGACGCTTTTTGAGCAAACTCCTTGAGCATTCGCAAACAGCCTATGTTTGGACATGGAAAGCCAAGAAAGATTTTTTTTTCTTTCGCATTATTTGTGACTAGCATCAAATAACTTTATAATAACTAATAGTATATACTAATTAATAAATAGTAATTGAAACTAGAGATGAGTTTATGTAAATCCAAGATTAAAAAACCGGAATTAAATAGATAAATATATATAGATGAGGTGACATATAAGTTCAAAAATGCGTCATGCTATTTGTTTAAATAATTTTATATTGCTTCCAAGCTTATTACTACAGGCACAAGCCTACGGGAACGAGCCTTCTATGGGCTTTATGTCTCCTATGGGGGAATATTTATCCTTTTTTCACCAAAAGAACAGATTTCTATTTGTATAAAATTAACCCGGGAAATGTATATTTTTTTCATTCGTATTATTTATGACTATAGCATCAAATAAATAACTATATTATAATTAATAATATATACTAATTAATAAATAGTGATTGAAACTAGAGATGAGATTATGTAAATCCAAGATTAAAAATAACCGGATAAATAGATAAATATATATATATGACATAAAAGTCCAAAAATGAATCATACTACTTTTTAAAATAATTATATTGCTTCCAAGCTTATTACTTAAGGTATAGGCCTATAGGCCCGAGCCTCCTATGGACCCTCATAAGACGTAATAATACATTGATATTTATCTTTTTTCCATCAAAAGAACAGATTTCTATTTATATAAAATTTTCATATGTTTTGGCGTTTTATTTTTGTAGAAATAATAATCTAAAATCAGGGATGATCGAGGAGAATTTTTTTTGACATCCAGACTCTTCGTCTTCTTTTACTATTGTCATGTTTTACTAACTCACCAATGATAATAAATAAGCCGGCGCTTATACCGCGTTTTGATAGAACCATATTACTAAGTTAATGCAAGTGCAAAATAGTTTTATTTAGTACATGATGAGTAGTGTACAAGAAAATAATGAAAAATAACTGGGATCAAGGACAAACGTTTACAAACACCTGTTTGTCAAGAATGTGCGTCCGGTGTGGACGTCGTGTTTGTGGTTGTTTGCAAACGATTGCAAACGTTTGCAAACCCTGTTTGCGAATGCGCGTCCGGTGTGGACGCGGCTTAAGCTTAACTGAGTTACCATGAAGAAAAATCCTGTCAATTATGTGAAAAACGCTCCAGTTATTCATCTAAGACATGAAAATTTCACTTTAAATTAGAATCACCCATATAAATAAATGTATGTTTGTGCGCTCATTAGAAGAGAAACAAATGTGCGCATAAGGTTGAAACTTATATGGAACCAACAATGGGCTAATTATGACCTACCATCCAAATTCCATAAACATCGGACGTGTAGTTTTAAGATATGTTGGTCAGGGGTCGCACAAATTGAGCGACAGACACACAGACCGACAGACACGGAACCATAAATGTTCCTTGATGACTGAAACGGGTTTCTGTCTGGGAATTTTGCTTCCGAGCTTACCGAAGGTAACGGAAGTTAAGGGATCGTTCTGAAGAACGAAAAAATTTTAGGTCTCCGATTTCAAAAAATTCCAAGACAGAAATCCGTTTCAGACATCAGGGATCATTTTTGGTTTCGTGTCTGCCGGTCGGTCTGTCGTTCAATTTTTGCGAATCAACATATCTTAAATACTACACGTCAAATTTTAATGAAATTTGGGTGGTAGGTCATAATTAGCCCATTGTTAATCCCATATAAGTTTCAACCTTCTGGGCCAATTTGTTGCTCTTCCACATGCGCACAAACATACATTTATTTAGACCTATAGCTTCAAAAGTACTTATCTGATTTGAATGAAACTTTTATAGTTTATCGAAAGTAACGCGCAGATAGCCCCAGATTAATTTGAACCGTCTACGCTCTTTAACTTTTGCTAAATTGATACTTTAATCCGTGTAAAATAGACTGCCAATTGGTGTGGCACTTAGCTTCCTCGCATCCTACATCCACGTACTGTATTGATTTTATGCTTTTACAAGTCATTATTGTCAAATTGGTTTAATTGTTTCCCCCGTTTTTTTTTAATCTGTCAAAATTGTTTAGATTTTTTACACAAATTAAAGTATCAATTTAGCAAAAGTTAAAGAGCGTAGACGGTTCAAATTAATCTGGGGCTGTCTGCGGGTTTCTTTCAATAAACTATAAAAGTTTCATTCAAATCAGATAAGTACTTTTGAAGTTATAGGTGTAAATTAATGTATGTTTGTGCGCATTTGGAAGAAAACAAATTGGCGCAGAAGGTTGAAACTTATATGGGCCCAACAATGGACTAATTATGACCAACCATCCAAATTTTATTAAAATTGGACGTGTAGTTTTTAAGATATGTTGGTTCGCAAAAATTGAACGACAGACCGACAGACCGACAAACAGATACGGAACCAAAGATGTTCCCTGATGTTTGAAACGGATTTCTGTCTTGGAATTTTTGAAATCGGAGACCTAAAATTTTTTTGTTCTTCAGAACGATCACATAGCTTCCGTTACCTTCGGTAAGCTCGGAAGCAAAATCAAAACAATTTTGACAGATTAAAAAAAAAAAACGAGGGAAACAGTTTGACCAATTAGATAATAATGGTTTGTAAAAGCATACAATCAATAAAGTATACGTGGATAGGATGCGAGGAAGCTATGTGCCACACCAATTGGCAGTCTATTTTAAATCGGAGATAAAATATTTTCGTTGTTCAGAACGATCACATAGCTTCCGTTACCTTCGGTACGCTGAGAAGCAACATAAAATAATTAATGAAATAATTAATGAAATAAAATTAAATAATTAATGAACTGTTGTTATACCTGAAGTGGACACTGGAGTCGACACGTTGCGTTAACATTCGAAGCCAAACCGGACGAAACTATAACTAAGATATGAACCAGACACGAACCGATCTGAAATGTTCTAGTCTTCATCTCTAATATCTCTAATCCGGAGACAAGCAAACTATCACTAAATTCACTGCCTACCTACCACCATTGTCTTTATCTCTCATCTCGCCCAATTTAGACATTTTTTTATTTTGTTCATTACTCTATTTTTCAACTGAAATAACAAATTTTTTTTGTTATAAAATAAAATTGTCCGATTTACATTCATTTACTCATTATTTTAAAATGTCCGTTTAAATTTCAAATCGCACTTTTTTTTATACAAATTCAAATTTAAACAATTTATTGATAAGTTAGTTGTTCGTCAAAAGAACTAAACTCATTTATTTCTAAGAAAGAAAAAAAAATTAATGTATATTTATTTATATATATATATATATATATATATATATATATATATATATATATATATATATATATATATATATATATATATATATATATATATTGTTACCTTATTATTAATTTATTTTCATTTTAAAAAATTAATGTGTATTTAATTTGATTGTTTAATTAATTTTATTATTATTTTTATATTTTATTATGATTTTATTTTAATTTATTTAATTATTTTAATTTAAATAAAAAGTAAATAAAGTATGTTAACTTGTTTTTAATTTCATATTTTAAAAATAATAATTAAAATTAAGTCTTATTTAAAATAACTCGTGTTTAGCTGTTCGTTCATGATTTGTTATTTTAATAAATAATTATTTTCAACTTTTTTATTTTTTTTTATTATTGTCTCTTATTAATTATTCTTTTTAACTTGTTAATAACTTTGTTTTTAATTGTTATTTTGTGTATTAATTTATTTAATTAAATTCTTATTAAATTGTATCTAGTTTTTAATAATTAAATAAAAAGTATTAAATTATATTTTTTTTTAAATTGCTATACTAATTCTTTAATTTAATCATTGTTACCTTTATTTTAAATAAATTATACTATAATAAAGTTTTTTTTTTAATTAAAGTTATTAATTTAATTGTAATTAAATAATTGTAATTTTGATTAATAAAATAATCATAAAATGTAATAATTTCAAAAAATTACATTTTTTTTTTATATAATTAAAATAAAAATAATAATGAATGTTGGAAAACAAGTTTTGAGGGGTGAGTATGATTGTACGCGACTGTGCGAGGTATAGTGCGACGCGACTACACAGGAAGTATGCGACTCGAGTGCTCAAGGCTGACTGACTGGGTAAGGGAGGTGTAGCTGAGAGAGGACTGGTGTGTTGATGGTTTAGTCTAAGCACTTCCTATGTTGGTACAATTAGGCCAATTCATCTGATGTAAGGTAGTTGACATGGAGTCCGCCCTGTATGTTACCACCTTGGCTTCTAACGCTACACTCCGCTCAACTAAATGTACATTATTCTAACTTGTAAACATTAATTTTACACCAACAGTACAGTATAATACTAGTGATGCGGTGCATAAACAACTCGCGTAGAATACTGCTTTTATATCAGCCATACTATGTTCTCAATAATCATATCTCAATAATCATATCAGCATAATATTTCAGTAAAACCTCACATTATTATTCAACCTGAAAAGATCATTCAAATTATTTTATCCATTATCTTTATTGGAACGAAGTTCCTTATGGCACGTTCTGAAGCCCGGGAGTGAATCCGAAAAAAAACTACCAAAATCACCGTCACGCAAAATCCGTCACGAAATCTACAGATCACGATAACTTGAGTAAAAGATCACCGAGTTAGATGAAATTTGGTACACATGTTCATTTTACCAATGCCCAGGCTGAGTTCGTCGGAAAACGTTATCCGCCCAAGCGTTCACGCGCAATTCTCGGGTAAACGTAAGCTTCAAAAGACGGGTTATTAAGGAAGCCTGTTACTTGACTTGTTTTGATTATTTTTGTTATGTATGTCAAAAATGTCACTTTGTTTTGTAAATAAATAAAATATAATCATGTAAAATTTTACTCTGATACAAGCAGAAGCTGTAGAGTAGGGAAGAGATATATTTTATAATATTTTAAATTAATTGGCCGGGTAGGTAGAAAACAGTCCTATTTCTATCCAAACTCCTTTAAGAAACATACTCTTTCACTATAAACTCATCATGATCAACTCTTTTCTTATATTCAATATATATTTATAGTGAGACGCTTGCTTTAATTATACAAATAATGATTTTCTTTTAATTTTTCCTTAACTCTGCTAGGTACAAACAGTTCGTTACTTTTAATTTTGTCTCTTTTCTAACTCCGCCATGTATAAGTAGTTAGCAATGTATACGTACTTAGCAGTGTGATTTTATAATTTATATTTAATGAAAAATGTAAGGAACTTCGTTCCTACTGGGTGTCCCGCGACACCACACGTATTTTTTTAATAATATTAACGCAGGCACGCTACGCTCGCCTCTTGATTCAGAATTTGTAGTAAATATTTATTAAGTTTATTGTATGCTCGCTACGCTCGCCTGTTTATAAACTATTTGTACGTAATCATTATTTAATATAATTAATGCAGGCTCGTTACGCTCGCAAGTTTATACGCCATAACATTATCCAGAAATACTAAATAAACTGGTGAGCCAGCGAACCTTCAATAAATCAGTTAAATGAAAACTAATTTTAAATGCAGCCAGCCAACAATAACATTATTACAACTCCTGTATAAACGTGTGATCATAGCGAGCCTGCAATACCTTTATTTAACAACGTTTACCTAAATTTCCTGTTTAAACTGCTTAGTATGCAATAATTATACTAAATAATAATTATCTACAATTGGTTGAAAATATATAGAGTGGAATTTTAATAGTTATTTACTCTTTTCTTACTTCTAAACCCTTTAAAACGATGTATAACATGTCATACTGACTAAAAACGTTTTGTCATTCGCCTTGTTGGCCGCCATCTTGAAAATATAAATTATGAAATTTGAAGAGTTATTGACCTTTATAGATTAATGTATTACATGCCAAGCAGATTTAATATTTTTTTAATAGTCCGCCATATTGAAAATATGATGTGTGAAATTTGTAATACTTAGATATTCCTTTCATAAACTTAAAGACCTTAAAATTGATGTACAACACGTCATACTGACTAAGAACTTTTTGTTTAGTCGTCCGCGATATTGGCCGCCATCTTGAAAGTATAAAGTGTGAAATTTTATCAGTTAAATATTATTTTCCTCCTCTTAAAGGCCTTTAAAACGATGTATAACACATTAAGCTGACTAAAACTTTTTGTTTAAGTCGTCCGCCATATTGGCCGCCATCTTGAAAATATGAAGTGTGAAATTTTATTAGTTACATTTTCATTTCCTTCTCTTACAGACCTTTAAAACGATGTATAACATATTATGTTGACTAAAACTTTTTATTTTAGTCGTCCGCCATATTGGTCGACATCTTGAAAATATGAAGTGTGAAATTTGATTAGTTACATATTATTTTCCTTCTCTTAAAGACCTTCAAAACGATGTATGACACATTATGCTGGCTAAAACTTTTTATTTTAGTCGTCCGCCATATTGAAAATATGAAGTGTGAAATTTGATTGCATAGTTACATCATCTTTTCCTTCTCTTAAAGACCATTAAAAAGATGTATAACACAATATGCTGACTAAAACGTTTTGTTTAAGTCGTCCGCCATATTGGCCGCCATCTTGAAAATATGAAGTGTGAAATTTTATTAGTTACAAAGAGGGATATTCCTGGTGGCCTCTGTTTAAGAACCGAAAGTTTTGTCGAACCAAAAATTGTAACATTTAAAAGGCAGGTTATATGGAAGGATGTAGCTGTTGTCTATCTAAGATCTGGTTTATCTGTTTATATTTATATTTTAATAAATATATTGGAAGTTTACGGAGGAAAAGGTATTGCTTAAACGTAAACAATAAACCCTTTAACAAAAATATATAAACTTGAACATAAAACAGATTTAACAGGTTACCTACATTTTTTTTTTTTTTTTTCAGTTTCTTGTACATTTACTGCAAGAAATGAGAAATATTGTAAATATTACCTTTTATTATTCTTTCTTGTTTTCTTTTTGGTCTATAAATCAAGAAAGAGCTGTGAGATGAGAGATTGAAGAAGGGATATATGATGCGTATATATATATATATATATATATATATATATATATATATATATATATATATATATATATATATATATATATATATGTGTGTGTGTGTGTATATGGGAGAAGAAAGAGAGAGTGAGGACGAGGCAGTTTGTATGTTAGTTTGGTTTATTTACTTTAAGTCTACAAGGGTAGATGAAAAAAAACTTTGACGGATACCTACTTGAAGAGAGGCAGAAAGTTACCTGGATCTTTACCCAAAGAGTAGGGGGTCTTAAAACGTTAAGCCGATGGTGCTGCTCCTTTTCATACACATCAAAAAAAGGAACTAATAGGGTACTTAGGGTGACTTCTCACTAAAAAGTGAATTATAGTAGTCGTGAGATCTAAGGCACTGGTCTATAGATCATGAAGTAACAAGTTCGAGACCCTTCTACATTAGTAATTTTTTTTCGGTTAGGAACATGGGAATTAGTTCCATTCCCTTGTAGGTATTGCTTAATCATTTTGTTTAATATCTCTGTTCCTATGCATCGGAAAGAGAAATTAGTAAATATAAATATTGTAGAGGATAAAATTTATAGGCCAAGAGCGTTAGCTCAAAAAAGGCCATTAACGGGAAAAAAATTCCGATAAAGCTGAATTTTGGTTTATGGCTTTATTTTGGTCCCCTGATCAACATATTAATTTTTCCCCCTCGAGGGAGGTCTGCATTGGCCACCATTTTGAAAAAAGGGACTGAAATTCGGTTTTTGGCCAATATCTTCGTTCTCATCGATGATACGACAAAAATAGATATTATCAAATTTGCAGGACTTTAAATTGTCAACAAAAAAGCTTTAATGTAATTATACGCTTAAGTCAATAGTTTCGAAGCTATAGCTGTGCGAAGTGCGACATATTTCTGCACCCGCATTAGTCCAGTCAAATTAGCTCAAAATGGCGGCGAATCTTGCATTAAATCATGTAGTTCCAATTTTTTCAGGAATGTGTAGGGGGTGGTCCCCTGAATAACGCCTAATAAAGTCCCATCGATTTCAGGCGCCGCGGGAGGGGGGAGGGGGGGCAAAAGGTCACATTTTTCAGTTTTCGGCGTTTATCTTGAAAACGGTACGTCGCACAAAAAATAATAATCTATTCAAAATTAAAGCTGATAAAATTATCTTTCAAATCATATACATCTTGTTTCAACCTAAGTCTTACCGTTTTTGAGATATGAGCCGTTGAATATTAAAAAATTGGTCCTAGACAACTCAGACAAACTTTCTCTTATACGAGTTCATAATTACATAGCCCAGTGTTTTCCATTTATTAGCTTTCGTATGTACATTTAATTATTATTGAACATTTCATCGAAATGTATCATTAAAATAACATCTCCTGGGCGGGGAATCGAACCCGGGCTCCCTCCGTCCGCGTTTTAAGCTATTTTCTCAGGAACTAGATATTTCCCGGGAAAACGGCTTATATAGTTAGATTCGTATTTAAATAGACTACATTTTAGAATTTTTTCATCAAAATCGTCGGAACCGATTTCGAGAAATAATTTTTTTTCATGTTTTTTCAGAGTTTTTGGTGGGTAGCGCCCCCAAATTTAGAGCTAAAATTCATTTCTCGACTTTGCATCGGGGTATGATTTTTCTGAACATGTATGCCAAATTTCGTCAAAATCGGTCCAGTAGTTTAGGCTCCAGGCGTCTGCACAGACGACAGACGACGGACAGACATTTTTTAAAAACCACTTTTTTGGACTCAGGGGACCTCAAAACGCGTAAATCCATTAAAATCGAATTTTCGCACTATCACAATACTTTCTCTTTACATGAGAAAGTAAAAATGAATAAAAAGGGGCAGTGGTTCAGGTATCTCGTCAATCTTTCTCTTCTAACTCTTTCCCCTTCGATTTTAACGATAACTCGTGGGAAATAAAGTTGTAAAGCGAAAAATTTCCTTAAAAAACCAATGATGTTATGCTAATATATATTTACCCCGTAAATAGCTAGAGCGTTTTGAAGTTTAAGGGCACTTTTCAACATTTTACTAGTAAAATTCTGCTTGTGACTCAAGTTTTGTTTCCAACGTCTGTAACTCTATGTAAACAGTCTCTCTAGCGTTTGCGCCAAGTTATGATCGTATACAACATTTTTATTACAATAATAGGTCGTTCAAAATGAGTGAAAAGTGCTTAATTTGTGATGAAACAGCTGAAGAAGGTGCAAGTCAAGAGAGTGATAAAGGGATGAAAACGTTATTAAGTGCTAATCTTACACGAAGAGATGAAAGACATGATTCGTTCCGAAGATTGAAAGGTGGTGTCGACCATGTGGAGTGCAGAAAACGGTACACCAGGCCATAGTATAATGTTTCAAGCGGTATGCCAATGAAACAGCAAACATCGCAAAATTGTTTTATGACCCCAAATCTTCACCAGGAGACATTGCTGAAGCTGGGTAATGAATGTTCCTGCTCATGTTCCAGGCCCCGTTAAATAAGTATATTCACAATCAGTACAGGTACCTTTAATTTTTCTTAGACCGTACTGACCCCATTAAGTAAATTTAATAATTCATTTAACTAATTAATATTTACTAATACGTTATCGTTATATTATTAATAACACAATAATTAGTATTCAATAATTATTAAATACAACTAGCTACAATTCTACTCTATTTTATTCTATTTTGTTCACTGATACATATGCTTCGTGATTCGTGAAGTCCACTGCAATAATGAAAGCCAACCTGCGTGCTTTGCCGCCCACAACAGATGCTGCAATGCAACATTCATAGAGAGTGTTTCTGGAGGTGCAGCAATGGTTGGGGAACCAATCCATCCTACATGAAAGTTGGTGCTGGACGAGAAAAGATGTGGACACCTTACTCCTATCTAGACAAAACCCCCTTTGGCACCAGACATTGTCCTCAACACACTCTTCTGCAGCTGTACCACTGGCTGCGGAACGATGTGTGGTTGTCGGAGAGCCAGGACCAACTGTTCCCTGGTGTGCAGCAACTGTCAAGGCTCGTGTACAAACAGTGTTCCGATCCAAGAAGACTTTGAGCAATTTGATTGAAGTATCATATTGACAGCTTTTAACAAATGAAAAATCAGTTGATGAAATGAATTGTATACATATATTCAATGTTAGTATTGTTATTTGAATCTATTTTTGATACCCAATTTTTGATTTTATGAACAACTTTTATACATCTTAAATTGATTTATTACTTCCTCCTCTCTAATACAAGTGTCCTTCTATATATTACGAGATATAGATTTTGGTACATGTACACATAATTCATTATTAATACGGGTTATAATTACTATACTTATCCAATTAAACAGCATACAAAGTGATCAAGAGAGTTACAAACCTTGGAAACAAAACTTGAGTCACAAGAAGCATTTTACTAGTAAAATGTTGAAAAGCGCCCCTAAACTTCAAAACGCTCTAACTATTTACGGGGTGAAGATAAATTAGCATAACTACATTCATTTTTTAAGGACATTCTTCGCTTTACAACTTTATTTCCCCCGAGTTTTCGTTAAACTCGAAGGGAAAAGAGTTAGAAGAGAAAGATTGACGAGATTAATGAACCACTGCCCCTTTTTTTTCATTTTTTAATATTCAACGGCTCATATTTCAAAAACGGTAAGACTTAGGTTGAAACAAGATATATATGATTTGAAAGATAATTTTATCAGCTTTAATTTTGAATAGATTATTATTTTCTGTGCGATGTACCGTTTTCAAGATAAACGCCAAAAACTGAAAAATGTGACCTTTTGCCCCCCTCCCCCGTCCCGCGGCGCCTGAAATCAATGGGACTTTATTAGGCGTTGTTCAGGGGACCACCCCCTACACATTCCTGAAAAAATTGGAACTACATGATTTAATGCAAGATGAAAACCTAATTTGACTGGACTACATGAAATGGGAGTTTTTCTACTCCACGACTCCGCTGGTGGGGCATCGGTAAAATCGAATTTCTATATAGATTCAAACCATGGGGTACATTATTTATTATCAAGTTTCAATATATTTTTCGTTTGAAAATCGAAAGAATGTCGCACTTGGCAGAGCTATAGCTTCGAAACTATTGACTTGAGCGCATAATGACATTGAACCTTTATTGTTGACAATTTAAAGTTTTAAATAAAGTAATTAGTTTATCATTTTTCCCTGTTTTTTTAAAACTGTCCAAATTGTTTTGATTTTTTACATTAATTGAAGTATCAATTTAGCAAAATTTAAGGAGTGCAGAAGGTTTATATTAATCTGGAACCATCTGCAAGGTTCTGTCGACAAAAAATCCAAATTTCATAAAAATCAGATAAGTGTTGTTGATGATATAGGTGTAAATAAATGTATGTTTGTGCGCATGTGCAAGAGAAACGAATGAGCGCAGAAGGTTGAAACTTATATGGGACCTACAATGGGTTAATTATGACTTACCATCCAAATTTCAAAAAAATCAGATGAGTAGATTTGAAGATATGGTGGTTCGCAAAAATTGAGTAACATACCGACCAGCAGACAGACCAACAGACAGACACGGGACCAAAAATGTTCCCTTATGTCTAAAACGGAATTCTGTCTTGGAATTTTTGAAATTGGAGACCTAAAACATTTTCGTTCTTCGGAACGATCACATAGCTTCCGTTACCTTCGGTAAGCTCGGAAGCAAAAATATTAATACAAAATTTGTAGAACATTTTGTTCTTTAAAATATTTCTTACAACTACTTTTGCTCTTCAATGCATACGAACAGAGATATTAAGCTAAAGTCCGATTTTTTCAGACATTTTTCAACATAACTTGTTGAAGCACAGGGCTTTCGTTTCTGCAAACTTGGTTTTAGGTTTCTGTACGAAGTACGAAAAGAAACCTTATATAACGGTTCTGTCTGTCTGTTTGTCCGTTGGTGTCTGTCCGTTGGCATGTTTCAATTTATAAACTACTACAGCTAGGAACATGAAATTCGGCACACAGGTGCATCTCGGCATTTGGGACAACTTTGCACTTTTGGAGTTTTCACACTTAATATTTCCAAGATGGCGGCCAATATGGCAGGCGACTAAAAAAAGGTTTTAGTCACCATGACATGTTATGCATCAATTTAAAGTTCGTGAAGGGTAGAGAAAAAGAATATGCAAGTATTAAAATATGACACTTAATAATTTTAACTTAATCGTTCAGAAACCGGCGATTATCGCTTCACGTACTTCCGAAAAGCATGTCTTACTTGTTTTACTACTGGCTTTGGTCAATACATCATATCCAAAAGTTATAGTTACCCGACCTTTTACGAGCTACCATTTATAATTTAATTGTAATTATTTAAAAACTTATTTGACAGTAGAAGTGTTAAGTTACATTTCAGTAGGGTAGACCGGGGTCGGTTGAAACAACCCAATTAATGGGTGCAACAATTAGCGATATTTGGGAACAACCAAGGAAAAGGGACGCGGCTTCCGTGGCGGAATCAGAACTTTTGTGTTTGGTGTCGTTTCGAGTTTATCATAAGTTTCTGAGAGGGGGTATTGTGTTTTCGCGTCCAAAAGTAAGTATTTTTGTTGCTACTCTTTTGCTTTTTTATCCAAAACTAAAATAGTTGTGGTTATGATAGTTTTTAACGTAAGAACTTTGGTTATGGAAGTTCAACAGGTGTAATTCTTTTTTATCTAAATTGTTTATTTCGGATGTTATGCGATAACAACTTTTTTAAAACATGTTCTGGGTACGGTTGTAACAATGTTTACAATTAAGTTACCAGCTGGCTATAAAGTATGACATTTTCAAATACACTTTAGCACTTCATTTAAATTAAATCTTTTTTTTTACTTTCGTCAAATTTTATTAGTTTTAAATGTTAATTAACCTTGAACTATAAAGAATAATATTATACAAATTTCATTTAGAATATTTATTATTGTTTCATTTATCTTAAACACCTATTATTCTGCGTATGACCAATTATTCAATTATTTTGCTTCATGTTCTGTGATTTTGACTCGATAAATAAGTATTTCTAACATAATTCTCTTTATTCTGTTAGTGTTACAACTAACTCCAATAACTGTTACAACCACCCCCAGGTATGGGGTCGGTTGAAACATTTTTCCTGAATTTTTAAAATGCCTATAAATATGTTTGTAATGCAGATAATCTTACTATAACCTCATCCATTTCTAGTCTGATAACTGAAGTTCAATTAAGGCCCACTGTCAAATACATTGTTAAAATGTTTTTGCAGGAAGCGATTTCGTAAAAAATGTTTCAACCGTCCCCGGTCTCCCCTACTGCACATAATATTCAGGTTGTAGGGGAACTATGGCAATTTTTTCCTTAGACTGGAAGCGGTAATGTAAATATGTTTGGGAATATATGACTACAGCAATGGGTGATTTTAAACAGTGACGTTATTTTGGCCCAAACACTTTGAAGATGATACAATAGACAGTGTTAAGACCCTAGGTAAGGGTAGGTTGTGAGAGTGAGTCAGCAACAGTAAGGTTTTTGTAGTTTAAAGGTATTAACATTAGTTAGAAGAAGGGACCTGTTTGTTTACCTTGCGGTACGGTTTCATCCCAGAACCCAGGCTCTGTCTAGCGTCAAATTGTTCCTTCGGACATAAGATCACATCGCTTCTCTTCAAACCAGAACATAGTAAACATGTTCAACCTGTACCACAGTTTATAAACTAACCGACATTTATTTTATTCGTTTAACTTAATAACAAACTTTTATCTATTAAAAGTAAGATTTTAATAACTTCCTTATCACTAAAGAAGACGGGCTGAAACATATATACAAATTTTACCTCAGCCATAGGGAATAACCTTCCTTATTCCCTCTGGGTTCATAGCTCGCGGATGTGTATTGTGTATAGATAACAATATTATTCATGAAGTCGTAGACGTCGTCGCACGAGAAGCTAAATATCGCTAGAGTCCAAAGCCCTAAGGGTGAGTTTTAGACAAACAACAATAACAAAATAATTGTACAAGAAAATTATATCTTATGGATTATGCTCAGCGCCGGCGCTACGCACAGGCGGGGACAGGCGGCCGCCTGTGGCGGCCAAACTCAGGGGGCGGCCGATGCTGCTCTCAGATTTTTTTTTATAAATTGAAAAACAGAATCCATAGTTGTAACGATAATAATGTGCGTTGGGTGCTGAGAAGGCAGTAATAAACAAACATTTTTGAAATGGAACCCTTGTAAAACACTCAATGCCTTAGCAGGTTTCGTTTTATTTTAGTAGTCGAGCTAATCGCATTTCGGGTTGGTTCTTGGTTACACTGGTGTTATTTCTTTTGTTTCCTTAAATTCTGTCAACTGTCTTTGCTGTAAATGAGTACATATATATGATATATGTATCTATTTATGTATTTTTCTTTCTCTCGCAGGGCCGGATATAGCTACCGCCAGCCCCCGCGGTGCGGGGGGGCCTACGGTCCTGGGGGGCCCAGTCAGAGATGTTGAAAAAGGTTTTTTTACAACATTAAAGGCAAGAAGGATATTGTGATCAGTAACAAGGGGTTTGTGATCAGGCGTAGCTATGGGTCCCCGGTGCCAGGGGCCCACAAATAAAAATAAAAAATCATGAAACTACTATCTTTGTACCGCAATATCGATGGGGGCCCCTTTAGAGTATAATTAAAACTAAACTGGAATTATACTCATATACCTTTGTCAGGGGGCCCCATTCAGTGCTGAACGCAAATGTTTCAATTATCATTTTTTTTGGCGAGGGGCCCACTGCCCTAGGTACGCCACTGATTGTGATAAACTTAAAATTTTTGCCTAACGAGTCATGAGTACAGAAGTTTGCATTTTTTTGTTTCATTTGGTTACTTAGATTTTTGTGATGTTTTCACCTTATTCAATATGGTCAATGCTAATTTAAAGGAGAGAAACTGACTGACAAATCATATTAACTGATATTAATACATTTTACATTTTTTACTTGTAATGCAATTTTTAAGCTTGCCAGCTACAAAACAACTTAATTATTTGTGTTTTTTAGCCCACCTTAGTTAAACTTCAAAATTCGTCCCCGCGCCAAACCTCTTTTCCTGTAAGGACACAAACTTGCCCTCAGAAATCCTTAAAACTCATCTTTTTGCACTGAAATTTTAAAAAATTCCACGGGGGAGGACCCCGAACCCCCAGCCGTTGTTTTTTCAAAGGGGTCCAGATACTAACTTGCCCTTGGGCCCGGAAATCCTCTCAGCGGCCATGATATATAATATATAATACATATATCTGGTCATTATACATAATAACTAAATCAGCTAAGTTTTTATTTGACCTAAACGATAAAATAGGTATCTTCGAAAATGACTAACGAAAAAAATTTAAGACCCCATTGTCGGATAAGCTTGAACATTTTTTTATTTGAAATATTACAAAAGTTATTATGGAAGGGGAGTAGTTATAGGATACCCGGTATAATATTGTTGTTGTTGTGAGGAGGTAAATTGCATTTTTATTTATTTGAGAGATATTCCTATTTAGGTCTTTAGGGCATTAATAACAAAAGTCAATCCGTTTTTGGCTATATTTCACCTCCTTTAAGGCATCTTCAGGCCTAAAAGATTTTTAAAATTTTATTTCTTATATCTACATTAACTTTTAACTTACATCTTTATATAACATGTTGACACAACTTATAAACAAAAGGTAACACTTTTTTAAAAAAAATGCGTGTGGCGTCGCAGGACACCCGGTAAGAACGAAGCTCCTTACGCTTTTCATTAAATATACAAATTATAAATTCACACTACTAAGTATACGATGATTACGATGCTAACTACTTATACATGGCGGTGTTAGAAAAGAGACAAAATTAAAAGTAATTAACTGTTTGTACCTAGCGGAGTTAAGACAAAATTAAGAGAAAAACATTGTTTATATCATTGAAGCGAGTGCCTTGCAATAAATACTTATGAATTGAATATTGAGATAAAAATTAATCATGATGAGTTGATATAGTTAAAAAGGAAGTGGTAGTAGGTGGGAAACAGGACTGTTTTCCCCTACCTGGCATACTAATTTAAAATATTATAAAATATATCTCTTCCCTACTCAAAAACGTCTGCTGATATCAGGTTGAAATTTTACATGCCTGTTTCAATTTTACTTTACTTTACACAAAGTAAAGTAAAGTAAAAGGAGTTAAGTAAAGTAAGTAAGTAAGTAAGTTCCGTGTGTTATTGTAAAATTTCAATTTTACATTTGAACGTTTACGCGAGCGCTGCTAAAATAAACATATCTTCCACATCGGTCAACTTTGGCTCAAGTTACACAAAGTATGACGTTTTATAAAAATCGTTACGTTAGAACGTAAGATATCGGTTAAAACGTAGTTTTCTCTATTTTAAACGTTTAGGTCCGCTTTAATAAATTTAGCGATCATTAACACTTCTTAGCAGTATCAGTGTTGATTTAACTAAACAAAATTAATTTAAAAAAGTTGTATGTCTCATTGAATATAATAAGTTAAAATTTTTCCCGTCCAAAAATTTCAATTTTACATTTGAACGTTTACGCGAGCGGTGCTAAAATAAACATATCTTCCACATCGGTCAACTTTGGCTCAAGTTATCGTGATGGGTCGATTTGTGTTTAGTGACGGTTTTTTTTTTCGGATTCACTCCCGGGCTCCAGGCGCCGTAACGTGCCATAAGGAACTTAGTTCCAATAAATATGAAAAATTAACATATAACAGTAGACTAACCTTTAACAAAATCTCTTAACACATTACTTAATTTATTTTCTTAGTTATTTTCTTTCCTTTCAAGAGAATTGTCATGAAAGAAAATAACTAAGAAAATATATCAAGTAATGTTTTAGGGGAAATTATTAAAAGTTATGTCAACATGTTAAATAAAGATAATGTAAGTTAATCTAGATATAAAAAATAAAAATTTAAAAATCTTCTTTTAGGCCTGAAGATAGATTGACTTTGGAATTATTGATACCCTGAAGACTTAATTAGGAATAAGCATTTTTTTGAGGCAATTGCCTCTTTCTTATTTCGGCGAGGTAGTTCAAAAGCGAATTTGAGATGAAGAATGAATGCGGTGAGTGTAATTTGGTTGTAGTGTATAGTTTTCTTACTTTCTGTGGCCATAACGAGGCTCACCGATAGTGTAGAACTCCCATTCTACGGTGCACTAACCAGTAATCACTTCCCCCTTTCCCGGTCCGAATAGGACCTGGCCTGGGTAGGTTGGGGGCCCATTGTAGTTGTTCGCGGGGGGGCCCGAAAATTGAAAATCCGGCCCTGTTCTCTCGTAACCCCTCTTACTTCTTTTCCATTATCCTTCATACCTTCTTTTTATTTGACTCTGATATATTTCATAAAATAAAATATATCAGAGGAGGCGTGTTTCATAGCAATTCACAAAGTAATGTCCGCTAAGGATAATATTAATAATATGGTCATAGAAAATTTTAGGGCCCCGAAAATAAATTATTTTGTATGATTATACATATTTAAATATTATGACTTATGATGACATTAATATAGGCACCCCAAAATTCAGTTACTTGGCCCTGACTTAGTTGCGGTTTAGGCCTATTTTTTTATTTCAATACTATTTTTCCCGACTTAAAACAGGAATATTTAAGGAATACTTAAAATTTTTAAAGCTTACCAACTAATAGGCAACTTTTGTTGAATTTGCATAATCTCTAGTTATATCCGTATCCGTTTTTAGGGTCCTTTGGCGAAACCAAACCGAGGACCCTGAAGAAGAGGTCGTTAAGCATCTGTATCCCCAAAAATACCCCCCAAAAAATTTTGAAACTCTCCAGTTATGTTGTATGTATAATAACCTAAACACAGGATAAATAAACCCTAAATAAAGAAACCTCCAAAAAATCACCCTCATCCCATCAAATAAGCCCCCCCCCCCCCCCCCCCCCGGTCAAAAATATTCCTACTTCAATAGGGCGGCCCAAAACCGTCTTGCCTGTGGCGGCCAAAAGTGTAGCACCGGCGCTGATTATGCTATTGTTGGATACTATAATTCAATTCATACAAGCTTTAGTTACTCTCCATTCAAATTAGCATTTGACTAATTAGTAATTAGCTCTGGCCCCCCCAAGGACATATTTTTGCCATCCCAATTCTACAATAATTATGTACAGAATCATAAAAAAAAAGTTGGATATAGCATATAAAAAATGTATCTGACAAATTAAGAGAAAATAATGAAACTGAAATAGTCATACATAAAAAATTAGGAGACGAAAGTATAAAGACACAAATATTGCCTTTTGTGTGCCGGATCATTATTTGCTATTTGACGAATTCCTATAGATTTAGATATTGATCCAAATGGATTCGCCGTAGAATAAGTAATATAGAATTTAAGAAATATGTATATATAAGTTTCATTTTTATTAAATAATAAAAAATGGAAAATTAATTGAAGCGAGCGTAAGCGAGCTTCTTACATTCAACAAACTATGCATCTTGTCTGTCTGTCTGTCTGTCTGTCAGTAACGTTTACGTGTCCGACGAAACTTGAGTAAAAGTTGACCGATTTAGTTGAAATTTGGTATACATGTTCCTCTTACTAATACTCAGGCTAAGTTCGTTGGACAGCGTGATCCGTCCAAGAGTTCGCGCGCAACGCTCGCGTAAACGAGAGGTTAAAAAATTAAATTGGAATTTCAGGACGGGAAAAGATTCTATCATCATCTATTCGATGAGACGAACATTTTTTTCAAAATACATTTTTTAGTAAAACCAACAGCGACACCGCTATGAATTAATAAAGATCGCTAAAACTATTAAAGCGGTCCTAAACGTTTATAATATAGAAAACAACCTTTTTACCGATATCTTACGTTCTAACGTAACGATTTTCATAAAACTTCATATACACCATCTAATGCACAATTGAAACAGGCATACAAAATTTTAATTTGATACATGCACTACTAGCCTCTGTACTACTACTATACCCATTATCTATCAACTCATCATGATTCATGATTATCTATTTTTTCATTATTCAATACATATTTATTACTATTCGCTCGCTTCAATGATAGAGCCACGCGATGCCTAGTTAAATTAATTTAGATTTCTATTTAGATATGGTATTATATCTATTTAAAGACCAACAAATCAAAACAAACATTTATTTATATTGGAATAAATGTGGTTGCCTAAGCTAAGCAATAACACATTTCGAGGTGAGTCGTCGCCGGATACGTTAGATAAGACAATTATAAATAACACCTGCCTACGTTAAGAGATGATTTATTTTTACATGATAATTAAAGAGACATTTAGTCGGGTACTTTAGATAACAAAAAACATGAATAATTTATCTAGGCAGAAACTAAGCCTAGACTACCTGTTATCTAATTAAATACAAAAGCAATAATTTCTATATAAACAAACTAATATAATGTTATCAATTTAAGTCTCATCCTTTATGAGTTATCATTTGAATTAAAACGCAGATTTAAGTATAATTCAGCTTTAAAAAAATACCTACGCACTTTGGCAAGATTAAGCAGTTCCCACGCAATGTTATATGTTTTACTTTTATATTATTTTATTTATTTATTGGAACGAAGTTCCTTATGGCACGTGTCGCGAAAGCGATAAAATTAGTTTATTTATTTTTTGGAAAAACTTGTTATGTCAAAAATTTTGAAGTGAAAAATGAAATATATGTCGAAAAGAGGAAAAAATTGAATGTTGTGTTAAATGTAATAAGAAAATATAAAACCATATTGAAAAGTTTAGCTTAGACTCCAACAATTAATTTAGAGTAACAAGATTAAGTCATCCGCCTTCAATACATGGTAACATAGAGCGTGGTTACGATCGAAGATTGAAAAAGAAGAGAACAACGGACGTCATCTTCAGAAAACGGTAATATCTTTTCTGTACTTCGCCCCCGGTTCAGAATGGCTTCCACTGCGAATTCGATTAGGAGGGCCCTAGGACCAGTCAAAAGTAGATTAGTTAAGGTAATTGAGAGTATTAGAGAATGGGTTAAGCAAAACGAGAAAGGATTGGCCAATAGGGACACAGGACTAGATTTCACCGGGAAGTTGGAGAGGTATTCTCAAAGATTTAATGAGATGGTTAAGCAAATAGAAGAGGCGTCAAAAACGGAGCAGGATTTAGGCAAATATGAACAAGATATTGAGGGGTGGACGGAAATTATGTTGGATGCTGACGAGGTAGGGGTTGAGCTAAAAACGAGGCTAGACAAGCATAAAGAGACACAAGTAAATAAAGGTGACGTAGGTCCACAACACTTATTGGAGTCGGTTTTAGCCAAACTCCCGAAACTGGTACTTCCAACTTTTTGGGGGGTAAGGTTAAATTGGTTTGAGTTTTGGGAAAGATTTGAGGCAGCGGTACATTGCAGAAAAAATGTAAGTCAAATTGATAAATTCAATTATCTAAAACAACAGCTAACGGGGAATGCGGCGCAATGTATTGCTGGATTCGCTTTGACAGCTAATAATTATGACGAAGCTGTCAATTTACTGAAAACTAGGTTTTCAAACAAAGATTTAATTGTCGATGACATTCATGCAAAATTTCGAAATTTAGGTCAATCAAACAATAACATTTCAAAATTACGTTTTACTTTAGATCAAATTGAAACTTTTTGTCGTTCGTTAGAAGCTTTAGGAGAAAATATCGAAAATTCAAATACAATTGCTTTAATCAGGTCAAAATTCCCACCTGAAATTCTGTTACGTTTAGAGGAGTTAAAAATGTATGATACGGTCAGCGAATCAGAATAGGATAGAGGTTCCACAAAATCAGATTCTAAGAAACTCAGGAAGCAATTGGACTTAATCATAGGTAATAGGGAAAGAATAATGGAAGGAACAAGACAAGAATTAGGGTATATAGTAACAATGCACAAAGTACTCGTAAGGATGATAGTTTCTACAAGCGCGACGAAAAATCTGTAGGTACAACTGGAATGTTGTTGGCAGCCTAAAGTGTAGGTACTGTTCTCTTGAACATTGGTCAGACGAGTGTATAAAATTTCCTACCGTAGAATCTAGGAAAGAGTTTCTAAAAGGGTGCTGCTTTAAGTGTTTAAAGCGGTCGCCGCACTCCTACAGAAACTGTGAAATAAACAGGGTTTGCTTTTACTGCAAAAGTAAATCGCACCATCGTAGTCTATGCCCATACAGATAGACGTTAAACCAGGCTCTTCCACTTTAGGGGAATCTAAAGGAAACGAGGTGCAACTTATGGTAGATGTACCATTGGTTTCGTTGCAAACAGCGACAGTTGAGGTAAGAAATAAAGAAAACGGGTGCACAGCGTGCCGTCGAGTTATAATGGATAGTGGCAGCCACCGCTCTTACATTGTGGAGTCGCTGGTCAAACAATTAGGTTTAGTGAGACAACAGAAAGAAACACTGAATATTTCTGTATTCGGCACATCAAAACCGAAATTAATTGAATCCTACACAGTGGAATTTCAAATAATATTGTCAGATGGATCACTAATGACAGTTAATGCTAATGTAGTTCCCTTTATCGTAAAAAATCAGATTCAGTTTAATAAAAATTTGAATACAGCAAAGCAAAAATTTCCAAACTTAAAATTTGCTGATAATCCCACACTAGTAAAACAAAATTCCGAAATTCAGATTTTGATAGGGAATGATTATTATTTTGATGTAATTAATTTAGAAAAAATCGAAATTCAACCAGGATTATATATTATAAGTTCAAAATTTGGGTGGATCATGTCTGGACGGGACATCAACTCAAAACACGATGGAGTACTAACTAGTTTAATGATGTTTAATAGGGAGGAAATAAAGGAAGGAATTAGTCAACAGGACAAAAACTCGTCTATTTTAGAAGAAAAGGGATTAGACTCAAAAATTATGATGAACCTTAAAATGTTAGATATAAAAGAGAGTTCTGTAAAAGAGTTAGAGGACGACTGTTCGTTGCAACAGTCGAAAAATAGCATCAATAATAAAGATAGTAGGTACTTGATTTCATGGCCGTGGCGGCAACATCCGCCAGGAAAATTATTTAAAAAATGTTCATCTGAATTATTTAAAAGGGGCTTTAGGGTAATTGTTGGTAAAGAAGGGGCAGTTCGCAATTGTAGTTGTGGAAGTCGAATCTGTTCGAATGGGGGAGGAGGAAGGCGAGGTATTAACCCCGTCGCATCTTCTTTATGTGCGAGATACTGTGAAGTTTGGTATGGACGACTCAAAACATACTTACATCTTCAACAGGAATCAGAGAAGTTTTCAAATATAAACATAAAGAAAGGGAAAAAGAAAATACTGTCTTTTATGAAAAGAAAAGTCAGGAAAAGGGAGGATAGAGGGCATCAAAAGGAACACCTACCTCGACAACAAGGGAATTTTGGAAGAATTGAAAAGTTAAACGTCAGTCAGGATGGAGCGGTGAAATCAGCGGTAGTGCAAACCGAAAAGTCTGCTGTGACACGACCGATACCAAATATATACTCTGGAAATTACGGAGAATCTTTGTGAGATCGCGAAAATGGCAACTGAAATGTTTTTTTTTATTGTTTTGCTATAATTATTTTAATTGATCGAACAAGACGACCAAAAGGTCTTGTTTGTTAAGTTTTGTTAAATTCAATTTGTTTGTTTGAAAGTATATTTTATGTTGCTGTTAATTGAAATTTTAAGAAACAAAGAAAGAAGTTATATAAATTGAAATGAAGAGTGCCTACAGCTACTCATCGACGTTTGCATCGGGCGGAGTGTCGCGAAAGCGATAAAATTAGTTTATTTATTTTTTGGAAAAACTTGCCACGTCAAAATTTTGAAGTGAAAAAAGAAACAGATGTCGAAAAGAAAAAAAATATTGAATGTTGTGTTCAATGTAATAAGAAAATATAAAACTATATTGAAAAGTTTAGCTCAGACTCAACAATTATTATAGAGTAACAAGATTAAGTCATCCGCCTTCAATACAACCTGAGTGTCAAAAATCAATACTAATTGTGAAAAGAGTTATAAATATTTTTTTTGTTTTAAACACATTCTTATAATGGATAAAACTCTTACTGTATTGTTAACTTAGGTACTGTAATTAACTTTAGGTACTAGGTACCTTACCTTTTCATCAGTAAGCGTTCTTATTATTTTGCTTAACACAAATCCAGTTCTATTTCGAATTGAAATACGAAATAGAACTGGATTTGTGGGATTGGTTGACCCTTATATTATTAGAACTCTTGGCTAGTTACCTCTTTCTGTTTCACCTCTCAGTACAACTATATATTTTATCTACGATTGATACGAAATATAAACATTATATCTCTGTTTAGATGCGTAGAAAGTGATTATTTACGTACTTGTATTCATTGCGCATGCGCGTCTCATAGTTCTGAACCATTCCTCTTCTTTACCACGCTAGCGCGGTAAAGAAGAGGAATTCTTCAGCTTTACACACGATTAGAGAGTTTGTTTACATTTAACAAAACTAATTGCTGTTCTTTTATTAAAGTAACTGTTTATATCGAGTTTTTAGTGAAAAACAATAAGTGAATCAAGTGAATTTGACGAAAATGTGGAGAATAATACTCCTCCATAAATAATTAATTCGGCAAAAAATACAACTAATGAATTAATGCCATCTTTATCAAGAGAGAGATACGAATTTACATACAGCAAGTTTATTTTTTTCTGTATTTATTATTTAAATTTAACAATCTTAGATAAAGTACGGTACGTAACTCGTGCGAAAACGGCATTTTTCATTGTGGTTTTACTACCCTCGCTGTCGCTCGGGTGCAAACTCCACACTCGCATGCAAAATGCTACTTTCCGCACTCGACGCGTAATGTACTATTACAAATAGAATTTTAAAAATAAACAGCTTGGTTTTCCGGTGAAATCCGCGTCACGAAGGGGAAGAAGTCCGACGTTTCGCTTCCCAACTGGAAGCATCTTCAGGGCCGCTTCTTGCTTTCTCCTAAGCGAGGAGAAAGCAAGAAGCGGCGCCGCGGTCACTTCTCAACTTCAAACATCACCCGCTCCACAAAGGAACACCGACAAAGGCGACACCTGCCCGATTGCGTCGTCCCGACAAAGGATAAACAGGAATCAAAGAACCCCCGGGGAATCTAGGTGTAATCTACGTTCCAGAAAGCAACTATAAATACGCCGTCCTTCACTCCAGTCAGAATGTCTTGTTGTTGCTTCAAGTAAACATCACGATGCACCACACCCCTGAAGATGCTTCCAGTATTGGAAGCGAAACTAAGGACTGCTTCCCCTTCGTGACGTGGATTTCACCGGAAAACCAAGCTATTTATTACGAGTTTGCCCGTGGAAGGCTACGCACCAAGTATTTTAGTAGTCCAAGTGCAATTAGTATTTCTCAAGGGTAACTCCTCGAGAAAACTCCTCTTTCGCAACTATTCTAACACGTAGTTTTTTTACTTTCTCATATAAAGAGAAAGATTTGTGATGGCGCGAAAATTCGATTTTGATGGATTTACACGTTTTGAGGTCCCCTAATGAGTTCAAAAAAGTGGTTTTTAAAAAATGTCTGTCTGTCGTCTGTGCCAAAGCGAGGAGCCTAAACTACTGTACTGGACCGATTTTGACGAAATTCGGCATACATGTTTAAAACAAATCATACCCCGAGACGAAATCGATGAATTAATTTTAACCCCAAATTTGGGGGCAGCGCCCCCAAAAATTCTGGAATAAAACGTGAAAAAATTACTTCTCGAAAACGGTTCCGACGATTTTAATTAAAAATTCTAACATGAAGTCCATTTAAATGCGAATCTAACGATATAAGCCGTTTTCCCGTGAAATATCTAGTTTCCCAGATATTGATGAATAATTTCAAGATAAAAAGAACTTTTTATATACTACGTTTTTAAATTTTCTGTTGAATCGTATGTAATGTTGATAATATAATTGTTATTGTTATATAATATATAATGTTAGTGAAAAAAAAATAGTTCCGAATTTATTTACATCACATAAATGACAACCATCTAGAGAGCTGATCTTAAACCTATAAATGGACAAATCTTTGTACAGCGGATCTCCCCAACACAAAATCTAAAGCGTGCCATCGATATATTTGAAATAATATAATCGATATTTCCTGTTTTGCTGTCATTCAATGTTTATCTATCACAAATTTGAGACCCGTCAAAATGAAGATTGTAAATACTATGGGATATGTCAAAACAAATAAAATAACTTGCGGATTTTTTCCGAACTAACTTTCCGTACAGCAAAATTTGCTGAAAACCAATTAAATTCTGCTGAAAGATGGCTAAAAGTATTAAAATAATGCATTGTCATCGTGTTCTGAGCTATGCTAAAAGTTTCACATGTCTAGCTATTTGGGAAGTTAGTTAGAAATCGATTGCCAGATTTCTACCGGACAAACAAACAAACAAGAAAGCAAGCTAATAAAAACGTAGTAAAATAAATCTGGTATGGTTGAAAATCGTAAACAAAAAGTAAACAACCACCTGTTAAATACATTTTAAATAATGTATATTAACCCAAGCATCGCGTATGTTTATCATTGAAGCAAGCTTAATATTTAATCTGGCCAAAAACCACTTGTGTGGTAAAAAAAAACACCCCGCCAAGTCTGTGATCCAAAAAAGTTGTGAAATCAACTTTCTGTCCCGCCAAGTGATGTTGGCACTTTCTCCTGGCCCAACACTGTCAACTTAGATACTTATCAGCTTCTCCTCCTTGGCGATTCTGATGGATTTATTTTTATATTTATTGTTATGATTATTATATATATATATATATGTATATACTAATATAATATATATATATATATATATATATATATATATATATATATATATATATGTAATGATATATATATTATATTATTTTTTATATGTAATAATATAATATAGGCTTACTACTTCGCATGACGCTTACTAGGTTTCTACCCATTTTAGACTGTTTGCTAGCTTGGTTTCTCGCTCCCCATTCAGCGTAGGAATAAGTTGATTGATTGTAGGGAAGGGGGGAATGCACTAGGGACCAAGACGAATCCAAAAAGCCCTCATTCATTAAAATCGGTTTAGTAGTTTAGGCTGTAGGTGCGTCAACATAAAATGAAGGAAGAATAAGAATAAGAAGTCATCAAAACTACCATTTTCAAACCTATTTTTCTCTATTCGACGGGTGGGAATCTCACTTCACTTGGGAGATTCTATATAGTAATCGTTCCTAAATTACTCATACCGCTTTTTACCGATAAGCTTTTTTTAATTAATAATAAATATTTTATTTTATAGTCTCTTGAGATGGGATATGGTTCAGCAAGAAGATGGGATCTCAATAGACGGGAGAATATCTGCTACATACAACTACACAGTGGCTAGTCCTGGCTACATCACTTGCATTGAAGTAATAGACGACTCCTGCTTTGGTACGGGAGGCTTTGCTAGCCTAGTCTCAGGTAGACCTGGCTACAGCCACGTTACTCTGGGCTTCTTAGGAGAACAGATAAACGAACCTCTCAACTTTGAGTTCTCTATATTCGGAAAGCGACCTTGAATTACTTTAAATATTCTTTGTTAATGTTAGACTTTTCTGTATCAAACGTTACCGAATAAAAACGAATAAAAATAATAACAATTCGCTAATATAAATTAGTTTCAATATATAGAACTATGCTATATATTGATCATACTGCGCTTGCTCCACGACCTTTGAAGTGGGACAAATTACCTTCTTTATGAGGTTATAACCTGAAACTATAAACAAATTCTTTAACAGGTTATAAACTGAAATTATAACCAAGAGGAAGGTAATTTGTCCTCATTGGAGCTTCTATTTTCCATATCTTCATGGGGTCACTTTTTTTCCACAACCCTCCATCCCCTTTATTTAACATCCTTGGCTGCCCCACACTTCTAGACCGTAGGTCCAAGCTGGTTTTAGAACTACATTATAAATACGAAGCTTGTTGTTAAGAGAAATTTTAGACCTACGATCAAGAGGACCGAGCAGTAACTTGTATAACAAGCAAAATAAACCAAAAGAACAAAAAAAAATCGCTCTTTCTGCCCGATAAAAGCGTGTAATAAGTATGGGTCTGAAATAGTTGCGGCGATGATGTCCTATAGATACGTATAATTGAAGCGAGCGCAAGCGAGCTTCTTACATTCAACAAACTATGCATCTTGTCTGTCTGTCTGTCTGTCTGTCTGTCAGTAATGTTCACGAACTTGAGTAAAAGTTGACCGATTTAGTTGAAATTTGGTGTACATGATCCTCTTACTAATACTCAGGCTAAGTTCGTTGGACAGCGTGATCCGTCCAACAGTTCGCGCGCAACGCTCGCGAAAACGAGAGGTTCAAAAATTAAATTGGAATTTCAGGACGAGAAAAGATTCTATCATCATCTATTCGATGAGACGAACATTTTTTACTAAAACCAACAGCGACACCGCTATGGCTTAATAAAGATCGCTAAATCTATTAAAGCGGACCTAAACGTTTATAATAGAGAAAACAACCTTTTTACCGATATCTTGCGTTCTAACGTAACGATTTTAATAAAACTTCATATAAACCATCTAATGCCAGTGGCGATCCTAGGGGGGGGGGCAAAGGGGGCTTGAGCCCCCCCAGAAACCTAATTAGCCCCCCCAGGATTTAAATTATCAAATTATCAATTTCACCTCAGAAATGCATAAAAGCGCTGTTTTGAGGGGTCATATTTCAAAAATTTTCCTGGGTATACCCCCCGACCCCCCCCCCCCCCTCATTACTTAACTGCAGAAGAACGCCCATTTACAGTAAGATATTGTACTGCAGTAAGCATCAGCATAACATTTCTAACGAATCCGTTCTAAACACAGTTGTTGTTACTTGGCTGCGGAGATGTTTTTTGTTTATTAGTTGTACACGAATACCCCCCCCCCCCCCCCCCCCAGACTTTGCCGCCGGAAAGGACTGTAACAACATATAATACACAAATGTGTTGCTTCCTTGTACATTAAAATGTATACTAAACCCACAAGACATGGGGGGCTTTAGCCCCCCCAGAACTATTGACCTAGGATCGCTACTGTCTAATGCACAATTGAAACAGGCATGCAAAATTTTAACTTGATACAAGCAGAAGTCTTTGCGTAGTGAAGAGATACATTTATAATAATTGTTTAAAAGCTACCGCGGGTGGTTAAGATTGTTATAGTCGTGTAGTGTATAGGTTTGTTTAGGAAGTAAAGCTTTGTACCGAGTTCCCCTACTCTACCTCACACTACCCTCTTCCATTTATCTTCAACTATGACATTCATCATGATTAATAAATTTCAATATTTCATTGCAATACGCTCGCTTCAATGATAGAGCCACGCGATGCCTAGTTATAATAAAAGTTGTTAGAGGAAAATCGGTCCAGTAGAGCCGGAGATGTAATGATGATCTGGGGGTCTGTGATTTTGCCTTAAGTCAGCCGCAGGACGACACACGGCAGAGGCACTCACGTTAGTAGCAAAACTACTATGTAATTAGGCAGAGGAAGGTGTGAGGGTTCCAAGTAAAGTTCCAACCGAGCTCTTCTACTAAACCGTTAGCGACATTAAATTTGTCTCGCCGAAGTCGGGTAAAATCGGGCCTTGCCCCACCTCTACTTTCTACACTCTTCAGTCAACCCTCATTTGTCGATGCTTCTCTCAAGGACTTATCCACTATGACTATTCATAATAATAATAACACAAACATACAAATAATTATTAATTTATTAATTAGTTTATTAATACAAAAAAGATAGGTAGTACAATAGTACATTACGCGTCGAGTGCGGAAAGTAGCATTTTGCATGCGAGTGTGGAGTTTGCACCCGAGCGACAGCGAGGGTAGTAAAACCACACGAGCAATGCAAAATGCCGTTTTCGCACGAGTTACGTACCGAACTTTATCTACGATATATATATATATATATATATATATATATATATATATATATATATATATATATATATATATATATATATATATATATATATATATATATATATATAGATTATAAAAAAATTCTCATTTAGTAAAAACACTGATCATGTGATAAAATATTTTATCTACGATTGATACGAAATATAAACATTATTATCTCTGTTTAGATGCGTAGAAAGTGATTATTTATGTACTTGTATTCATTGCGCATGCGCGTCTCATAGTTCTCAAGAGTTCCTCTTCTTTACCACGCTAGTGCGGTAAAGAAGAGGAATTCTTCAGCTTTACGCACGATTAGCGAGTTTGTTTACATTTAACAAAACTAATTTGCTATTCTTTTATTAAAGTAACTGTTTATATCGAGTTTCTAGTGAAAAACAATAAATGAATCAAGTGGCTTTGACGAAAATGTAGAGAATAATACTCCTCCAGAAATAATTAATTCGGCAAAAAATACAACTCAAGATTAATGCCATCTTTATCAAGAGAAGAGATACGAACTTACATACAGCAAGTTTATTTTTTTCTGTATTTATTATTTAAATCTAACAATCGTAGATAAAGTTCGGTACGTAACTCGTGCGAAAACGGCATTTTGCATGCGAGTGTGGAGTTTGCACCCGAGCGACAGCGAGGGTAGTAAAACCACACGAGCAATGCAAAATGCCGTTTTCGCACGAGTTACCGAAATAAATGCCGTTCGCGCATGAATGAGTCTCGCACTGTCCAGTTATACTTAAACTGAAAGAGCCACGTGATGTCTAGTTATTACTTATTAACCCTGCAATGCTAATGGTAGTCAGTTTGGACCTTAACCTTGTACGCTCGTATGCGATGGTGATGGGTACCCATCCTTCTGCAGTACTTGCACTGGTTAGTAACACACCTGCTAGTGTAGCGGTAGTAGTCCTTTTGAGCATACACTCGTTTTCTGGCAAATTCCCGTCAAAGCTACTTCGTCGATTCGATTAACGTTTAGTAATAAACATAGGGAATTAATTGGTCGTCGAATGAGCCTATAGCCTGGGAAAATGGGCCTGGGGTAAGGGGCAATAGGCCAAGGGGTAAGGGGCAATGGGCCTAGGGTAATTGGCCTTGGGCCAGAGACCAATGGCCGATAATCTGGGGCCTGGAGCACTTAGCTAACGGCCTAGGGCTTTGCTTTTGGCCTGGGGCATGGGACCTGGTGCATTAATGTTGTCGCTCGTGTGGTTTTACTACCCTCGCTGTCGCTCGGGTGCAAACTCCACACTCGCATGCAAAATGCCGTTTTCGCACGAGTTACGTACCGAACTTTATCTACGATTGTTAGATTTAAATAATAAATACAGAAAAAAATAAACTTGCTGTATGTAAGTTCGTATCTCTTCTCTTGATAAAGATGGCATTAATCTTGAGTTGTATTTTTTGCCGAATTAATTATTTCTGGAGGAGTATTATTCTCTACATTTTCGTCAAAGCCACTTGATTCATTTATTGTTTTTCACTAGAAACTCGATATAAACAGTTACTTTAATAAAAGAATAGCAAATTAGTTTTGTTAAATGTAAACAAACTCGCTAATCGTGCGTAAAGCTGAAGAATTCCTCTTCTTTACCGCACTAGCGTGGTAAAGAAGAGGAATTCTTGAGAACTATGAGACGCGCATGCGCAATGAATACAAGTACATAAATAATCACTTTCTACGCATCTAAACAGAGATAATAATGTTTATATTTCGTATCAATCGTAGATAAAATATTTTATCACATGATCAGTGTTTTTACTAAATGAGAATTTTTTTATAATCTATATATATATATATATATATATATATATATAAAATTAAAGTTTTGTCTGTACATTGGTCAGAATTGAACATTTTTTGGATACTTTTTCATTTTAGACATTCCAAAAACCGAATCCGGCCTTAACTTTTTTCGTGTATGTATGTGGATATGTATGTGTGTCTGTCGCCCCAGTCAGACTTTATAGGCGCAAAACTGGCTAAATAAAATCGATTATTTTTTTTTCAGGGGTGAGCGCAAACATGTTGCGCAATTTGTAGGCTTGGTTTCATCTAAAAATATTGAGTAGAACCAAAGTTATTAACAATTTTATAAAAAAAAGTATACAAATCATAACCTAAAAAAATTGGTTGACCCGCCGTAAACAAACCCCACAGACTCGCTATTCAAAATGTTTGGGTACTTCTATCTAGACCACCTAGAGACTTGCGGTTTTTTGCGTTTGGTCGAAAATTGGCCTAAGCCGATTGAAAAAAATATATCCCCCCTCCTTAAAAATTAAAGATGGTGGACGCACTTTAAGGTTTTTTTGGAGGCTTAATGTGGCAAAACGGTAAGTCGTATCGACAAGCTGATTGCGCCAGCGGTAACTAATTTTAAAATATCTACAAATTTGCTCTCATTACTTTTTGTCGTATCTTTATCGGTTCTACCTTAAATAGAGCTAAATTTGATTTATTGTAAAAAAAAAAAAAAAATTGACTTTGAGCTCTTATAGCGTCAGCAATTGTTGACTGATTTAATTACTGATTAGGGTGCTTAAACCTTACACTATTGCTCTATAAATCGAGTATTTATTATTTAATTATTTTTTTTCTAAAACTAGAGTTATTAAATATTAACTGGTCCAACTACCGTATATTGAGAGAAGAGACTGGTAATTAAATCAATGCACCATCATCGATTGTTCAATGACTTCACAGTCTAATTGGTTTTTACGACTTTTTTAGGGTTTTGTAGATACTTCTCAAAACCCTTATACTGAGGGTGATGGGTCCGTCCGTCGCTCTTTGGTTCATAGGGCCCGAACCGTTTAAGCGAAAGTACTGAAATTTGAAACACTGGTGCAACTTTTTGACCCAACCAGAATTCCATAATTAGATTTGCGCATGCGCAATTCGAAAAAATGTGGTGAACTCAAATTTTTTTTTTTTTTTAATGTTTGAGTAGGGTATCAAATGAAAGCTGCTGAAGAGTAGGACACAAATATATATATGATATTTCAAATGTTGCATTCCTTATTGGTTAAATAAATCAAAATATACCCAAAAAAAATTCCCCCCCCCCCAACCACTATAGATCGGCTGGCACTAAAATTTAGAAATAATTCATGCTAATATCTTATTGTGGGGCGATGAAAATTCCGGGAGTTCATCCCAAATTCACAAAAATTGTTAATTTTGGGCCCGAAAAAGAGAAGTGCACCCAACATTTTATTTTTTTAAAATTTTGAGTTGGGTATTAAATGAAAGCTGCTGAAGAGTAGGACACAAATATATATATGCTTTTTTAAAATTTGCATTCCTTATAGGGGGAAAAAATCAAAATATACCCCAAAAGAAAATCCCCCCCCCCCAACCACTATAGATCGGCTGGTACTAAAATTTCGAAATAATTCATACCAATACCTTATAGTGGGGCGATGATATTTCCGGGAGTTCATTCCCAGGTTTTAACACAAAACCCTAAAAAGTACTTGGACGCAAGTACTTCTCTGTGATTTTTCTAATTTATTATCCTTTTGTAGTATTTTTATTATTTAATATAGATACATATTAATTAGTTTCTATTGGCTTTAAATATCTAGATCTTAACTACGATTTGGAAAAAATTATATTTTTTGTAACGGAATGAATGATGTTTAATATAGTCCTGATTTTAATCCTACAAGGCTTGAAATCAAAACTATTTAGACATTTCATTTAATTGCTAGGCCTACATGACAATAGGCAACATAGCCGCCAATACCTAGCATGAGCCCCGCGCGGAGCGCGGGGAGAAGGCTAGTATATATATAAAGATAGGGAGATGGTTAGTTAAGGTTTTATATACTTAAGAAAATACATTTAATTATTATAAATAAGAACTTATAAATGGTTATACTTATTAGATCATAAGTTTTTCCTCTTTCATCCGTTTTTGTGGAAGGCAGTATGAGTAAATAGTAGTTAACTGAGTGTTGCGGGCTTACGCGCATAAGACGAGTTCAAATCAGGTTATTCATATAAGAATAAGGTAGCCTCAGTTAGTGGCGACATAGACACTAGTTAAGAAACAGCGTTGCGTGGTGTTAAGAAAGAAGATGGCCTTGACGGAAGTTCTTGTCAGTACTGGACTGGACATAGGACTGGAGACTGGACTACTGGACACTCGATTCGATAACATTTCTCACCACGGACTGCACACAAACATCATCAATTTAATTATCTCTAGCCTAATGATAACAAAGTAGATTTCAAGACTGATACTGATAATGTCCTAAACGCTTAAACACGATCAATTGTTATTGTCATTTCAAGATACCATTTTGTGAATTACAGATTACTGTATTCGATCCTATTACATCGATCAATTCGACTTTGCCCAGTATTTTTGTTTTCAATAGTGAAATAGTTGTGCTACTGAATCTAGTTAATAAATAAATAATACAGAAATATCTTTGTAATATAAATAACAAAAATCTTTGCTGATAACGTCTTTAAATTAATTTCATTTGTCAAACTCATCGATTGATAGCAGTACTTCATTGATCCGACAGGTAAATTACAGATTTATTATTCTTTTTTTATGTATATAAATATATTTCTTGGATATAAATCCTTAAGATTTCATTGAAAATTCAATTTAAAGGGTAAATTGTTATAATTTCAAACAGTATTTCCTAACTTTGATCCTTAGTAGTAATTTATAGTGGTAATTATTTTTTTTTTTATTTTCCATGAGAGGCTTCTTATAAATTTCAATATTTTTTATTCCATAATATTTAGGTTCCATAGTAAAATAAGATTAATAATTTGGGGTATTTTCTCTTTTATTTTTAAAATTTAAGGAATTATTGGTCACTCAAAAGTGAACAGAATGTTCACTGTTCACTTATTATCTGTTGAACGATCAATATTGATTTTAAGTTACTCTAGAACTCTTTATGAAATGAAAAAAATTTTGGTAAATTTCGGCAATAGCGTACCCCTTCTCACTCCAACGTATTTTTTGACAAAGGGATATCAACTCTCCTATGAATAAACCATACATATATAATTATTATATACGAATGGAAGGGATGAATTGATATATATCGAAGCCAACTGTACGACTTCGAAAGACATCGATTACACGGAAGGGGTACACTATTATGCTGAGTTTAGCCAAAATTTGCACAGTTTTGTTCTTTAATGCATCTTAAAGAGGAAGAATGTTTCAGTGGAAGAAGCAATCTAAACATCTCAGTCCTGGTCAGGCCTCTACAATAGTTGTACACTGTGGGGATTTTTAATGTTAGGTTAAAGAAATATCACTTTTTAACTAAGCATTGGTTTTTAATACACAATCTAGATTACAGATACAGAATACAATAAGAACATGAGGTGGACGCGGGACATATAGGTTTTAACATGGAGGTTACCGTACATAGAAACAAAAACTAAACGTAGATTCAAGAAAGACCCCCATGATTTTGTAATCATTAAATTATTTTATCTTAACATACACAACTTCTACAATCACATTACTTTGCCCAAGTCCTTGCTATAGTAAACACATTATACTTTTTAACTCTGACAGCTTAGGAAAATCGAGAAAAAAAATGGGAGGAGAGTGAATGAGAGCTTGAGATTTTGGCGGGTAATAGGTCATTGCCCGACCTATTACCCGCCAAAATCTCAAGCTCTCATTCACTCTCCTTCCATTTCATTCTCGATTTTCCCAAGCTGTCAGAGTTAAAAAGTATAATGTGTTTACTATAGTTATTAATTAGGAGTGCAACGCAGTTGTCTGCTTGCAATATTGAGCTGAGCGTGCATTTTAATCTTAAACAATAAACATTTTTATTTACAAACAGCTGAAATCGGATCAAAAATAGTAAAATTTCTAATTTTCAATTAAACAGATTTTTTTTTTTTTCAATATTACCCCCCCCCCCCCCCCCCTTAAATAAAAATAATGACAAAAGTGAACATAACAACAATAACTGTACTCTTAAAGAGCTTTCCTTACGACATGCATCATGAAGGTCGTATACTATTTTAACTTTTGAACCCCGTAACCTGTACTCCTTTGTATCAATTTGGGCCATTTCAGATCTATACCTTCCTTTGGTTGGTCACATTGACCGTTCCGAATTTTGTGCAGATCGGTTGAGCCATTCAGGAGGAAAACTTTTGTACCCCGTACCACTGTGTACCAATTTGGACCATTTCAGATTTGTACCTTCCTGTGGTTAGTCACATTGACCGTGCTGAATTTTATGCGGATCGGTTCTGCTGTTTAGGAGAAAACTTTTGTACCCCGTACCCCTGTGTATCTATTTGGACCATTTCAGATTTATACCTTCCTGTGGTTGATCACAATTTTGTCCAGATCGGTTGAGCTGTTCTGGAGAAGTGTGCGTCCAAACAAATGTAAAGTGTAGTATAAGAGCTTCGCTTCGCTCAATACATAGACTCAATTCTTTTTTAATATCTATAGATTTAGACAATTTTGTAAAATATTACTTCATTGTTGAAGATCCTAGCTTTAGTTTACTTCATGTATGTACTTTTTTGAGACCTTCTCCCAGGTACTCTCACATACCAGATGTGTACCCCCACAGACTACAACCAGCAGATACATCTTTATACTTTTTAACCCTTGTTTCTTCACTCAGTCTATATATACGTGTCACTGAAGATAATCAAAAGACTAAAACGATCATCTTATTGTTATATATATATATATATATATATATATATATATATATATATATATATATATATATATATATATATATATATATATATATATATATATGTTAACTGTGGTTAGACAAATATATATATTTTAGCTTGAACAACTTGTGATTTATTCAAGAGTTAATTTTCATCATGTTAATAAAAATTTAGACATGGTAAAGTGTGATTTATAAACTACTAGCCAATAAGCCCGTGGCAACGGGCAGAATAAATATGGTTGAAAAAAAAGAGCTGAGAGATAATTAGTTATATTTAAAATGAATGAGTCTCGCGCTGTCCAGTTATACTTAAACAGAAAGAGCCAACTGATGTCTAGTTATTACTTATTAACCCTGGAATGCTAATGGTAGTCGAATCGACGAGCACAGTTTGGACCTTTACCTTGTACGCTCGTATGCGATGGTGATGGGTACCCCATCCTTCTGCAGTGCTTGTACTGGTTAGTAACACACCTGCTAGTGTAGCGGTAGTAGTCTTTTGAGCATACACACGTTTTCTGGCTAATTCCCGTCAAAGCTACTTCGTCGATTCGATTAACGTTTAGTAATAAACATAGGGAATTAATTGGTCGTCGAATGAGCCTATAGCCTGGGAAAATGGGCCTGGGGTAAGGGGCAATAGGCCAAGGGGTAAGGGGCAATGGGCCAAGGGGTAAGGGGCAATAGGCCAAGGGGTAAGGGGCAATGGGCCTAGGGTAATTGGCCTTGGGCCAGAGACCAATGGCCGATAATCTGGGGCCTGGAGCACTTAGCTAAGGGCCTAGGACTTTTGGCCTGGGGCATGGGACCTGGTGCATTAATGTTCACTCAATTTCAGATTCTTCTGATGTTTCTACTAAATTTATTTGTCATCAAATGTTTGTATATCCCACTAAAAGATTTAATAATGAGTTCTTAATAGTTTTCTCTTTATAAAAGTGTAGTTTCAACCCAAAAAATGTATTTTCTGCAGATGTTAGTGGAATCGACGAAGGTTTAGTAATACCAGCCATCCAATTACCATTAGTATTTAAGGGTTAATTGCATTCAAAGAAAAAGAGCTGAGAGATAATTAGTTATATTTAAAATGAAAGAGTCATGCTGTCCAGTTGTACTTTATATAGATAAATAGATATATATACTGTTTAAATAGAAAGTTTTAGGCTGTGAGATTCATTATGAACGGATAGCACAGTGGTAGAGCGCCTGCTTCACTGCTGGAGGTCACTTGTTCAAATCTAGATTTTGCACATCAATTTTTAACGTTATAAATCATTTCGAGGTGCGCCGCTGTTGCCGTCGCCGGGACACTACTCGATTATATAAAAGATTATTTTAATACCTAAAAATAAATCTAAATATTTTTTGACAGTGACTAAAAACTAATTTCTTTAAGAGTTCTTCCTACAGAAGTTTCCACAGAACATAAAATATTCTCTGCAGCTTCTACTCCAATTTTAGGTTAAATAATTTTTTTATAAAAAATAAAATTAGTATTTTGAAATCTATTTAGATGCCCCATTCTCTGCATAGATTCTCCTATCTTATGTATATTTAAGATTTTTTTTTTCTCTCATCATTAATTTATGTGTGTTATTTATTAGGTTTGTTCCAACCACTCTTCCAACTGGTTTGGAACTGTGCGACGCATGCGCATTTGGAAAAAAGCGTTCCAACGAGCCCAAACTCAAACTCTGACTGACTCCGACTGTTGATCGGCTGTTCCAACCATGCTCTGATTAAATCACGGATTAGTTTGGAACCAGTCAGAGCAGTCAGTGCTCAGACTAGAAGTTTGGGATTGATTTGGGTGAACAGAAACGTAACCTTCCGCTCCGCTTCATTGTTTTTGTTTTGATTTCGCTCGCCTATTATTCTCCTTTCTTGCGAATCAACTCTTCTTTTTAAAATATTTTTGTACGAATGCGACGTTGAATTTTTGTGCGTATAATGGCATTATCTAGATATTTCTGAAAAAAAAAAAAATTGGACCTATTTTCCAAGACGGACTTTTGATACTTATTCCATTTTCAAACAAATATCGAAAGAATCCGATTTATTTCCGCAATATTTCTTTCGTTAACTGGACTAAGATTAATATTTGTTTTTTAAAACAAAAGAGCATTTAGGATTATATCAATAAAAATACATGTGTGCCGTACTAAAACTGGCTCACCTCAGTAAGCCCGAAAATTGTGAATTGCGTAAATCGAAATGAAATCGTGAATTCATGTATTAAATAAACATTTCTAAAATGTGTACATGTGTTTTCGTCATATCCTCTATGAGTATGTAAGTTTTACTTCCAACTTTCGAGCTTAATTAGCATTAGAAAATTAAACTTAACTAAATCAGGCCCTGATTTAAGCGACTGGCACTTATTTTCATCAACTATTGACTCATCCATCATCCATATCTTTAATATTAATAAGTTCAGGTATTTTTGATAGCACAGGAACACAAAATTACATAAACGATCAACTCAAAAAGTTGTTCTGATAACAGTGCTAAAACCTACCACGGCAAACAGTTTGGTTCGAGAAAGGAGCGTTCCAACAAACACGAAATCACAAATCAATTCCGAACGGTCAATGATCGCGCATGCGCATTACGTCAATCACGGACTAATCCTAAACTGATTCGGAACTGGTAGTTGGAACAAACCTATTATGTGGTTGATCAAACTTAAATATAATATTGGAGCATTTGCCATCCAGGTTAACTTTAAATTGTATTTTTTGAGTCTATTGTTTTTATTTATAGTTCACAGGTAGCAAGTTTGGATGGCTTAGATTCTGAAGAAGGATGGGTTTTTTCTGGATCTCACAGTCTTCCAAGCCCTCAACCTTTAACTGTTTTAAACTTTCTTATCCCTTCATTTAATAGAAGTAATTTTGATTAAATAATTACTTAGTATGGAAGACTCTAATTTATCCTATTCTTACCATGCGGGTGTGAGAATGAAACAACGGCGTATACATACTACCGATGTACAACATGCTGTACAAACAGGTAATAAAGTGAATTTTGGTTTTGATAATAGTACTAATGTGCACTATACCACTCATTGTAAAGTTGTCGAGTCAAACAATCGTGTCATAACTGTGGTTCCAAACAAGAGAAACACTAGGTTCGATGTTTTAAGAAATGATAAAACCAGTGTGGAAAAGTTAAAGTATCAGGTTGAAGTAAGAAATAACGATCATGCTATGTGTGAATTAGCTGAGATATATCTTTCTGGTGAATTCGGTGAGAAAGATGTTAAAAAAGCTTATGAATTGTTCCTTTGTGCTTCTGATCGAGGAAACAGTCATGCCATGTGTAAAATTTCACAACTTTGTGAAAGTGGGGAACTTGGAAAACCCGATAAAGAAAAGGCTCAGGAATGGATGATGAAAGCAGCAGATCATGGAAATACTTACGCTCTAGGGGTGACAGGTCAGAGACTCCTTACTGAAAACAGCCAATATCAACTTGAAAGGAAAGTTTCCGATTCATCGGATATAAATAAGATCCTGTATTATCTGGAAAAGGCCGCATCCAAAGGTAGTTCAAGGGCGTTGTGGACTCTCGGTCACATTTATGAACGTGGATTGCTAGGAACTAAAGACATAAATAAAGCTATAGAGCTCTATTCAAACGCTGCAAAAACAGGCAGCCCTTCATCTGTTCAGTCTTTGCATGATCTTTGCAAGAAATGTCTCTTTAGTTGTGAAAAGCTGGAAAATATTTTAAACAGTCTGGTCGGATATTTAGCCAAATCAAGCATAGGCATGCTGTGTGAAATAGGCATCAATCAAATTAATGGTGAAGTAGGTTTTAGTAGAAGTAGAGGTTTAAATATGGTCGAAGCTTCTGTGCTTAATCTTAAAACTCATGAGGACGCCATAGTCAATCTAATTACGTGTTATAAAAGAGGTGTAGCTTGTGATGCAGACCTGCGATTGTGTCAGTATTGGTATAATGAGTTACATTCATTGTACAAAACTTCATCCGAGCAAGGCAATGTGAGTTCTTTGTGGAAAATAGGCAAACTTCATTTTAATGGCTTTGTTGGGGATATTGATCTGGACCAAGCTGAGTCTTGCTTTAAAAAAGCCGTTTCTCTTTCGAACAATCTAAAATACAAAATTTATTTAGCCAATATGTATTGTGAAGGTGTTTTGGGTGACAGGGACGTTAAAATGGGGGAAGAATTAATCAAAGAAGCTCTAGAAATTAAAGAACAAAAGGCTTTGCAGAATAATTTTGATGAATGTTACTCCCTCGGCTTAATCTACAGTAATAGTGATTATACTTTTGCAAGTTATGAAAAAGCCTACTACTGGCTTCATAAGGCAGCTGCTGCTGGGTTAAAGGATGCAGAATTTTCATTAGCAGAGTTGTACTTGGATAAAAAATCGGGATACACCGATATTGAGGAAGGTTTGAAAATAATTGATAACTTAATTTTAACTAGTAGTTCATCAACATGCCTTAGAGGTTTCTTGTGTGTATCATCTCATTTGACTTTTGAAGATGATGAATATATTTCTTGGCTAAAAGAGAAGTCGGAATTAAAATTGAGCCAAACTCAAGGTGGTGAAACTATAAAAAATAAGGAATATATGTTGAAAAAAAGAAGTCTTATAATACTAGCTAAAGGCTACAGTTCAGGTGAACTTGGAGGTAAGAAAGATATTGAAATGGCTTCTCAATGCTGGTATAAATTGTTTGATGAATTTCAAATACACCAATACATGTTTCTCCTCATTAAAACGTATCATCGTGGCGAGTTACCTAATGAGTTTCACAGTTTTGTTAAGGAGTGGGTGATAAAAATACCAAATTTGCTTGAAGAATCTACTGACTATAAATTTTTTTTGGAGTTATGCTTTATTCAAGAGAAGGTTTTTTATTACGGTATAGGAGTCACTTTAGATTTATTAGAATCTGCAAAATATAAATGTATTCGTAATTTGAAAAATCTTCCTCAAGAAAAAATTACCAGCGAAAATGTATTAGATTTGCTTCATGAAGATTATTCTTCAGTTATCGATGAACTCAAGTCAGTAGGCATCACTGTAATAATTTGCAGATTAGCTGAAAAGTTTAAGACGACTTCATTAATTTTATATAAAATATTATCGAGAATGCTAGGCGATGTCTTCTACGGAGGTTTCATCGACGAGAAGGATATCGACAAGGCTATATATTGGTATTCCGAAGCTACTTTGTTAAATAACGCTAGAGCATCTCTTACATTGGCCCAGATTTACCGATCTACTGCCAAAAAGAACTTGTATAAATCATTGAAGTATTATAAATTAGCTGTAAAACAGGGATCTAAATTGGCTGTGGAAGAACTTATCAGTTTTATTGAGGAAAATCCCATGTTTGAGACTCACTCACCTTTCCTTGATAATTACACACATAAAAGTTCTATTCCTCGACACATTATTCTGCAAACTCCTCCTTTTAAAAATTTAACTAAGTATCCGTCTAGTTCAACTGAAATGCACGAACTTGCCATGACGTATTTGAGTGACGTTCATACTTCTAAAGAAAATCTGAACAATGCGGTTTATTGGTTGAAACAAGATTTATCGAATCTTAACTCGAAGGTGGAACTTTTCTTAATTTATAGCTCAGGTATGTTAGGAGAAAATGTTAAACCGATTGCTGATAAAATAAAAATAGGCATAATTGAATTTTGTAAGACAAAATTGTCTAATGTTAAAACACAATCTGAGGAAAATGATTCAGATGTTAAGGCTGGGTTAGAATCTTTAGCCTCGACTTTAGAATCGTTAAAGAAATTATCTGACGATATTCTATTCCATGATATTATAATCAAATTGGAAAAATGTATAGGTTGTGAAGAAATTCCTATTATTTCTTTAAATGAAGTTATAGCTATTTGTAATGAAGCTATTGACAAGAGTGAGTGTCACATGTTAGTCAAAGTAGGTTACAATCCCCAAATTTAAAAATGTATTTATGAAGAGAATTATTTTATAATGTATTCATTGACGTTGATTTTATGTTAAAACTTAAAAAATTAAATTTTTAAGTTTTTGGTAGTTTTCATACTACAGAAAGTTTAATTTTTAATTTAAATCCAATTATAATTATTATTAATTACGGGAAACAGACAGAGAAAATTGCACTCTAGCGCCGGGATTTGAACCACGGGTCTCCTGTATGGATTTGGTGGTTCAAATCCCGGCGCTGGAGTGTAATTTTCTCTGTCTGTTTCCCGTAATTAATAATAATTATAATTGGATTTAAATTAAAAATTAAACTTTCCGTAGTATGAAAACTACCAAAAACTTAAAAATTGAATTTCGAATTGATTGTACAAGGTACAGGTACTAATTGAATACTTTATAATTATAAGCGTTAATTCTTGGTTTAGTTCTAATGTCATAAATATTGACTTTCTAAATGTATATGAATATTGAAAGCTTGAATTCGGGACTAGTTATCGATTACGGCAGAGTAAAATCATTCTCCTGCGTAGCTTAGTTGGTAAGAGCATCTGTACTGGAAATACATGAGACCCGTGGTTCAAATCCCAGCGCTGGAGTGTAATTTACTCTGTCTGTTTCCCGTAATTAATAATAATTATAATTGGATTTAAATTAAATAAAAAAATTAAGATAAGTTAAGAGCTAGGCTTGCAGTGCTGGCATTCCCCTGCGTGTAGGAGGGGCTCCTGGGTTAAGAAGTAACAAAACAAATACAGTAGAACCTCGATAAGAAGTGTCTCAAGGGGATTAGGGAAACAGTCTTGTTATCAAGGTGCTCTTTTTGTTGAGGGTTGTGTTATCAAGGTTATTTTGGCTATCAGATGTGTTATTGAGGTTAATAGCGGGGTTTTCAAGTCTAGACTTGTTCAAGGTCTACCCATTCCTGTATAGAGACGCGTTATAGAGGTTGACTTCTCAAAACGACTTTTTATAGAGGTTCTAAGTTGTGAATAGGAAAAAATCCGTGTTATTGAGGTTGTTTGGATAATAATAGTCGCTTTATAGAGTTTAATTTAACATTATGTGTTATGGCAATCTCGAGGGGATTTAAAAATTACACTTGTAATTGAGGTTGTTGTGTTATTGAGGGTCGTGTAAGCGAGGTTCTACTGTGCTAGAGCCCCAAACAACCAGCTGTGCCACTAAGCTACAATTTAAAATAAAGAATTTTAACTCATTTTTTATGTATTTAAGTATGTACATTTTAGGTTTTATTTTTTATTGAGTCTCTTTTTAATAACTGTATTAAATTTAAATAGAGTAAGTATTATGAGTGTAAGAAAAATAACTGTAAATCTAACTTTAAATTTAAGATCAATGAGAATTTATGAATTTCTAATAAATAAAATACTATATTACATAAAGCTAGAAAAATTATATGTTAAACAAATTTTTATAATTTAGCTTTAATGATATTATAGATAATATACCAAGATAAAATATAAGTAATATAAGAAATTTAAGTACCTATTAATTTTAAAATTTTGAAACTTTTTAAAGTATCTATATGGATTTTTGTTAATAAAGCTAAATATGTTAGATTACATCCAAAAATACAAATATATTTATACAGAAATTATTGGAGAGTATGAGATGATTTAAATATTATGAAGGGGAGAAGAAAAAGAAGCATCTAAACCTAAGCTCTCACAGAGATTCCTAGAAGTTCTCTAAGTCACAAAATTTCAACTGTCCTTAAAAACTATGATATTTGCTAAACTCAACCAAAAAATAATAAACAAAATAGAAGGTTGGACTAGCCTATATGGGGCATCATGTATAGAAATGCAAAAACTAACAAATATAAAGCATACATAATTAAAGTGTTTCTTGTATATTGATATAAATTGCATTATTTATGTATTCTTTTTCATTTCATACTCTCTTGAAAAACCAGATACGCTACATCGAAGCCCAGGTAATCTACAACAGATACATACGCCCAAGATTCCCAAAATCCACCTGAATACAGCTGTGTCTAAAAATAGAGGACTGAAGATGGAAATTGTACGGGGTGGAGCGTGGCAGACGTATGAATTTAAAGATGGGATTGCTCCCTTCCTATTGGTCCTAGAAGGTTGAGATTAGGGTCGTTTGAAAGAGAGGGACAGGAAGTTTATGTTCCACGTGGGTTCAGTCGCTATAATAGAGTGGTCCGTTCAAACTTTTTGCAAGACAGATTTCCCGGGCATCTCATCTCTTTAACCCTTCGTGGCACGGCTATAGTGGACAAACAAAGAGGCACGGGTGGCGCACTTTATACGCCAATGCATTTTTCAAAACATAAATTGGTTAAATCCAGATTATCTAGATTGCGTTTTGGAAATGTTCAACTAAAAAGTCAATTGATGCATTATATATTTATTTTTCAATTATATCTTTTATTATAAAAATAAACATTACTATAAAAAATCAGTAATTACTCCTTCAGCGTTCTGACTTAGTATCGTGCTTTCAACCTTAATTATCAACCCTATTTATTATTATTAGTTGTCAAAGTCCTAAGATAACTCCTCTCAACCATCATCCTAACCCGACAACTCATGCAAATCCGAAAAATATTGATCGGATGGCATAATTTTTCTATACCAGACATGGTGGCACAGGCGCATACAGTACACCAAGACATATAAACGAAGCAATAATCAAAGCAGACTGTTTCATCTGTTTTAGGGGTCTCTAGTGGTAGGGTAAATTGAGGTTTTATTATTCTCGCATCGTGAATCTGTGATTTGCAGAAACTTTTTTACTCGTGGCGCACTCCATGCGTCCAACTCATTAATTGCAGGAGTAAATTCAATTTAATTTTTACCATTTTATAGGAATAAATAAAAAAAACTCAATTTTTTTTTTCTTTTAAAAATTTATGAGAAATAGTTCAAAGAAATTTAACAAATAAAATAAATTAAGTAATAAAAAAGAAAGAAAAAAAAAAAAAAAAAAAGCACCTGAAAGGTTCACTGTTTATTAACTGATATTTTGAAAAAAACTTTTATAGAAGAGGTGAAACTTATATTTCTATATCTATAGCCTAGGTTTCTTATACCAGAGTCTAATAAATCTAAATCATTCAGGAGAGACTAAATCAGAGATCTCAATGTTCCGTTAATTTTGAAATTAATTATGTCATAAAATAAATCTCATCGTAATTAACTCAAGATTATATTTAATAACCTCTAAGCACCAACTCCCTTCAGAATCATTTCTGCAATGTTTCTATTTAATTAATTAATTAAAACAACTCTGACATAGTTTCCCTAGAAGTTCTAGATTCATTTTATTTCTACAAGTTATTCTAAGATTCTAAAATGAAATTTACATGGTACAGTAAAGATTTTTCGTTTAATTTACAAATATAATTATTTAACACTAAAATTAAAACAATCGGCTTCAATAAAAAAAAAAAGGGGGGGGGGGATTTAATAATGCTACTATAATGATAGTTTACACCTCAAATACAAAATTACAACCTTAAATTTAAAATTATTATTATTATCATTTTTTTTGTTTTTAAATTATTAATTACATTATTAATATATAAAGAAAAAAAAAAAACTATTTAAATACCCAATTTGTACACATTTCCCCCTATAGACATGTTTTATTTTCTACTTAAATAATAAATTTGATTATAAAAAACTCTCTTGGTTTTTCTTCCATTTTGTTGCAAAAATTAAAAAAATAAATAAAAACAGAGAAATACAAGTCTGGAATTATACACAAGCAGTATTTTTGAACACGTTTGTCAGAATTTAGCACATTTTTAGCAAGTTTGCAGCCAAAACAGATCTACTAATCTTGAATAAAACAGATCTACTAATCTTGAATAAAACAGATCTACTAATCTTGAATAAAACAGATCTACTAATCTTGAATAAAACAGTGGTACTTTGATTATATCAGTCTGCCTGAGAACATGAAGGCAAACTTTGTCAATTATTACGCTCAAAAAAATTGGCTGAATGAACCAAGATATTTTTATCTCTAGATTTGACCAAGTTTTTGTGCCCCTAGTCAAAAATGAGAATAATGAGTCACTATTACTACGTTCACACATCGTTTTGGAAACGGTTTTGAAAACGATCCGCTAGTTCAAAACGCTGTACGAACGGAGATCGACGGATCGTATCGGGTTAGATCCGCTCCACCAAAAATACGTGATCGGAACGGGGGATCGAAATTCAAAACGCTCGTGTGAACAGGTCGTGGAGGGGATCGAGATATCAGGTTATTTTACTCTTATCCACTTTTTAAGTTCTTGAAGCTTTTAAGTTTTCGTGAGCTTCCGTTTCTTTTTTTTTAAACTGCAAAAACGTTTTTAAACAAAAGTTATTACTATAAAGAACCTGTAAAAACTTGTAAATAAAATGTAAAAATTCGCGGGCATATTAGGTAACAAGAAAGAAGGTTTTACTCGTGACGTCACCGTTACGAGATTTTGAAAACAAATATTTCGATGACCTGTATTTTTTGTTGTATGAACGGGAATCGTTTTGAAAACGAATTGGATCCGAAACGCTTTCAAAACTATGTGTGAACGTAGTATATTTACCCTATTTTTTTCCAATTTACTCGTTTGTCCGTCTTTGTCATCCTTCTGTCTCTTCAATTATTTGTCAAGGCTCATGTCATGTGAGGGACATAGAGATGTAAATGAAAAAATCAGTTTCGTTTTTTTTTTTTTTCAAAATGATCCGTTTTTTTAAAAAAAAAAAAAAAAAAACAAAGCCCCTCGTTTTTTTCACATTTCATGTTTTTTTTCAGATGCATATTTTTAACTAATTTTTATTATATTAAGAGCTTAACTATTGAGAATGGTTATTAAATTCTGATGTAACAAACAAAATTCCATAAACTACGGTTACACATCTTGCACAATATCTTGGAAATGATATTGTCCTCGGATATTGGCTCCGGTTAAATAGGAATTAAATTATTTAATTTTTAAAATGGTTAGAAAATCTAATCAGTTCATCTTCCACAGATGGGGCCAGGGTGAAACTAATTTTTATTTTTATTTAAATCAAATTATAATTATTATTAACTACGGGAAACAGACAGAGAAAAATACACTCCATTTGAACCACGGGCCTCTATATTTCCAGTATTTGGTGGTGTGTTCATATCCCGGCGCTGGAGTGTATTTTTCTCTGTCTGTTTCCCGTAGTTAATAATAATTATAATTTGATTTAAATTAAAATTTAATCTTTGTGTAGTATGAATACTACCATAATGGTAAAATATGAATTTCTAATTTTTATTTAAAAAAAATAATCATGACGAGTTTGTTTAATGAGTTCAAATAGAATTACATAGTATGATTTATTATATAATAAGAGTATATATCATCTTATTATCAAAGAAAATATTATAAACAAGTATAATATTATTGATTGATAATGAAATTTGAGTAATTTTTTACTGTACAAGATCAAAAAGTTGGCAATAAAAATCAGTTAATTTATTCGACTATGTTAGTGGTGGAGATTATTATTACATGTAATTTTTTTTTTTTTTTTTTCATAAAAAATATGTATGTATGTTATTATGTTAAAACAAATCTATAGGACATATTTACATTGTATTTTTAAAGTAAAATATTAATTAAAGGTATTTTGAAGATGAGCAACTAACTGCCTTTTATGTTAAAAACATACCTTCTTTAGCATCGGTGAAAAAAAAAAAAAAAAATATGTTAGAAAAAAAACGTCACCAGAAAAAAAACACGTTTTTTTACATCTCTAGAGGGACATAAAATTGATATTTTCCACTGTATTTAAATTTACTTATATGATAAACTACAGTCACAGGTTTATCAAACCTACTTATAATTTACTTGTTCCAACAACATCACATCTTCTATTTAGTGTCACTTGACACTAATTTTTAAGAAATGATATTCAGTGACTGTTTTTGTTATTTATTTAGCGGTACAAACTAAAATAGAGCTTCCCTAATTTCAAATCTGTTCTTTTCACTCATCCATAGAATGTTTGCTATACAGTACAAGATTACATTTTTTTAACAAAACAAAATGCTAAGATGATTTTTTTTTCTGAATGAAATACATGTTTAACTGCTAATGTACAAAGGAATTGTTTGTTTATTTGTGTCTGTCTGTGTATTAGATTGTTTACTGGACGTCATCATCAAGGTGTGCGTCCTTGCTGTTTTCATGGAGCAAGACGTACTCACGAGAGCTGAAGGCAAACTTGATGACATCTCTCTCCAGCAGTTCCACGTACTTCTTAGGTTCTACTTTCTTGTTGTTGACAAAGGTTCCGTTGGCCGACTCGAGATCTATGATGTAGGGCCGGACCCTCTTTCCTTTGGATCCGTCGGGCCTGGTGTAGGGTACGAGCCTGTACTGGAGTACGGCGTGCTGTTTACTACAGCTAGGATGGTCGACAGGTAGGTCGGCTATCTTCCTGTCCCTCCCTATGAGGTACGCACTCTGACGATGAAGATGTAGAACTGGTAGTCCGCTTTCTCCTTTGAAAGGGTAAAACCTCCATCTCACCTGAAAAATAAAATCATACACTTAGTTCAAACAAAAAAGCTTTCTTCTACAGAGGAAACATATCCAAGCGAAAAAATTATTAGAGATGGGCGTGATTTAATAGGTTAAATAATAGGGTTCCAACTGTGTCACTTATTACTGATGTGACAGTGACTTGGATAAACATATTAAGTTTGTCACTGATTACGGAACAGCTACTAGAGATTTTTAAGGAAGGGGGGAGTGTGGTAGTCTCAGAGCAAGGAAGGGGTAGAAAAGTGGTTCATTATGCTCCCCCCCCCCCCCCCCCCCTATACTAAACCTCCCAAGCGAGCTCAATCCGAACTAAAGTGATCACGTGGTCACTGGTCCTTGTCTTATTGGTCTATTCCTTGTTCTTCCGTCCCCACAGACTCTTATAAACAAATCCTTATCAGTAGCATTTATTTGATACCCCACTCAAAGAAGATTGCTAATGGTTATCTAGGAACTGTTACACGTTTATTAACGATGTTACTGCCTTTAGATAATTAATATGATTAATAACAAACATTAAAGTACATATTTATAAAGAAAACTGTATTAAAAATAAAAAATACTAAAATTCGTAAGAAAATATCACTTATTTTTATCAGCTGATATCAGATAAATTTTAGTTTTTATCGAGATATTGATACTGTTTCACCAAACTGCCACTTGAAAGTGTTAGTATATGGGGGGAGCATAATGAAGCACTTTTTGAGACCCAGATTCTATAGTATTGTTCCCTCTACCCCTTCCTTGCTCTGAGGTGGTAGTAGTGGGGAAGGTTACTTTTCCTATATGTAAGTTCACTCTTTTGCACTTCTATATGGTGGTGGGGAGAATGCAGAAAGCGCTTCTAACCAGTTCCATTCCTTGCAGTGACTGAGTTGGTAACAAGATTTAATAAATAGTTTTGAATATTAGAACTGGAGGTCCGATACCTATTATTTTAGTAATAGGTGACTGAGTTACTTGTCATAGAAATAAAGCACTGCTACCTGCTACTCCATTCCTCAGGGAACCATGACCAGACCAGTGACAGTGACAAGATTTTACTTTAGTTTTTAGTTCATGTTAAAAGATCAAAACAATTTGGAAAATTTAAAAAAAAAAAACAGGGGAAAGAGTTAAATAAATGAGACATTATTAGGTTTTCAAAGCATAACATTAATAAAATTTGTAATAGGTTGCGAGGAACCTATGTGCCACACCAATTGTCAGTCTATTTTAAAATTTGACCACAAAATTCCAGAGCTTTTTTTTCTTAATTGAGGAATATTAGAAGTGTGGCGAATTCAGGCAAAACTTGTGGTTTTCATAAGCTTTCGAATGGTGTAATTGAAGTTTAAGATCAACAAGACTAGTTTTTCAATTTTGGTGGATTGAATGTTACCAGATGTGAAATTATTCAGACAGGATCTAAACTAATTCTTGTACAAAAGCAAAAAAGGTTTCCCCAAACGAAACTGCAATGCTATGGGTTATTATAAAAATTTGAATTTGAAAAGTTCCTATAAACATAGTTCCGGAACAGCTTTGTTTTTGAGATATTCACAAAAAGACATTAATTAAGATAATTTTTGGGTGTGGGATTGGCAGCACCACCAAGTTCTAGAATGGAGCAGGAGTGACATACATCTCTGTTGACTGGTGGCCGCTCTGGTCGTGTGTAGCAAAGGATGAGTCGCAACCACCAAGGTTGGTGGCATGACCATGTGATGAAAGAGCTCGTACTGGTGACTTGGGGGCCCCGTGTCAAGGGGGCCTAAAAGAAACAAATTGGCAGGGAGCCTAGGATAGTAAGGTAAATTTGATTTTCTCAGACCACCCCATTGTATATAAGTTGTAGAGATATGTGCTAAAGCAGAGGTTCCTAGTGTCTAGGTGGACTCCTTGGGGGTCCATGGAAATTTAAAAGGGGTCTATAGTATTCCAGGGGTCTATTGGAAGTCGTTAATAAATTTAAAAGGTATCGTTCTAAAGCGGAAATTAAATAATTCCTTACACCGTCAACTTCTGTAAATAAAGCTGGTGGATTAGAAGCCTTTTACAGTATTTCTTTGTTCATTTTAAAAGCTTGATATCCACATACCAACAATAAAGGAGGTAATAAAAACTGTTATGAAAATGAACCCTGAATCGGTTTCAAAAAGTATTCCGCACTGAAATTACTCCATACAACGTCATGTGAGATCGTCAGATACTAAAAAAAAATCAAATGTGAATTGCAAAACAGTAAATTTTCTGTGCAGTTGGATGAATCAACTTTTTGTAGAAACAGTATTTTGATGTTATAATTTCAATATTATAGCTCCAGATTAGGAGAAATTACAAAAGAATTTTTCTCAGTGAACTGTTACAAATGTACGCACTACAGGTGAACATATATATATATATTTGTTTTGAATTTTTTTAAAAAAATATTTACACTGAACTCTTAAAACAATAAGCTATAGTGACTATACGATGATAGGTAATTTCAAGCCAAATATTAAAAAAAAATGTTTTCAATATAAAACACTATGACCAAAATCGAACCTTTGTCCAATTACAATATCAATAAATCTTTAATCAAGTTTATATGTTATCTGAAATCTTATATAAACCACTTTTTCTAATTTTTTGTCCAAGTTCTTAGCACAAATTGTAATCTTTAAGATTTTTAAATGCAATTATTAGTATTCTGCTATAAAAAATGCAAGGGGGTCGACGAAGAAAAAAGGTTGGGAACCCCTGTGCTAGAGCCTAGTGATAGTAAGAGTAAAACTGTACCTTAGGTTTCCTGGCCTCCTCAGGTTCACTGTACTTGATGAGAACACCGTTGACAACGTTGGTTTCCTCAGCTAGTTTGCCAGACAGAGTGAAGTCAGGTTTTGCTTTGTTCTCGATGGGTTTCTTCTTGTCCTTATCCTCACCTCGACCCCAGTCATGTTTCTCTTCCTTCATGTTCACCAGGGCGTCTATGTTACTCGGCTTCCTGTCCTCTCTACAACACACACCACATCACCAATCATAATAATCCACTCCCATCTTATCAACACACTTCTCTTGCACTGACCAATTTATTTTGTAAATAGACAATAATACACAAACTATAAATTAAAAAAATCCTGTCAAGCTACTAAAAGGGTTTCTTCGGTCATATACATTCATATTTCTTACATTTTTTTTTCTCGTAAAATAAGTATAAAAAGTCGTAATTTGGAGGCGAGAGGTGTGCATATTATTATCCTTAATCATCATAATCATAGGTATGCACTTATTTCTTTTAGGGGTAAAATGGCCGCCATTTTTTAAACTTGATATATCTTTGTAATCTACATTTCAATACCTTTTAATATGATACCCCGCTCAAATATTACAAAAAAATTTGGGTCACCATAGTTATGGCATTCTAAAATTTCTAAAATTTTACTTTTTTATTTTAATTCCCGGTTATATCTTTGGTCGACAGAGAAGTATATTTATGTATTTTTTTTCCTCATTTTTAGGGCCTTTCTTTATGGGGTAGCGGTAGTGGACAATTTTTTGGGGTTTGCTTTGGTAATTTCAGAGGTAAAATGACCGCCATTTTTTTTTAAACGCGATATGTATTTGTAATCTATGATACCCCACTCAAAAATTACACAAAATAAAAAAATGTTGTCATCACTTTGCAATTGCTAGCTGATCAAAGACATTTTGAGTAATGAAGTTCACAACATTTTTCCTGTCGTGAGATATACTCCAAGATGCGACGGACGGACAGACAAACTACTAAAAGCATAAGGGTTTCTAGGATGACCTCGAAATCCTAATAAAAACAAATTTAAACTTCAAATACATTAAAATCTATTCTCATTACTTAGGTAACTTAAAAACCAGCCATCTGATTTAAATGAAAAATAGATGGTAGGCCACAATCAGCCCATTGTTGGTACCATATTAATTTCAACTTTCTACGCCTATTTCTTTCTCTTCTGCATGCAAGCAAATGTTTTTTTTATTGACAACTATTATGTTTAAAAGTACTTATAGATTAAAGAAGCATTGTATTTAAATAAATTTTAGAATGAAAGTGGAAAAAAGGGCGAAACTGTATGGCTATATTTAATCATTGATACTTGCACTAATATACCCAACATCCCCAGTATTGGAGCCTCTAAACTACCCTAGAACATGAAGAGGTGTTCCAGTGAGTGGTGACTGTGTCACACAGAGTTTATGAACCCAACATACATTTCCCACCCAGTGTTGGGAGCAGCTTTAGGGGAGACCATGTTGCCCTGGAGAAGTAAAAACATTAACCAGTTATAACTGAGTTACCTCCAGGTACAACATGTACTCCCCTGAAGATGCCCTTAACACTGATTGTGAAATGTCAGAAAAAAACAATGCTGTCACCACTGGATGACCTAGAATTTCAGAGGTCACACATGACCTTTAACCCTGGTTGATTGTTGAAACCAACAATGGAAGCCTTCAGTAAGCTTTAGAACAGTGGTTCCCACCCTGTGGGTCGTTGAAACCAACAATGGAAGCCTTCAGTAAGCTTTAGAACAGTGGTTCCCACCCTGTGGGTCGTTGAAACCAACAATGGAAGCCTTCAGTAAGCTTTAGAACAGTGGTTCCCACTCTGTGGGTCGTTGAAACCAACAATGGAAGCCTTCAGTAAGCTTTAGAACAGTGGTTCCCACCCTGTGGGTCGTTGAAACCAACAATGGAAGCCTTCAGTAAGCTTTAGAACAGTGGTTCCCACCCTGTGGGTCGTTGAAACCAACAATGGAAGCCTTAAGTAACCTTTAGAACAGTGGTTCCCACCCTGTGGGTCGTGGATAGCATATTAGTGGGCTGCGAGCGCTAGTTAAGTGTCTAAGGATAGTGGTAGAATCAAGGATCTTATAAAATAGGGATTGAGCACTAAGCATACCTCCTAGGTTAAGAAGTGTCGCCAAGAACTTGGAAAAAATCTACATCAAACTACCACTGTGCGTGCGCATTAGTAGGACGAATTTCTTCCCGACTGTTATCCATTGTTTATTTTGAATGAAAGTTTACAATCTAACATTTTTTTAATCAAGTTTTTAATGAAATATTTTCTTGTTTTAAGGGTTTTTTTTATTTCAATTTACAGTTTTAATTTAATATATTAGTAAAATTTAGCTTTTAGAATAGTTTTTAATAATCGAATAATTAATATAAATTAATTTGGGAAAGGGTTATTTCTATTGCAGAATACGATTTTTACAAATTTTAATTTGTAACTGCAAACACAGTAAACAAGATTGGCTAAATATAGTCCAAAATTACTAAAACACAAATTAATTGTACGCAAAAGACAACAAAACCTAAAGCAAGGGAGAAATCACAAACTAAACTACCAAACAAGGAGAAATTATGAAACACGAGTGGTTAGGGAAGAAAAAACATAACCTGATCAAATTTTTAAGAATTTTTCTCATTCTTTTTGATCTTCTACAGTTATAACCATACGGGAAGGTAATCTATCCTTCTAGATTTTCCAAGTTCTTGGCGACACTTTTTTCACCTAGTGCTCAATCCCTAATTTATAAGATTTTTGGGTAGAATCTAAGTGTAGTTCAATAACATATACTACGTTCACACATCGTTTTGGAAACGGTTTTGAAAACGATCCGCTAGTTCAAAACGCTGTACGAACGGAGATCGACGGATCGTATCGGTTTAGATCCGATCCACCAAAAATACGTGATCGGAACGGGGGATCGAATTCAAAACGCTCGTGTGAACAGGTCGTGGAGGGGATCGAGGTTTCAGGTTATTTTACTCTTTTCCACTTTTTAAGTTCTTTGTTTTCGTGAGCTTCTGTTTCTTTTTTTTTAACTGCAAAAACGTTTTTAAACAAAAGTTAAAACTATAAAGAACCTGTAAAAACTTTTAATAACTTGTAAATAAAATGTAAAAATTCGCGGACATATTGGGTAACAAGAAAGAAGGTTTTACTCGTGACGTCACCGTTACGAGATTTCGAAAACAAATATTTCGATCACCTGTATTTTTTGTTGTAAGAACACGTATCGTTTTGAAAACGAATTGGATCCGAAACGCTTTCAAAACGATGTGTGAACGTAGTAATAGTTATTGTAGTTCAATAGGGTTTTCATATTTGTATTAGGTCCTACTTTCTGAAAATTGAAGATTAGAAATCCTTTTGAAGAAGACAACATAAAGAAAGTGAACTTAACATTAAATGAAGAAGATTCGTTAATTGAAAACTATCATGTGATCAAACTCTAAAATAATTTTTTAAAACAACAAGATTGGTCCAGTTGTGGATAAATGTTCGGCAAAAATATCCAGCAATTGCCAAAATTGCACTGAGACATTTGATGGCTTTCTCGACCACTTATCACACTATTACAGTAAGTTTGACTTATAGGCGGAAATACACATGCTGGTAAAAAAGCATGCCTGTTGCAAGTTACTAGCATGTCAGTAGCTGGCATGCTGCAGATGCTGTGTACATTTGCCAGTGAAATAGCATGCTAGTATCATCCGGATGATCAGTCTTGTGCAAACTACTAGCACAAGACAATACACATTCCAGTCACAGTTCTAGTTTTGAAACAGGCAATCGTTTCTTGCCTTCTCTTACCCGGAATAAATTATGAAATAATTGTATTTGATTTAATTAATTTTGATAGATTTATTAATTGTGTTTCAATGTACATTAGACATTATTAGTATTAGTGCCATTAAATTAACCAGATTGTCGTGTTACTTTCAAAGAACTGTGTTTTAAAACATTGGAAAAATTATAAAAAAATACACGAAGAGTGTGGGTAAAAGATTGGATAGCTAGAAGGGAATTAGGTACATGGAGCGAGTCAGTGCCTACTAAATGAAATGCGGTTCGGGGACGTTAATGGTTTTAGGAATCAACTGGGAATACTTCCAGAGAAAGTTGATGAGTTGTTGTCAGATACCCGAGAAAGGAAGGAATGCAACTGAAGACTGAAGGGCTGAGGGAGACTCGTGCTAGCTACTAGCAACCTTGTGCTGGCAGGCTTGTTTACACGTGCCTTATTAGTTCCCCTCCCCTCGACTCGTGCCACTGGCAAGACAAAAATCAAACCTCGTGCGATTTGCTCGCATGCTATTTGATGTATACATATGCCAGTAGCTCTCCTCTGCGAGCTACTCGTATGCTTTTGTGTGAGTAACTAGCATGTGTATTTCCGCCTTAACTCTGCCTTATATAAAAGAGTGTGATTATTTTTTTATTTATATTTAATTAAAAGGGCCTCAAACAATTTACACAATAAGCAGTCTATACAAAGAAAAAGGTTGGGAAGCGGTGCTCTAGTACAGAGTAAAGTAACAAAGTGTAGACATGCTCACCTGTCCTGTCGAGGTGATCTACTCCTGTCTCTATCAGCAGGAGAACGGGGTGAATCTGAGTCACTGTGAGGTTCCTCCTTGATCTTCACCACCCTTGTATCTGAGTGATCTCTTCTTCTTGCTGGTGATCTTCTAGATTCCTTGTATTTAGTGCAACGCTTCCTCGCTCCTCCTTCGTTCTCCTTCCTCCTGCTCTCTGTATCCTCATTCTCTCGTTCTCTCCTACTAGCTCCTCCTTCGTTCTCCTTCCTCCTGCTCTCTGAATCCTCATTCTCTCGTTCTCTCCTACTAGCTCCTCCTTCGTTCTCCTTCCTCCTGCTCTCTGAATCCTCATTCTCTCGTTCTCTCTTACTGGCACCTCCTTCGTTTTCCTTCCTCCTGCTCTCTGTATCCTCATTCTCTCGTTCTCTCCTACCTGAACACACATATCAAAATAAATAAATAAAATTTTATTTGTTAAAACATAACATCAAAAATATATGCAATGAGTAACTTCCCTCCCTGTAAACTAGGCAGGAAAGTTCACATTTTCTCCCTGCTGGAGGTAAAGCATTTTTTTATAATTGAATCTTGCAATAAATATCTATTGAATATTGAGAAAAAAATTAATCATGATGAGTTGATAGTTAAAGAAGATGGTTGTAGTATAGTAAGGAACAGGACTGTTCCCTAGCCCTCATGCAAAGCCTACTTAATTTAAAATATTATAAAATACATCACATCCCAACCCATAAACTTCAGTTTGTATCAGGTTGAAAATTTACATGCCTGTTTCAGTTGTACTTTACACAATGTGTTTTTCGGGGGTTTCTGCTTTTATTATCTATTAACATTTATAAAATTATTTCCATGTATAGTTTACAGGTATATTTCTACGTTCCAGTACGAGGAATATCCAGTATTTCTGTTGACAAAAGAGATTCAGAATAATTATAAATAACCTAGAAACACGGACAAATCTGTTCTATAGAGATGTATGGCAGAAGGTATAAAGGTAGTGTACTGGAAATACTTTATATACAACTGAGAATGAAAGAGGGTTTTAAGAAATACGTACTGGCGGCTCAATACAACTCCAGGAAATTGTACCAAGCCGACAGTTTTTGATACAAAAGTTGTTTGCAACTGCTGGCATGTGCATACTTGGCAATTATCAAATTTGGTATTGAGCCCTTATAGTCAAATAGGTTGTTTACCTGAAAAATTGCCGACCCCCAGCAATAAGACCATAGATTATGTCTGAATAAAAACGTATAAATGTACCTTCTCTACGTCTGTCTGCCTCCTCTAGTTCCCTGTCTTTCTTCCTAGCCTCCGGGTAGTTGTCATGATCCCGTTCCTTCCTCCTGAGTTCCATATCGTCGTAGAACTCCCTGCCCCTCGGTTCAGCCCTGTGCTCCTTCCTCCTTCCAGTATCGGGTTCATCACTGCGGTAGTGTCTAGGTTTCCCCAAGTCCTCGTCAACAGGCGATCTCTTCTTTTTACACTTTTTCTTCACACCTTGCGTATGTCTGCTCTCGTGTTCCTCCCTCTCTTTCTCCTTCATTTTCGGAGTAATCTGAAAAAAAAAAAAAAAAAGCAACGATAAATTAAATCAAATTCAATATTTTATTTTTATAGAGGCCCATGGTTCAAATCCCGGCGCTGGAGTGACATTTCCATGCTTTCAACGCACTAAAACTCTTTGGTGAAGACTGTACTGTTGTTAAGAGTTGTTGTGTTGTGCTAAAAACATGTTGATTTATAGCTTTTACTTTTCCTCACTACTAATAGTAGGAAAAGTATTGTTTTCACCAAAAAAATGTTTTTTCGAGATTTCAACGGAATTATCCGTTTTAGGTGTTTTTAAGACCTCCTGAATGGTTTTCAGCATGACGTATGTATGTGTGTTATCATCGTAGCACCCAAGGTATTTAACCTAGAGAGTTGAAACTTGGCAGAGAAATCAGTCCTAATCTGAAGTTGTGCCGCCCGGAAAATCAACTTTTTCCGCCATTTTGAACCTAGTTTGCTGAGTCAGCAAAAATTTAAAAAAAAAAATCGTAATAAATCAAAAATGGTCCTGATTGAGTTGACATTTGGCTCGAATGTACCTCTCTGTATTCCTCCTGTCCAAGTAAGTTCTGCTAGGTCTAATACATCCAGTACAAGTATGGGATGTTGTTTGTCTACCCGAAATTCAGAAAAATTGCAAAGTAAGAAAATGTTTTTAAATTTAAACATAGAGTGATTTTTCATAACCAATTTTTCTATTAGCCTTGAGAGGGACAAAGAACCAGATTGAAAAAATCGAAAAAAAAAAAAATAAAATAAAACTGGAGGGGAGCCAATGACATCTCTCTGTAAAATTTCAGCCTGATACAAGCAGAAGTTTTAGTGAGTTAGTGATTTATATTTTTTATTATAATATTTAATTGTAGTAACATGCCGACGGAGACTGAGAGGACAGTTCTTTTTCGTCTCTACAACCATCTGCTTTAACTATATAAATTCATCATTAACTTTTTTCTCAATTTACAATACATTACTTATTGAAAGACGCTTGCTTCAAAGATAATAAAAAGCTTTTCATTTAATTTTGCCTTAACTCCGCTAGAGGTCGACCAAGAAGTCATGAACACGGGAGAAACTAAAAGCTTAGCTTCGTTTAAAGTCGGAACTTCCGAGTATTGCCGAAGTCAGTGCAGTCGGGTGCTAACACAATACCCATTTGTTCTTGTTTGTATGAGATGCGCAGTTATGTCAAATCTCAAGAATAACAACAGGAAGGTTTCCAATCTGTTAGGTTTTCTGTTTTGTTTGTTTTTATACAGTACGAATAATAGTCACAACTCCAAATAATCCAATGGTCATAAATCCAAATCAAATCCACAAATAAAGAGGAAGAAAATAATAGATTAAGAAAGAAGACAATCGATTTAGATTTAAAGAATATTATTATCAATAAATAATAAAACAAAGATATTATCGTATATTATTAGTGATTTCTTATCAGGTGCAGTGTTGCCTGTTGCAAAAAATATTTTTAAAAAATATAGAAGTTATCAAAAATAAAATTATTAATAACAAAAGAACAACACTGTGCTTTTTGACAGTGGTCTATTTTATTAAAAACTGACTATACATGACGACACTAGCGCACTCCTCACATTTCCATGACTTCTTGGTCGACCTCTAGTACAAATAGTTGGTTACTTTTAATTTTGTCTCTTTTCTAACTCCACCATGTATAAGTAGTTAGTATCGTTTACTAATTTTGGAACTGTGATTTTATAATAAAAAAAAATTGATTTTATAATTTATATTTAATGAAAAGCGTAAGGAACTGTGTTCCAACCAGGTGTCCCGTGACACCACAAGTATTTTTTTTTATAAGAGGAATAACAATCTAAAGAAGTGCCCAAAACTCCTTGAAATGGTTCCAGTAAAGGAAGGTACGGCTGTACTTGACTAGGCCGGGGAACTGCCGTGCCCCCAGATATCAAACCTAACCTGTAAAAGTTATCAGTACACTGAGGATAACGGTGTAGTCGAAACCAATCTGAATTTGATTTATGTTTTACAACAGGATACCAACAAATTGAACTAGTAATAGTATCTGTTATTTACTTTCTTGACTATTTACTTTACTAAAAATATGTTTTATCTCCAGTAGGGAGAAAAAGTTATGATTTTGAATTAGTTTAGAGGGACTAAAGTAAGTCTTTTCATCCCCGAGCTCAAAAAGTAGGGAGAAAAAGTAAAAGTAGGGCGAAAAAGTAAAGTGGGGCAAAAAAGTAAAGATTGCAACTTAATTATTTTATAAATAGTAGAAAATGAATGGCTAATGTGATGAAGTTGTTAAAATCAGGTTGGCGACACTTGCTTTTTCGACCATGTTTATCTTTGTTTATAACCTGCATCTAAATAACCTTCTATTTGAGTTTAATTCATATTCTTATTTGTTTTTTATATTGAATCTCTTATATCTGCTATTAAAAATGCTAATAATTATTGTTATTTATTAAAATAATAAATAAAAACTGTGCAATGGACGAAAATGTGTATTTTCTTCCTACTGGAGATAAAATATTGTATGTACCTCGTGAGTAAAGTGCCATTATTCCCCTCGCGATAATTATTACCCTCGGCTGAGCCTCGGGAGCTAATTAGAGTTATTCCCTCGGCTTCGCCTCGAGATTAAGGGACCATGGTTCCTTCGGCTTCGCCTCAAGAACCAACTTTTTCGCTCAGGGAATAATGGCTTACTTTACTCCCTAGGTGCATAAATAACTATTTTAGCACCGAAAAAGAAAAGAAATAGATGGATTTTACAGATTTATGAGTGAAACAGGGCGAGATGATTACCTTGAGGATCGGTGCTGTTAATCAAATGAACCAAACAAACATATTACCAAGAGTTGCTAACAGAACAAGGACAGACAAGTTGGTGCATGGCTAGGTGTTGTCTTTACTTCTGGTTCAGCAGCTCTGCTTACCTGCAACACAGTCGTAACATACATTGTAACAAAATATACTTACATAAACATCAACTTACATAATACAGTACAGTAGAGTTTCACTAATCCGGGTTTGACGGGACTGGACCCAGTCCGGATTACCAAAAGTCCGGATTAAACGGAATCAGTTTTAAAATGTCTGTAAAACAAGTTTTAGTAGGGTAAAACTATTAAAATCGATCCATTTTTTGATGCAGTCCCCTTTAATTTTCAATTTAAGATATTTCTATGTAAGGTCTTCAGGGGTATAAAACCAACTACGTTTTTTTGGCAAAATTTAAAATAAGCTGTTATTTATAAGTTAAAATTGTTTGTTGTTGTTTTTTTTTTTTTTTTTTTCAAAGTAAAACAAAGTCAGTTTAAGAAACCATACATTATATGCAATAATTCGATGTGATTAAATCTGGATTTCTGTTCCACATTTATCTTTTCTTTTTCATTAGCCTGTATTGTTAGTCATAGTTCAATCATTGCTCATGACTCATGTATATAATTGTGTGTGAGAGAAATGAATTTTAATTTAATTTACTTTATGGAATTTCCTGTAAGTTTTTAAACAATTAATTATGATAATTATTTTTTAACATGTATTACACCATAAATTAATTTCTGTGTTTATAAAAATTATTAATTTTTTTCAATTTTATTTTATTTTTAAGAATGACGGAATTAAGAATGGGATATGGAAATATGTATCCCCTTTCTAATTGACAACCTGACTAATAAATTAAATTCTCGCACAAAATAAGTATTATGTTAGTACAAAATTTAATGGTTTATACTATATTTATTAATTTTTTTACACCTGATAAATTGTTTATAATATTTATATTGTTATGTTAGATAAATGTGTAATATTAATGTGAAAGTTTTTGTCTAATCTAAAATAAAAAACTTTTTCAGGCTTGAAAATGTCCTAAAATAAGGACGAAATATTGCCAAAAAAACGTAGTTGGTTTTATACCCCTGAAGACCTTACATAGAAATATCTTAAATTAAAATCGATGTTTTTATCGTAAAAATTACTTTTATTAGTCTCCAAAACATGCTTGTACAACGTAGGTCCACTATTAAAGTTAAGAGCTGTTCTGTCACCAGTCCAAATATCAAATGAATTAAAATAAAACGACAATCTATTACGCAGGTGGCAGGTATAGAAGGGACTTCCTGAGAAGAACTTCCTGTGTTCCGATATGAAATTCGAGGAACGATAATCATTTCACAAAAAGTTGAGACATTAGACATTGGCGGCTTGGGGAAATTTCTTGGAACTGCGTTGAGCCGCCGCTATATGTTTCAAAACCCTCTCCCCATCTCAGTCACATAAAATTGTATTTATTGGAATACACTACCTTTATATCTTCCGCCCCTTACATTTCTATGGAACCGAATGTTCTTACTTATTCCTAATTATTCTAAATCTGTTTATTTTTAACAAAAATACCGGGTATTCCTCGTGTTAGAACGTTGGAATATACACCTGTAAACTATACTAGGAACAATTTTATACATTTTTAATAGACAATAAAAGTAGAAACTCCAATTATCTTAATTATTCATAAATCTGAACAGGCCCTGGTTCCAATTTGTACATAGTTTTTGGCCCGTCCGGATTTAACGGATGTCCGGACTAGCGGGGTCCGGATAAGCGAGACTCTACTGTAGGTCCTCTTTAATCCCACATGCTTGGCACTGATTAGTGAAAATCAATAGTTTTAACGGGAACCAAAGATAAATTACTTCAGATAAAAATGCAAATAATTAAAACATGCATATAATACATGCACGCAAATTCTGAGTCGGTGAAGATATAATAAATATCCGACGAATTACATACATTAAAACCTGCTAAAGTAACCACGTATATATTGACCACCTTGTCAATGTGACCACTTTTTCATGGTACCTTCAGAAATTCAATACTTCCTGTACATTTTCTTTTGTTTATTGTGACCATTTGCCTATTTTGACCAGTGACCACCTTCTTCTGGTCCCTTGAAGGAAATTTATTAATAGTTAACGTTAATGAAGTAAAAAAAATAAAATAAAATAAATAATACAAATATTTTAGTGAGAATACATAAAATGCTTTTGAAAACCTTTGGTCTTTAATTTAATTTCTTTAAATTTAATCGCAATATGAATAAATTCTTTAATCTCGTTGCAATATGAATAAAACCCACTTTACTTCTATTTCATATGAATTATTAAGAAAGATTTAAATTCAAAGAAAATAAGTAACATGAAATAATTCTTGCTGTTTCTAAGAGTTAACCAAAAAAAAGTACATAATGTCTCTGTATTTTGTTCTTTTTCCTCATTTCTTTGGAATATCTCCTTCTTTTCTCTTAGCAAAGTTTATTTCTTGCTTAGTTGTTAGTTTGATTTCGAAGGTGAAAAGTGAAAGGTGTCATTTTATTTTTAATTTTTTTTTTTTACTTGTGCATTTTGTACTGAAATGACCTCAAACATTTTTAGATTTTACTATTAGACGTAAGTAAAATACATATTTTTTAAAAAAAAATATATATATATTTTATAGAAAAATGTCTCGCCTCGTTTTTGCCTAAATTGTAAAAAAAAAATTACCTAATCATATTTCAGAAAGGTTTCATTTTTTACTCTATCTACAAATTGGGTGACTCTTTTCTATAAACGTTCCTCTTCACCCTTTATCTGGGTAACATGGTACTTCTTTAGATTGTTACTCCCCTGTTTTTTTTTATATAATATAAATTACTGACTAAATAACTATTAAGACAAAGGGATATTTAGTCCAATGTACTTTGGGACAAAGGAATATCACACTTCTGTTTTTACAAGGGGAGTAACAAACTAAAGAAGTGCTGGTAAACATTATAGAAAAACCAAGAATGAGGACTTTTTTTTTTTTTAGCCATTTTGGGTATATTGAGCACTTGCCTAAGTTGACCACTTTTGGTTGGTCCCTTCGGTGGTCACATTATCCAGGTTTTACAGTATATATTTTTTCTTTGTAGTGTTACTCCCCTCTGTTTTTATTATAAGGGGAGTAACAATCTGAAGAAGTGCTGGTAAACATTATAGAAAAACCAAGAATGAGGACTTTTTTTTTTTTAGCCATTTTGGGTATATTGAGCACTTGCCTAAGTTGACCACTTTTGGTTGGTCCCTTCGGTGGTCACATTATCCAGGTTTTACAGTATATATTTTTTCTTTCTAGAAACTGTGGTGTTCAAGATCAACAAATCCACCTGAAGAAGTGTGAATACAAGCAGCACCATCAGTGCCAGATTACAGAATGTACCGAACTGTGGAATACCAGATTAAAGAGAGCCCACTAAAATAATCATTAGACACAACAACAAACCTCAACTTACAACCAGGGTTCGCATTTTTAGACGGTCTCATAGACATGTCTCGCAACGTGTCTATAGACAAGTCTCGCAGTGTGTCTATAAATCTCGCAAAGTGTCTATAGACATCTGCTGAGATTGTCTATGGTCTAGGTCTAGCTTTGTAGACACGTTGCGCAACATGCCTAACGTTGCACCATGTCTACCATTTAGAATGGAAAACCATAGACATGCGATTTATGGTTTAGCAACGAGACCCTAGACGTCGTTAGTCTTTAGACAAATCACTAGACATTGTCTCTGAGACCAAAATCGCGCAACATGCCTACTAGTGTGGACAAGGCTTTAGGGTTTGTAGGCAACAACCAACACCCTTATACATTACTACGCCTACTGTCAATTAGGGTTGGGATTTCGATTCCGATATATCGAAAATATCGATATATCGGACCAAAAATTATCGAGATTGATATTGATCTTTCGATATATCAGCAACATCGATATTTTTAAAAAATATTGCCTAAGTTATCGATATTTTTAAAAAATATCGAAAATCGGTGACCTTTTTTTCTCTTTTCTATTGTTCAGGAGGGGAAAAATTGGCTGGGCGACCTTTTTTTTAACCTCGATATATCGGAAATATCGATATTGTCTTTCAATATTTTCACTAATATCGATGTTCAACCACTCGATGTCGACATATCGAAAATATCGATATTTTCTTTCGATATCCCAACCCTACTGTCAATTACACACCTGATCTGAAAGTACTCAACTTAAAAATTTGAAATATAGTACTCATGTTATGTGTAGTCAAAACACAGGCACATTATAGGAAAGTACCAAAGAATCATCCCTCCAAAATTAAGGCTTGAAGTTAAAGTTGTTGAATATTATTTTTCAACAGAAATACTTAAGAGAAGGACACTCAAAGGAGTACAAATATATATATTTGGTTTCGCACACATACAACTCTGCAACATCCTTGAAAATTGTGTTTTTTTTGTAAAATTCATAAAAAGTTTTTTTGTTTTTTTAAATATTTGAATACTGCAACTACAATTACATAATAATGTTATAAGATGTAAAGATCTAAGAATGTGACTTGAAGTGACATGATGCAAGAAACTATCAAGTGATAGCACTTACTGAATCAGACAGATTTTATTGATATAAAAAACAAATTAAAATAAATAAAATATATTTCAGTTATGTAAGAGGTCTGGCGGCCACTGCCTCTTCAGGCATGTAGTAGGATTGTCAAACAACTGGAGAAAACAGTCTGTGTACTAGAGCAGCGATTCTGAACCTTTGGCAGAGTAAATGTTTTGGGTCACAAAGGAATTTGCAAAATAAAAAAAATAAAAATGCATTCATGTAAGAAAATAACTTAAACATTAATTATTTTATCTACGATTGATACGAAATATAAGCATTGCATCCCTGTTTAGATGTGTAGAAAGTGATTCTTTACGTACTTGTATTCATTGCGCATGCACATCTCATAGTTCTGAAGAATTCCTCTTTTTTACCACGCTAGCGCGGTAAAGAAGAGGAATTCTTCAGCTTTACGCACGATTAGCGAGTTTGTTTACATTTAACAAAACTAATTTGCTATTCTTTTATTAAAGTAACTGTTTATGTCGAGTTTTTAGTGAAGAACAATGAATGAATCAAGTGGCTTTGACGAAAATGTAGAGAATAATACTCCTCCAGAAATAATTAATTCGGCAAAAAATACAACTCAAGATTAATGCCATCTTTATCAAGAGAAGAGATACGAACTTACATACAGCAAGTTTATTTTTTTCTGTATTTATTATTTAAATCTAACAATCGTAGATAAAGTACGGTACGCAACTCGTGCGAAAACGGCATTTTGCATTGCTCGTGTGGTTTTACTACCCTCGCTGTCGCTCGGGTGCAAACTCCACACTCGCATGCAAAATGCTACTTTCCGCACTCGACGCGTAATGTACTATTTCATTAATCTGTAGTAGTATTGCAATTGAAAGAGTGAAAATGATCAAGAATTAGAGTGGAAGAAAATATGGTTACTTTAACTTATATTGTGTAAATGTTAAATATCACTAGTGATGCGGTGCATAAAGAACTCGCGTAGAAAGGTGCTTTTATATCAGCCATACTATGTTCTCAATAATGATATCAGGATAATATTTCAGTAAAACCTGACATTCTTATTTAACCTGAAAAGATCATTAAAATGATTTTGTCCATTATCTTTATTTAATAATATTAACGTAGGCTCGCTACGCTCGCCTCTTGATTCAGCATTTCTAGTAAATATGTATTAAATAAAGTTATTGCAGCCTCGCTGCGCTCACCTGTTGATTTAGCGTTTGTAGTAAATATGTATTAAATAAAGTTATTGCAGGCTCGCTACGCTCGCCTCTTGATTCAGCATTTCTAGTAAATATGTATTAAATAAAGTTATTGCAGCCTCGCTGCGCTCACCTGTTGATTTAGCGTTTGTAGTAAATATGTATTAAATAAAGTTATTGCAGGCTCGCTACGCTCGCCTGTTTACACAGGAAATATAGTAATTATTTATAAAATTAAGAAGGCTCGCTACGCTCGCCTATTTGATTCAGAATTTGTAGTAAATATTTATTAAATAAAGTTATTGTAGGCTCGCCTGTTTATACAGTTAATATAGTAATTATTTAATCAAATTAAAGAAGGCTCGCTACGCTCGCCTATTTGATTCAGAATTTGTTGTAAATGTTTATTAAATAAAGTTATTGCAGGCTCGCTGCGCTCGCCTGTTGATTTAGCGTTTGTAGTAAATATGTATTAAATAAAGTTATAGCAGGCTCGTTACGCTCGCCTGTTTACACAGGAAATATAGTACTTATTTTATAAAATAAAGAAGGCTCGCTACGCTCGCCTATTTGATTCAGAATTTGTAGTAAAGATTTATTAAATAAAGTTATTGTAGGCTCGCTACGCTCGCCTGTTTATACAGTTAATATAGTAATTATTTAATCAAATTAAAGAAGGCTCGCTACGCTCGCCTGTTTGATTCAGTATTTGTAGTAAATATTAATTAAATAAAGTTATTGTATGCTCGCTACGCTCGCCTGTTTATAAAGTATTTGTACGTAATCATTATTTAATAATTAATTCAGGCTAAGTAAATATTTATTAAATAAAGTTATTGAAGGCTAGCTATGCTCGCTTTTTATACAGTAAATATACTGATTATTTAATTAAATAAATTAACAAAGGCTCGCTACGCTCGCCTGTTTATACAGTAAATATAGTAATTATTTAATCAAATTAAAGATGGCTCGCTACGCTCGCCGGTTTGATTCAGAATTTGTAGTAAATATTAATTAAATAAAGTTATTGTATGCTCGCTACGCTCGCCTGTTTATAAAGTATTTGTACGTAATCATTATTTAATAATTGATTCAGGCTCGCTGCGCTCGCAAGTTTAGACGGCATAACATTATCCAGAAATACTAAATAAATTGGTGAGTGCAGCGAACCTTCAATATATACCCAGTTAAATGAAAACTAATTTTAAATGCTGCCTATACAGGGCGAGCGCAGCGAGCCAACAATTACATTATTACAACTCCTGTATAAACGTGCGATCATAGCGAGCCTGCAATACCTCTATTAAACAACGTTTAACTAAATTTCCAGTTTAAACTGCTTAGTATGCAATAATTATACGAAATAATAACTATCTACAATTGGTTTAAAATATATATAGAGTTAAATTGTAATAGTTATTTACTCTTTTCTTACTTCTAAACCCTTTAAAACGATGTATAAAATGCCATACTGACGAAAAACGTTTTGTCATTCGCCTTATTGGCCGCCATCTTGAAAATATAAATTATGAAATTTGAAAAGTTATTGACTCTATTCCTACTTTTATAGACCTTTAGATTAATGTATTACATGCCAAGCAGATTAATTTTTTTTAATAGTCCGCCATATTGAAAATATTATGTGTGACATTTTTAATACTAAGATATTCCTATCCTATACTTCAAGACCTTTAAATTGATGTATAACATGTCATACTGACTAAAAACTTTTTGTTTAGTCGTCCGCCATATTGGCCGCCATCTTGAAAGTGTGAAGTATTAAATTTTATCAGTTAAATATTATTTTCCTCCTTTTAAAGGCCTTTAAAACGATGTATAACACATTAAGCTGACTTAAACTTTTTTTTTTTAGTCATCCGCCATATTGGAGCCATCTTGAAAATATTAACTGTGATATTTTATTAGTTAAATTTTCTTTTCCTTCTCTTAAAGACCTTTAAAACGATGTATAACACATTATGCTGACTAAAACTTTTTATTTTAGTCGTCCGCCATATTGGCCGCCATCTTGAAAATATGAAGTGTGAAATTTGATTAGTTACATATTCTTTTCCTTCTTTTAAAGACCTTCAAAACGATGTATAACACATTATGCTGGCTTAAAACTTTTTTTTTAGTCGTCCGCCATATTGGCCGCCATCTTGGAAATGTTTAGAGAGGAATTTTCAAAAACTGTACAGTTCTCAAAAATGCTGAGATGCATCTACATGCTAAATTTCGCTGAAATTGATCAATTTTTACTCTAGTTATCGTTAGACAAACAAACAAACTTTTCAAATCCCAAGTCTCTGAAATGAAGAACTCACTACGCTCGTTCAATAATGGTATTTTGTTTTTAATAGTGGCTTGCTAGAGTACCTTATTTAACTAACATATTTTCATTACTGAAGGATTTAAATTGGTCAATGCAAGGATGTCAAACAAATCTGTTTATTTACTACAACAAAATAGAAGTTTTTTGCTAAAAAGCATGACCTCTGGTTGGTTAACCAGAGTGACTAATAGTTGTTATGAAATGTTTCCATTATTTTCTCAAATAGTAGAAGATAATAATATTACCTAAGGAATATCCGATCCTAAGTGAAAAAGCAATTAAATTATTACTTTCATTCTCCACAACTTATTTGGCTGAAAGTGGTTTATCAACCATGATTGTCACAAAAAAAAAATTTAGAAATCGACTCGACGTAAGTTGAACTATGAGAGTATCAATAAATAATTCTACTAAAGCAAGAATTAATAATTTTATAGAAATAAGCAACAGCAATTAAGCCATTAACGATCAAAGCCATTGACAAAGGACTGAATAAATTAAAAGTTTTGAAATTCAATTTTTAAGTTTTTGGTAGTTTTCATACTACGGAAAGTTAAATTTTAATTTAAATCAAATTATAATTATTATTAACTACGGGAAACAGACAGTGAAAAATACACTCCTGTGCCGGGATTTGAACCACGGGCCTCTATATTTCCAGTATATTCGGCACAGGAGTGTATTTTTCACTGTCTGTTTCCCGTAGTTAATAATAATTATAATTTGATTTAAAATAAAAGTTTTGATTTTAATAAATATAATTCAAATTCATGTAATTTTCATTAGGTATATTTAAAATTGGTATGATAAAGTATTAATTTTTGAGAATAATGTTAATCTTATTTAACAGTGATTCATAATACATTTAAATATTTAAAGCATATTTATTACAATTATTAAAGCAAAATTTATTTTCCTTAAAATTGCAGATATATTTTAAATAAAATGATTTATTGCAGAACCTAGGTGAATGTGACTCAGAAAAATTATTTTTACAGATAACTTAAAGTTATACTAAACCCACAAAACATAAGCATTGTGCTGCGGAATAATTTCAAATAAATTTGTTGGGTCACGGGTCAAACAGGTTGAGAAACGCTGTACTAGAGGATTAGAATGGTCGGAAAGGGAATCATGCAAGGATTTGTATCTGAATACGGCTAATTCTCAAACAAAGGCTACTTTGAGGTCGCTATGAAGGATAAAATTGTAAACAAAGAAGAAGAGTAGGGACAACCAACTAGAAAAAACAACCGAATCAATAAGTCGATTCGGGGAAAAACAATCGACTGAAAACAGTTTCATAGCGGGAATAGGGTATACGAATAACGATATAGACCAAGACTGAACCCGGAAGTCGAATGTTTCAATCGGATATTTTTGTTTTTAATATAGGAGTGGTAGGGGAAGGGAACAATGGTGAAGGCCGTGGAGGGCTCAGAGCTGAGGAGGGTGAGAGTGAGAAGGCCCTTGACACTCGTTATCTCGTAGCAAACTATAGTAAACACATTATACTTTTTAACTCTGACAGCTTAGGAAAATCGAGAAAAAAAATGGGAGGAGAGGGTATGAGAGCTTGAGATTTTGGCGGGTAATAGGTCGGGCAATGACCTATTACCCGCCAAAATCTCAAGCTCTCATTCCCTCTCCTCCTATTTTTTTTTTCTCGATTTTCCCAAGCTGTCAGAGTTAAAAAGTATAATGTGTTTACTATACAGCCTGCTATGATATCGTTTTCATTCGAATGAAAAAATATAGACTGAGACTGAATCCAGTCGAATGTTTCATTCGGATGTTTTTTAGTTTTGGGTTGGGGAAAGGAATGACGGTGAAGGGCTTAGAGCTGAGGAGGGGTGAGAAGGCGCATGACACTCGTTATCTCGTTATACATATACACGTCCAAATTACAACTAATACAACTCCAAACTATAGACTGATATCAGTTGAATGAAAACTAGATATCCTCAACCGAATAAATGAATATTTTAAAACAACCGATTAGTCGACTGTTTTCAGTCGATTGGTTCCCAACGCTACAAAGAAGGGTGGGTCAGCTATTTTTCTTAGATCTTGGATTGGAGGGCTTGGTACAACCCCACAGTTCTATGATCTAATATGTCCATGTGGGCTTAATTATTGTGTTGTAAATACATACTTTGTTCATGCATGTCTCGAAAGCTTTGTCATTTAAATTATTCTGTAGGGAAATCTCTCAGGTTGTATAAAGACTGATAAAGTATTTTTTGCCACTGAACCGGACTACAACCATATAAATACACCGAAAAGACCATAGTTATATAAAAAAAAGAAAGTATTTTGTCAATAAAAAATAAAATAATATTTTTTTCAAAATTTCCAAAAAGTGGTACAGTAGAGTCTCGATAATCCGAGTTGGATGGGACCGGCAGTAACTCGGATTACCAAAAAACTCAGATTATTGGAAATTTACGAAAAATGTGAATTCTTTATTGAAAAATAATTGTTACTTTCATATTTTATTTTCATTAGGGGGTAAATCTGCACTATTTGGCCCACCAATTTCTAATAGTCCGATTTACTTACAATTTTCTTTTAAAATGTTTCTTTTACATATTAAAAACGATTCCGGTTGTACCCTCTCGATAAATTCAATAGTTTTTTATTAAAAAAAAATACGTAAAAGAGTCACTTTCTTAGGGATATGAGCAAAGGTTTTGCTAAAAAGTACAAATCTTAACCTAAACTAACCATAACCTTCCCTTATTTTTCTAGGAAGTGACACTTTACGTATTTTTTTGGCTAAAGTTAAAGTGAAAATTAGCGAATTTTGAACTTCGATTTGGACCTCTACCTGGTCTATATGCAGCAGGATTCTTTTTCTTCAGAAAATGAGCGGAGCACCGCAAAGCGGCCTTCGGAAATACTTCAGTTCTGAAAACGGCACCATACAATTCACTTATACGTATTTTTTTTACAAAAAAAACTATTAAATTTACTGAGATGGTGCAACCTGAATCATTTTTAATATGTAAAAAGGAAGAGTTTAAAAAATGTTTAAGTAAATCGGACTATAAGAAATTGGTGGGCCAAATAGTGCAGATTTACCTGGAAATTCTGTATGTTTTCGTTCTCTAATTATTAAAATTCACGCGATGCTTTCAGTTAAAGATATAACTTAGAACTGAAGAAGAATAAACAAATTAATAGACTTGCCTGAATTTGAATGTAAACACAGCTGCTCAGATAGGTAAGGAATTCCTTGAAATCATACGGAACCATCTTTACCAGCACTGTCCTGCCCTGTCCTAATTGTGTTTAATTCAGGGAACCTGCTCCCCCTTCTACTTTCTAAGAACACTTGTTTAACTCGGATTATTGGAAACTCGGATTATCGGAGCTCGGATTATCGAGACTCTACTGTATCTTTACTTTTGGTCGAAGAATGTTCAGGAATTTTTTCAGATTTTTTGCACTTCACATAAGTGAGATAGAGGGGGGGGGGCCTACGCTCGCGCTATCAAAGTTATAATCAATAAATTATATATTTTTGTAATCAGCTCGACATACCCTTTCATATGTTACCCCTCATGGTGTCGAAAAAAAATAATACATTTTAACCCTTAAGTTTTTTTACCCTTATTTTTTTGAAAAATATTTTTAAGTCGCTATATTTTTAAAATATGTGGGTAGGTACAAGACACATACATGCAAAATTTCAAAGTGATCGGACGAAAGGTGTAGCCGTGAGAGCAGACGACCGGACGGACAGACAGAAGCACGCAGGAAAATATAAGGGTCCTTGGTTTTATTTGACAAAATGGCGTGAAAAATTAAACAGAACAAAAAAAACCAAAAAACATGGCAAAGAGGGTCAAAATTAAAAGCAAATATATATATATTTGTACTGAGGGCGTTGTCCTCTTCCATTGAACACCCCACAGGATGTATTTTAGTTAAAAAAGTCAACTCCTCAAACTTCAACCCCCTGTTTTTGAGGGATGATTATTACCAGAGTACCAGACATAAATGCAGGAAATTCTAAGGGTCTTCGGTTTTACCTATGAACTCTAAAACCCAATTCATAAGTTATCCGAGTTAAATATTATTTGAATTATGTTCATCTGTAGGACTTATCCAAATGCATTTTTGCTAAGTTAACACTGACTACAAAGTCTAATTAATTGAAACCCGAAAATGGGTCTAAATTTAAAAGCAACACTGTAATTCGCACATGTAATAAGACTATACTTACAGAAAAAAGAGACTTGCTAGTTGAAGCACAGGTCGAACGGCAGGTCTCTGTTAAGAAGCAAAACGTCGCCGAACCAGAAGCAAAAAGACAAGACAACACTGATTTACATCATACTACACCTCGCCACTTCCATCAACTCATCGTCCTATAACAAGCCCCACAAACAATTAACACACCGGGCATAAACAAAAATCAATAAAATGTCAAAAAAAAAAAAAAAATGTAGGTAACAGATTATATGATTTAAAAACCGGTGCAGTTATAAGAGGTGTTGGAATCTATATCCTACGTAAAGATACCAAACCAACTCTTATAGCTGAACTAGAATACAACCTGAAAAAGTATTGGAATCCGTTAAAGCAGCATTTCACACACTTCAAAATGATATAGATGAACACTGCTGTCATACGTTAAAAGGCCCCTATTTCAAAAGAACAAAATTTTACAGGAAATAAGGAAAACAAATTTCTTCACCTGCATCAAAGTTTTGATAATTTTAAAGGCTTTTATTGTGTATTTTTTTTTTTTTTTTTTTTTTTTTTTTTTTTTTTTTTTTTTAATGGACACAACTTTGTGTTTATGTTAATATAATTGATTTTTAATTATTTTATAGAAAAAAAAATATGTGTGAGGCTCTCACGCATTAAAAGTGAAACTTAAGTTCTAGAATGCATTGCTCTCTTTCATTTTTTGACGAATTTATTATTTCAGGATTAATAAATGGTTATGGGAAATGTAATTGAAAAAAAAATATTGCTACGCTAAGGCAACCACATTTATTCCAATAAAAATAAATGTATGTTTTGATTTGCTGGTCTTTAAATAGATATAATACAATTAATCTGTAAAAATGTTACACTTGGCCGAGTCTCGAATCGCAAACTTCGTTACACAATTGCACTATATGAAAAAATTCACTCTACCGCCCCCAAAGAAGTTTCACTTCAAAAATGGATTTAGGGCTTTTGTTAAAAAAAAAGTTTACTGCCGTAAACTAACTCCTATAAGGGAGTTAGGGCTCTTTATCTTCATACTGATTCACGTTTACTGACCTTAAATACATCATAGCATTTCATACATCAAATCTTTGTGGATTTAGGGTGTTTTTAGTATTTATTTGTTACATAGGGCCTTCTTTTATTGAAAACAACCTCTAACTGGAGTTAGAGCCAATATAAATATCAATATAACACATCAGTGTATTGGTTTTAGGGCTTTTTAATAACATAAATATGTGTATTTTTTTAGTCCGATTCGGAAACGCTAAAAAAATGCATTTTAAAAAAATTGGAGTTAGGGCCTTTAACTTATGTCGGCAGACTGTCAACACTTGGTTAGCAATGAAGAAAGACACATTTCACATTTCTTCGTTCCTTACCTCTAGACTTTGCTTAGAAGCTTGAATATCCTTTATTTTAACTTCCTAGAAAGGGGCATTACACCCCCCTCATGATTACAGGCTCTTGGGGCCATGCATATGAGGCCTCCAATCCTTAGGGGCAATACACAATATGGTCACGGCAACAAAAAGGATGTGAAATGCCGTTTAGAGGTTTATTTGTTTAGACTTAATAGAATTGCTACATTTTAGATAATGAACACTGATCCGAGTCACGGCTCTCAAATTCAATAATGACTTTAATGATATGATTAACCTTCAGGCTCGGTTATAATAGATTAGGTGAAACTGTTGGTCGGAGATCGATAAAAGAAACGAAACACACTAATAACATTCAGTGTTATTATGTGAAATTTGTTTCCTTGTTTCTGTTTTTTCCCTGCGCAATGAGTATCCTGAGCGGAGTGTATTAAAGTCTGATTATTTTAATTAACTCCAAACCACTATCAGGTACACAGGGTTACAAATAATAACACTTGCTTAACGGACTCGATGCTATAATGCAATCGAAGAAAGAAATAATAAAATAAATACGGGTAACATTAATAAATACCTGGGGACACCATGTATAACAATGCGGCATGACAACGGGCTAAAGTCTCGACTCATAAACAACCTACATATTAAAATAACAAACCAACTGCAGCCTTCTATCTTGAATTCAAGATCGAATGTTAAAATATTTAACACATAATTGATAATATTACTGAACAACAGTAGAGAAAATCTAAATTAATGTTTCATAAAGACAGTATTAATGTTTCATGATCGTATAAAAACTACTTAAACCTGAGTGGTTACGATCACTCAGGTGTAAGGCTGTCAGTCAAGCCATCCAACTTATCTGTCTCTTTCTTCTTCATCCAAATAAATGATAACTAGTGATGTACCACATAAACAACTAGAGTACAAACCAGCAAAGATTTCCCATGGAAAAACATTACACATTCTTTATCCACTGGAAAAGAGCTTGAAAATAATACGTAACATCTCATACAATAGTAATAGTCCAGGAGATAGCGTGCAAAAAACTGTCTGACTAATATCAAGCTAGAATTTTCTGTGTAAGTAAATGTTTTGGTGCCTTTTTAAAATATGTAGTAGGCTAAGTTTGTCTGCGGGACATAGCTTGGCAATAGGCATTTGAAAAAACAAACCGGTGGAAAGCGGTCATGTCCCTCCCTTTATGGTGGACAATGTGATTATTGTGATCCTGAGTACTAACTTGGTTAGTAGACCAAAAATCAAGTTGATGATGGTTCGTCACTTAATAGGTTAGTTCGTCAAATATTACTCCAAATCAAAGAGGTCTCCTATTAAGTAACAGACTACCATCAACTTGATTTTTGGTGTAATAACTAAGTTAGTACTCAGGATCATGAAAATTGCATTGTCCACCAAAAAGGGAGGGACATGGCCGCTCTCTACGGGTTTGTTTTTTTCAAATGCCTATTGCCAAGCTATGTCCCGCAGACGAACTTAGCCGACCCCATATTCTTAAAAGGCACCATAACATTTACCTATACACAAAATTCTAGCTTTATGTTACTCAGACACTTTTTTGCATGCTATCTCCTGGACTATAAAAATCTGTAAAAAATAAAATACATAGATTATTGAAACAATTAATTGATTGTAGTAGTGTAGATCATTGGTTCTTAACCGGGGGGCCTCGAAAGGTATATAGGTATTATATATATTATATTTGGAGATTTTAAGGGGGCCGTGGTTACCAAAAGGTTAAGAACCACTGGTGTAGATTATGCTCAAAACCTGATTTCTTACAATTGTCCCATTCTCAGTTGTTTTGTTTTTTATAAATTATTAATTGTAACCTTACTTGAGAAGGCTTTTACCTGTTGTGGTTCATAGCTATAAGAAACGGTTAAAGAAGAGTTTAGGTTGGCTGCTCTTACACACTACAACATAAATGCCCGAGAATCTACAGAATCCTTGTGGTATATTTTACTTTAAATAATACAGATCGATTTCAACCACTAACAAAAGTTTTTTTTTACAATTAAAGGCTGACTAACATTACCATTGTGAGTCAAATGGAATAAAAACAGAGTCCGTAGAAAGGTAATGATCATTCAACCAGAAGGAAATAAAAAAAAAATATGTGTGGTGTCGCGGGATACCCGGTAGGAACGAAGTTCCTTACGCTTTTTATTAAATATGTATAAATTATAAAATTACAGTGCTAAAAGTATATGATACTAACTACTTATACATGGCGGAGTTAGAAAAAGAGACAAAATTAAAAGTAACTATTTGTACTAGCGGAGTTAAGGCAAAATTAAAAGAAAAACTCTTTATTATCTTTGAAAAGAGTGTCTTACAATAAATTATGTATTGTAAATTGAGAAAAAAAGTTAATTTTGATTAGTTTATAGTTAAAGCAGATGGTTGTAGAGAAGAAAAGAACTGTCCCATCAGACCCCGGTGGTGAATTACTCCAATTAAAATATTATACTATAAAATATAAATCACCAACACTAAAAAACTTCTGCTTGTATCAGGTTGAAATGTTACATGCCTGTTTCAATTGCACTTAAGGCGATGTGTAAGAAGTTTTAATAAAATTGTTACGTTATATTGTAAAATATCGGTAAAAATGTTGTTTTCTTTATTTTAAACGTTTAGGTCCGCTTTAATAAATTTAGCGATCTTTATCACTTCATAGCAGTGTCGGTGTCGGTGTTTGTTTTACTAAAAAAATTTAAAAAAATTATTTATAAAGTTTCATTGAATAGATGAAGTTAGAATATTTTCCCTGTCCTAAAATTCCAATTTTAAATTTGAAGCTTATGTTTACGCGAGCGTTGCACGTGAACGCTTGGGCGGATAACGTTGGCCAACAAAGTCAGCCTAGGTATTGGTAAAATGAACATGTGTACCAAATTTCAACTAACTCGGTCATCTTTTACTCAAGTTATCGTCATCGGTAGATTTCGTGACGCTTGGTTGCATGTCGGTGATTTTGGTAGTTTTTTTCGGATTCACTCCCGGGCTCCAGAACGTGCCATAAGGATTCGTTCCAAAAACAGGTGGAACATGTTTATAATGACCTGAGGAGGTTAGGCTCGAGGAGTAGGGCACAGCATTAGGGACACTGGTTGACAAATTTTGTTTAAAGAAGGTTCCCAGAAATTACTATTTCCAGCAAACCTTTAATGATCCATGACAAAAAAAACAAACCACCCGTAGTCATTCGGGGTAATAACTCACAATTTAATTTCCTCGATGATCGGTTTTAATAGTATAAATAACATTTATTTAAATAATAATTAAACAATTAAGAAAAACGTTATTCCTGGAGGAAAGGCCTATCCCCCTAAAGGAAGAAGTGCATTTCCTGGGTGTAATATTAGACCATAAGATGAAATGGAATGCACATATAGAGTATATCCTCACTCATGGAAAGAAAATTATATATGCCCTTAGAGTACTAAGCAACCAGAAATGGGGGGCGGAGCAAGTAGTTCTTGTAAGGGCCCTCTGTGCTCTGGTTAGATCTAAAATAGAGTATGGAATCCAAATATACTCGTCAGCAAGACCCTCAAGCCTAAGTAAAATTGAACCAGTGTTTAACAGGGGGCTAAGAATGGCAACTGGACTATACAGAACCACACCTACCCAGGTTCTATATAGAGTTGCCGGGGTGCCCCCCCTCGCTCTGAGACGGCAACAAGCTATTCTCCGCTATGATGAGAAGATACGGGCAGTCCCAGAACACCCACTCCACTTAGAACGGAGAACAGGAGAGACCCATGAAATCTATAGATGGTTGCCGACGAGGACTAGACCCCTAGGAGTCCGAGCAGAGGAACTAGTCCAGCAAACAAACATCGAGCGCCCCGAACTTGTGCCATACGTCGTCCCAGCAACACCACCTTGGATACTACACCCTCCAAGAGCAGATACGACACTAGCTAAGTTTAGCAAAGAAGAAACAGCTCCTGCGGTGTACCGAAGCCTCTTCCAGGAGGCTCTGCATAAATATGCAGGATGGCGTACCATTTATACCGATGGCTCAAAACTTGAGGACGGGGTAGGCTGTGGACTAGTTTCAGATAATATGAGAAAAAGGTGGAGACTCCACAAATCGGCAACAGTCTACACAGCAGAACTCTGGGGGATCATCTACGCGGTGAGGTACGCCCTAGAGGAGGAAAACAGGAAATGGCTGATCTGCTCAGATTCGCTAAGTGCCATTGAAGCTGCACAGGATGTGTTCAGTGCGGACCAGCTGGTCAGAATTCTTCTTGAAGAAATCCATCAGAGCAAAAGTAAAGGAAAAAGCATGGTTCTCCTCTGGGTCCCTGGACATGTGGATATAAAAGGGAACGAGGAAGCAGACAGGGAGGCCAGAGCAGCCGCGATGTCTCAAGGCCCAGTGACTACCCCACTCCGCCTAGAAGACCAGTTCCTAGCACTAAGGAAAAGTATCATAAAGCAATGGGAATCACTTTGGCAGAGGCAAGATACTGGATTTGCCAAACTGTTCCCAGGTCTTAATAGTATTGTGTTGCCTGAAGAGTTTGGTCGACAAGAGGTGATAAAGCTTCTACGAGTAGCTTCGGGCCACACCAGGCTAACTCACAGTCATCTTCTGCTGGGAAGGATGAGACCTGGATGCCAGCGATGTGGGCAACCATTATCCATCCAGCATCTCACCGAGGAATGTGAGGGGCTGGCAGATCAAAGAAGAAGAGTGGGCCTTTCTGCAACTCTAGAAATAATGATGGCCTCTAAGGAAGGAATGATCAAGCTTATAGAATTTCTGAAGATCACAGGAATACTGGAGGAAATTTGACCAAGGGGATGTATTAATATTGATATTTGGGAGAAAAAAAAAAAAAAAAATAAAATAAAATAAAATAAAATAAATAAATAAAATAAAAATAAATAAATAAAATAATAATAATAATAATAAATAAATAAAATAAAATAAATGGAGAAAATAAATAAATAATAAGGATATATAAATAAATAAAATCGAAAATTAAAAAAAATGGAATAAGTAAATGAAGAAATGATAGAAGCGGAATAAACACTTATTTACAATAATAATGGGGGGGCATTTGTTGCACAGTGTGGCATAAACGCGAATAAAGGGCTTAATAAAAGAGATATATTAAATAAAACACGTAAAGGAAAACAGCAGAAATCGGATAATAGAAATTTAAGAAAGAGTAGGCGCCAATGGCCCAAGCTGTCGAGGCGCTCCTATCTTTCAGCCACGGGTGGAAGGTGGGTATAAAAAAAAAAAAAAAAAAAAAAAGAAAAACGTTTATCATTAATTTTACCTTCATATCACATAAAAAATCATAAGCTTTATTTTTTCCTAGACATGACTCCAGCGATAGACACTCAATCGATAGTTACTAAGCGACTATCGCTGAAGACTCCTCTTTTGAGTTTGCATGTTACTGTTTTCCTAGCTGAGCGACTCCTAACATGCAAACTCCGCTCCACGATAGTCGCTCAGCGTTTATCACTGGAGTCGTGCCTAGGAAAACGTACCTTTAACTGAATGGATCCCTAGAGAGAACAAAAGAAGAATAGGAAACTTATGTTAAGATGGAGAGAGGAAATAGTTAGTAGAGTTAGAGAAAAATTGGTAGAGTGGCAAGGGACCGCGAGTGTTGGGACAAGGTAGTGAAAACACTTTTATCTACGATTGATACAAAATACAAACATTATATCTCTGTTTAGATGCATAGAAAGTGATTCTTTTCCTAGCTGTATTCATTGCACAAGTGTGTACATAATGAGGTGAAGAATTCCTCTTTTTTTCCGCCCTAGGTCGGAAAAAAGAGAAATTCATCACCTTAACGCACGATTAATGAATTTGTTAACATTCTAATTTGCTGTTTGTTTAATTCAAGTAATTGTTTATATCGAGTTTTAAGAGAAACAATGAGTGATTTAAGTGATTATAAAGAAAATGGGGAGAATTAAACGCCTTCCGAACAAATTAATTTGGCACAAAATACAACTAATGAATTAATGTCATCTTAATCAAAAGAGAAATACGTACTTACATACAAGGAAGTTTATTAAAAAAAAAAATCTGTATTTATGATTAAAATCCACAATCGTAGATAAAGTACGGTACGAAAAACTGCATTTAACTTTACTCGTGTGGTTTTACTACCCTCACTATCGGTCGGATGCAAACTCCACACTCGCATGCAAAATGCTACTTTCCGCACTAGATGCGTAATGTACTATTTTAAACCTCAAAACTGACTTTTTCCTCCTTAGGAAATCTTAGGGTCAAACTCTACAGCCCAGGGTAGATCAGTACTTAACAGTAAGTAATTCGGATTTATTAAGGATACTTATACTTCGGCCCTGACAACAAAACAATACACAGTCTTCGCACAACTAGAATCGACGCGTTGACAGTGAAAAACTAGCAAAAGGGGGGACGAGCCAATGAGAGCTTGAGATTTTCCCGGACAAAAGGTCGGGCTAACTAGGCAAAGATAAATGTCTCTAGTGGAGGGGAGAGGCCCTCTGGATAACAGCATAAGAAGGCTTCGTAGTGGCTTTATTTTTTCCCCCAGAGAGGTTGGCCAATCCGTGTGTCACTCAATTTCCCACGCAGTCAACGCGTCGATTCTAGTTGTGCGAAGACTGTAGATTTACATTTTTACAAAGTAAGTTGGAATAACTTATGTTTAAGAATAAATAGTGGGTAAAACTGCAGAATATGATACGGTTTATAGAAAAGATGGCGGACTCTAACGTATTTTTTTGACAAAGGGATATAAACCCTCCTATGAACAAATCATACATATATCATTTCTCAAATGTTTAAATCATACAAATGTACTGTTTGACAAAGGAATATAATCTCTCAAGTGTATAAATTAAGCCAAGTTGTGCCGCCAAGCGATTCTAGACCGTATCATCTCCTTCAGTTCAGCCAAATAGCGAAATGGTTAGCAGGAACTAAATAACTGGGGCAGAGTAACCTTGTACTCAACCTTGTACGTGATAGTGCTGGTTCCTTATCAAATACAAAGTTACAACTTAAACTGCAAACAAATCAGCACCGAATCTAGAAAAATACCTTAAAATTAATCAACAGAAAGTATTAGAAATCATCAGTAGGATTAGAAAAATATGTTGCGTAAGATTGAAGCCAAACTCTCGCAACTGATTCTCACCTCGGTAAAATCAGCAATTATCAGCTCGGGCCGGCAGGATCACTAAAACCAATCGCAAGATGGAAAAATTGTAACAAATAGAAATGGATAAAGTCTAAAATATAACGGAATGTATTGTAGTGGCGAGGTTTCCACTTGCGAGAACTTCTGTTTAACACTTGTCAAGACGAAACAACACTTCTAAACCGATATTACATTGGACACACCAGTTTTAAACAACTTGCATTACCAAACATAATAATTAATATAAGATATCAAATTGTGAAAGATTGAAAAATATTTAATCTTCAGCTTACAGAGAAAACAAAACAGACAATTTCACAAAATTTCTAAGAATCAGTTTTACCAACCACCCACTATCATTAAATAAATTTACTAGGGATTTACTTTTTTGTACATTCTATTTTCTCTGTAGACCATTTATATTAATTTATTCCTAGCTTATACGCAATAATTAATTTTAAATGTTAATTTAATTTCTATTAATTATAATATTTTAAGAAAAGCTAAAAGATTAGAAGAGACATTTGATTAAAAAACACGAAATAAACTTTAAACTAAACCCGACAAAATCCATTTTAATTTTTTTTTTTTTTAATTCAATTAATTCACTTTAAATCATTTTTCTTAACTTTATATTTTGTGGGTTAGTTAGCTTAATAGTTTATCTGACTGAACATTTGTTGGTAATCAAATCATAAACCTTCCCCCTGTCCCAGAGAATAATTCTCACCCTACCCCCCCCCCCCCCCCCTCGTGAAAATAAGTAAGTAATTTTAAATTAATATAAGTTAATTTAATTTAAATTCAATTTTAAAAGTTAATTTAAATTTTAAGTTAAGTAATTTTTATTATCATAAGAACACAGTCTAGGATCTTAATATCAGTGTTGTCTTCTCTAGATTGAGATTCGTCAATCTAGTACATTTTCCATTTTCACCAAAAGTTGGCAGAAGTGTCAATTATCTCCGTTATCTTCACTGATAACTCTAACTTTTTATTTATTCTCTATATAAATAGTTACATCTTTTTACAAAACCACAACAGTTACTTGGTTATTTTTAATTATTATCATTAAATCATTAGCACGTTTTTTTTCAATTGGAGCACAAGATCTGTTGGAATTTTGCTTATCTGGCGCATCTGACTCACCACCCACTACAGAAGAACTAATAGAGGTGCCATCACGAGAGTGCTGCTATAAAGTTTAATTCCGCGATTACATTAAAGTTTTTGTAAAGGAGTTGACTTTGACTTTGTTTACTTATATGAATAGATGAGTGAGTAAATGCGTTCTTTAAAACCTCTTGTTTAAGAATCTTTACATGGCGCCAGATGTGGGGTCCTGAAGAAAAAAAAAAAGAAGACAATTGTTACTCAGGAAGGACTCTCCGAGTTAGATAACATCTCACTCGGCTGCAAGTATAGCTTATATCACTAACTAGTAATGCCGCGCCCAAAATCATTACTTAACTATGTTCCTTCCCCTGATAAATTCTCTTTTAAAGGGAATGAGTGGCCTGTTTGGTTGAATGCATATGAGCGGTTCCGAACAGTTACGGGAATTCACCTATTAGATGATAGGCTACAAATAACTTATCTTTTCCTTCATATGGGCAGCGGTGTAGAACACTTGTTGACTAAGGTTCACAAAACTGAAAATGATTTCGATTCCTATAAGGAGGTTATTGAGACATTCTCAAAATTTTTTAGTGAGAGTCTCAATATAATTTTCGAGCGAGCTAGATTTAATAAGAGGGATCAAAAAGACGGTGAAACGGCTGAAGAATATATCTCAGAAATTATCAAGTTAGCAGGAAATTGTAAATACGGCGAAATTAAGGATGAATTAGTTAGAGACAGATTGGTGGTAGGGATTAAAGATTGTAATCTTTCAGAAGTGTTACAGTTAGATCCGGATCTTACGCTACAAAAAGCTGTAGATAAAATAATTAAAAATAATTCCGTAAAAGAACAAAATAAACAGTTGAAATCTCAACCTGAAGTGATAGAACAGATTAGGGTGAGTGAAAAAACAAAAGATAAAAATGGAAATAATCAGAAAATGGATAAGAAGTCAGAGCCATGTTCAGCGGGTTCGCCGAAATGTACACGTTGTGGAAATAAGGAATGGCATAATCTGCAGAACTGTCCAGCAAAAAAAATTGTTTGTAAGTGTTGTTGGAAGGTAGGTCATTATACTGAATTTTGTCTTCGTAAAAATGTAAAATTAGTGCGTTTGAACAATTCTTCTGGTGAAGGATTATCAGACCCTACCTGCTCTGGAGTAGGAGAGGTTAAAATAACACATAATATAAAAGAGTCTGCAAAACCGTGGATCGTCGATATAGCCTGTCAATGCAATGAAAGCAACGTAAACTTACAATTTAAAATTGATACTGGTGTAGATAATTCCATTATGTCTATAAAACAATTTGATAAAATAGGGGAAAATATTAAATTAAGACGTACCAAGCAACTGTTGTTAGGACCAGGAAATAATCCCGAGCTATTAGAAGTTTATGGTAAAGTTTTACTTCCTGTAATGTGGGAAGGGATCAAGTACACACTACAAGTGTACGTCGTAAATACTTATGACAATCATTTAGGTAGGCGCGATATTGTTAAGTTAGGTATCGGCAAATTTGATATAAAAAAAAAATTAGAAGTCTGTCCAAAGGCAGAAGTTAGTGATGCTGAAATGAAACAGATTGCTTATCTTAATTTTAAGGAGAAATTACGGAAGGAGGCTCCAATTCTCTTTGTTCCATTAGGGTCCATGAAATGTAAACCTTGTGATGTAAAACTTAACCATTAAAAAATCCATTATGATGTAAGTTGTGCTGGAAGGGTACTTTTTCCGGCACTCTTTTAGTTTGGTACCTCCCTGTTTCATTGCAAATTTGAGAAGACCTGGGTGGGAAATAGCACTGACTTGCCCTAGAGCTTGGTCTTCAGTATGAAGGCCAGAAATAAATGCCGATATTACCCATCTTATAGAGAATTGTGAATCTTGTGCTAAACTCTAGAATGTTAAGGTAGAACCACTGATGGTTTCAGAGGTGCCAGATCTACCTTGGTCGATGCTAGAGATAGATCTTTTAATCTGGTCCAACTACCTATTAAGACAATGGGATATTGAGTCCCATGTGCTTTGGGACAAAGGAATATCAGCCGTGATTGTCGCACAGACAAAGAGACATAACATTTTCTAAACTTATAATCGTTATCAGCACTACCCATTTAGAGGAAATACAAAATTTGAGCCCAATTGGATAAATACACAGACACCACTCAAACCTTATGTATATTTAAGATTATTGTTCAAAATATTCGGTTTATATATAAATTAAAACATTGTATGGCAGGGGATGTTATAAAGTATTTAAAGGTTAGCTTTTCACAGTTTGGAATCCCCCATGTGCTTAAAACCGATAATGGTCCTCAGTTTGATTGCTGAGAATTTCAAAATTTTTGTGAAAAACTGGAAATACAACACATAACTAGTAGTCCACATTATGCGCAGTCAAATGGCTTCGCAGAGAGGGCTGTTCAAATTGTCAAAAGAATTATGGAAAAAGCGGGAGTAAAGGAGTTAGATTTTTCTCTGTTGGCTTATCGAAATAGTGAGTTGGAATGTGGTCTATCACCAGCCGAGCTATTGCTGGGAAGCAAATTAAGAGACACGATTCCGATATTGAAACGAAATAGGCGGCCTAAACTACTCACAGGAAAAGGTACAACAGAAAAAGAAAAAGGTACAAGAAGAGTTCCAAAAATCCCGTTGTAAAAATACACAGTAGTATAATAAAAGACATGGAGCCCGACCTTGGCTTCCTTTAGAAAAGGTTAAGAGGGTCTTATTTACCGAGATGGTATAACCGGAATCGTTTTTAATGTGTAAAAAAGGAAGTTTAAAAAAAAAAAAAAAATTGCAAGTAAATCGGATAATTAGAAATTGGTGGGTGAAATAGTGCAGATTTACCGTCGTTTCTAAAGCAGAGAGAGGATAAGATGCGACGATATCTGAAGAAAAATGAAAATGTCAAGTAGAGGAAGGTCGAGCCTTGTCAAGATGTACCTAGTAATCAGTGGTAAGCATCTTGTTTTACGTTTCTTCAGTCTAAACCTTGCAGACTTGATGTACCGTCCGTCATGGATTGATACTTTGCAGTCTAGACAGCTTGAGTTAGTAGTAGTAAGGGGGTGGGGAGGCCAAGCCTAGCAACTAGACCGCACTCGGGTCCTTTTTGCCAACCCCTGATTTTTCACGCCCATTGAACCACCTCAGTCTTACCCTCAAGTCCCTAGTTAGAGTGATAAAGGAGAGGATATCCTGCCACTTTAGTGAGGCAAGTTCTTCCTCTCTGATAATCCCCGATCATAAGGTGTGAAAGCGTAGTCTCCCATGTCCTTCGCAAGCTCCCACCAGGTGGTAGGCTGTTTCCTCTTCTTCGCCACACACTGGACATGTGGGATCCTCTTCAATCTTTAATAGTGCCAGATGTCTCTTTAGCTGACAATGTCCTGTTAAGACCCCCACCATTTTTCTTAGGTTGGGTCTACTCAGTCCCGTGAGCCATCTGGTTTTCCCTTTATCTAGCTTAGGCAGCATCATCTTGGTCTGCCTGCATCCTTCAGTTCTTGTCCACGCCTTCCCTGCTTCCTCCCAGATCCACCTTTTGATGGCCAATTTAGTTTGTCCCCTGGACCAGTCAATAGAGGGCTCCGGTCCGCAGATCAACATGGAGGCACCTATTTTTGCTATTTCATCTGCTTTTTCATTTCCCGGAACCCCTGTGTGTCCAGGAACCCAAAGCAGAGTAACCTTCTTTAACTCTGCAAGCGTCTCTAAGGCTTCTTGGCACTCTTTGACCAGTGCTAAGTCTGCACAAGGAGCGCAGAGTGCCTTAAGTACTGCTTGACTATCCGAGCATACTACTACTTTTTTAGTTCTCGCTTCTACCACCTGTTGCCTTCTTGCCACCTCTAGGATGGCGTAGACTTCAGCCTGGAAGACTGTGGTAAATATTCCTAGTGGGAAACTCTCTTGGGTGCCGGACCTTTCTAAGTAAAGTCCCGCACCTGACATATCATTCTCATTCAGACAACTTGAGTTTGTCACCTTGTCAACTATGGAAACATTGTCCTTACTGGATAAGATCCCGCAAATTGAAATGGCTTTGGATCTAATTTTCCAGGGAGCACAAGTGAAGAACTCCTCCAGTTGAACCACAAACCTCTGGCATCAATGAAGATGACTTTGATCTAGATGAACTTTTACAATCCATGTGTAAAAATGTATGTATCAACTGTACAGCCTGATAATGATTAATTTTATATGTATGTACCGATTCAATTCAGGCCTTGAATTGAAAATCGAGATTTTCATATTTTTTTTTTTAGTTCTATTGTTAACAATGGAAGGTGAATAATATGTGACTGTTACTCCATTATTGTTTCAGATTTTACTCAAAAAAAAAAACAACAATGAGAATCTCAATTTTTAATTCAAGGCCTAAAGACGCCCATAGTCCAGGAGATAGGGTGCAAAAAATTGTCTGACTAACATCAAGCTATAATTTTGTGTACAAGTCACATCTTTTTAGTGCCTATTAAGAATAAGTTCATTAAGGCTAAGTTCATCTGCGGAATATAGTTTAGCAATAGATATATGAAAAAACTAACTGGTGGAGAGCCATGTCCAACCAATTTTGGTGGACAATGCAATTTTCATGACCCGAGTACAAAATTATTTAGTAGACCGAAAATTTTATTAAGTTATCTGGCTGTGGTGGCATTGTGAACTCTTGTTTATAAATATCTATGTTGTTTATTTAATAAATGATTTATATAATATGCATTACTTAAATAAGGGTTATTGTTATATTTCATTATTAATTAAATCTAAGTAATAACAATATTAGTGTTTTCTTTATCTTGGAACCTACAAATCCTCATTTCAATGATCATAGTATATAAGTAAAGCAATATTTGATTTGATATACGAGTAAAAATGAGTTTTATGCTTCTAGGATCAATTTTAACTCTGAATTATATATATGACATATTTATATAATTATATTATGATAATATGTAGGAAGGAACATAAAATCAACTGTTTCTAGAACTTAAGTTTCACTTTTAATGCGTGAGAGTCTCACATATATTTTTTTTTGTGTTTAATTTGACTGGACTACAAGGAATACAGAAGTTTTTTTTTTTTTTTTTTTTTTTTTTTTTTTTTGTAATAATTTAACTTTTTTACTTCATGCGTAAAAAACTTTATTGGGGTAAAGTCACATTTTAATTTAAATGAATAATTTAAAAATATTAACAAATTTATAAAAAATAAATAGTCTGTTGTTATAATTTCCCCAAGTATTGTTTATAAGATATTATTTAATTTAATACCCTATCAGGGCATTTCATTGGAGGTTGAAAAAGTTGTGAAAAAAGAAGTTTGAGTTAATTTTCCTCTACATTTTATGCTGACAAACCCCTCATTTAGACTTGGTAAAAATTCACCATTATTAAAAAAAAATTGTCCATTTGAGTGGCGGTCCACCAACCCAATATTAGGGGTGTAGAGGGAGGACATTGGGGAGAAAATCACCATAGTTTTCCCCCCCATCCCATTCGGTCAGCCTACACCAGGGGTATCCAACTCCAGTATTCTAAAGATGTAAGACCACTAGTAGCACTGGTCGGGCAGATAGCGGTTAAAATTGTAAACTACTTGTGATCTTTTGACATTCCTCAAATTCTAAGGCCCAATTCACACACGAGTGGTGTATGGCAATGGCGTGGGACTGGCGAGGATCGGTCATGGTGGACCCCCTCTGCCACGCCATACCAGTGTACATTAGGCCATAGGTTAACAGGTGGCACAAACCAGCTCCATGCCATACGCCACTCGTGTGTGAATTGGGCCTAAGATATAAACAAATACTGGTTGTCAGACATTTGTACTATTTTGTAAATAAAGAAAAGAAAAAACCGAGCGTCGGTGGCTGTAAAAGATGCGCGATTGCTTCCAGTGCAAGAGATCTCGGGTTCGAATCTAGCAAACTGACAAATTAATTTATTTCTTTGAATTAAGAAGCTCAATATCTTTTGAACGGTGTAAAAGAAAAGATTTAGTTACCATTTTAACCGCCAAATAGCTCGACCAGCGCTAGTAGTCTAACACAGGTAGATAAAGAGGGGAGTTGGAAATCTTTCCGTTTAAGGATTCTATGATCGCTGGCCTACACCAACCTCTTTGGAGAGGGGGGCATTGTCATTGTTTTTCACAATTGGACTACTATTGAGGGGCATTGCCAACATCATCTAAATTAAGGGTGTTTGGGGGAGGAGCCAGGGGTGTTAATCACCACTGGGGGCAAGGCTTAAGGGGGTGCATGGTTGTGAGCGAGGCCAGGGGAGAGGGCTACCCACTCCACAATTTAGAAATTTGCCCCACCATATATTTTTTACTACTACTTTACCACCACCCAAAGATGTGCAAATAAGAGGTCATATTGATTTACTACCAAATAAAGGACCATGTCTCTGTGTCCTCTTATCCTCTGCAAGTTGCCCCATTACTTGGGGGTTCCGTAAAACACATTATACTGAGATTAAGGTTTTAATTGTTGGATTTTTGTATTACATGTATAAATAGTGTTTAGTATGTTTTCCGCTTGAAGCGCTCTTGTTGTTTAATGCTACCTTGTAGTTGTTGCATACTCTCGTCTCTTACTTGTTCTTTTTCTTTTATATTGTGATCACGTTGTGTATAGTGTACTCTAAAATATATTCATCTATGATAAAAACTATAATAGTGTTAAAAATTGTGGTATCTCACTTAGTTATAAGGTATATGTGATGAACCTAGAATATTAATTTAACCTGTTAATTGTAGTTAATTCCATTGTTTTATTTAGTTGAGATTTTTTTTTTAAGGGGCTGTTGTGAATTTTGCCCCAGATTTGAAAATTAATGATTGTAAATCTGTGTTTAGTCATTTTGTTAGCCTGCTTGGAAGTTGTACGCGTTCTGACGTCATCTTAGGGAGGGGAAATAGCCTAGGTACCTTGAGATTTTCATAGGAAAATTCACTGATCCGGCTGGTCTCGTTGGCGAAGGGGCACCTGGGAAGTCCGTCTGGAGAGACGATAAATATCTTTTTAATTCGCCATTTTTGTAATTTTAGTTAATACAAGATTTTCTTGTTGTGTCGAGTCTTGTTTAGTGTACAAGTATTGTACAAGTTTAATTTCATTCAAATTTATTTTTCTACTATTAGAGCCACACTTTGCTGATTTTATCATAAGTATTAAAACATAACATTTTTAATTTAATTTCATTCAATTTTTTTTTTTTTTTTTAATTTTGAGTAGAGATTTCTTTAAAAAGTAGTCTGAGAAAGTAAGTCAAAGAAAACTAATTTTTGGTCATTTAATTTTTATAGAGCCAAATCTTCCTGGCACAAATCTTCGTGACACGAGTCTCACCATTAATTCACCACATCGGTGCAAATTTTGAATTTTTGATCTAAGGAGATCATTTCTCTACTCAGCTCAGTTTACTTCGACGATCATATGAGTTTCTCCAATTAAAACAGCTACCTTCGATTATCAGAAAATTTTAGATTAAAAGTTAATTATTTTCCATTAGTTTGGTTGATATTCGCCATTTTGAACAACTATCAAAGTTCAAATTAAGAGTCCCTACCTCATGGTAATTCTCAGTAGGAATTTAATTTTTTTAAACAAATAAGACATGTACAATGGGATAAAGGATATAAAAGAAATATGTAAAAGGTTCACATAAAATTTTGTGTATTTTAAAATAAAATTTTGCAATAAAAAAAAAAAGATATAAAAAATTTTGTCATACGATTATGAGCACAGACTCATGGTATATATTTAAAGAAATAGAAAGCCTAATGCATTCTACCGCAATATGTAAAATTTAATTGTATTTAAATGATAAAAAGAGAATTTTATCTATTTGAAATTTTAAATAAATTCAAAATTATTTATTTAAAAAATTTTGTTTGTATTTTTTTTACTTTTAATATGTTTTTCCCTTCACTATTTTAAGTCAAAGAATAATTATTTATTTAAAAAAGAAAAAGAGCTTAACTCAGAGGCAAATAACAGGAAACCGTATTTTGGCGCAGTCCGTACAGTGACTATTTTAGCAGATACCGTAAGTTATTAATTATCTTTTTATAAAATTAATATACTACTTTTATACTATGTATAAAAGGGGAATTTCATGAAGCGCTCAAGCTGATTATAAAAAAGACAAATTAGTCCGACAAATCAAACAAAAAATGGGGCACCCCTGATTTAGGGGGGGGGGGTGCATATTGATAACATGATGGTTGGTATTTTTCCCTGTACTGAACACTACCTCCCCATCTGCCCCTGATACAAACATTGAGTTTCTATGCCGAAGGGAGGTCTGTCTAAAAAGAGGAGATTTCATGGCTTTGGCCTAAAATATGAATCCGTCGATGTTGGTGATTTGAATGATACCAACTTGTCGCTCCAGTATAAGTGTTGATAATAGTCAACTCCTTGACTATATTATGTTCCCCTTACAATTGCCACACTGGCTACTCTCTCATAAGCATACAATAGCCAGTATAGCTACTCTCTCAGAAGCCTACAATGTCAACAATAGCAGTATTCAGTTTATCTTCTTTTGTACCGCTGAGTCTGTTATGAAAGAAACTAAAGCATCTGCGGCAGAGGGCTATAAGTCCACGATGGCTAGTTAGTTGACTTCGTTCTAAAAGGTGGTTAATTTCTGAAAAATAAATAAACAAATAAAAATAACTATAATAAACTGACAATTTTTTTTTTTTTTTTTTTTTTCATTATAATTTTACTTATTTATTTTTAATTTTTCTTTCAAGCTCACCAAAGGTAACAGAAGCTATGTGATCGATCGTTCTAAAGAACGAAAAAAAATGTTTACCTCAGATTACAAAAATTCCGTCTGTGCTCTTTAAATTTTGCTAAATTGATACTTTAATTCATGTAAAAAATTCAAAACAATTTTGACAGATTTAAAAAAAAAAACAGGGAAATTCTCAGAGCAAGGAAGGGGTAGAGGGAACAATCCGATTTGAAAAGTGGTTCATTATGCTCCCCCCCCCCCCCTATACTAAACCTCCCAAGCGAGCTCAATCTGAACTAAAGAGATCACATGGTCACTGGTCCATGTCTTATTGGTCTACTCCTTGTTCTTCCATCCTCACAGACTCATGTCAACAAATCCTTATCAGTAGCATTTATTTGATACCCCACTCAAAGAAGATTGCTATTGGTTATCTAGGAACTGTTACACGTTTATTAAATGATGTTACTGCGTTTAGATAATTGGTTAATAACAAACATTAAAGTACATATTTATAAAGAAACTGTATTAAAAATAAAAATTGACTGCCAATTAGTGTGGCACATAGCTTCCTCGCATCCTATCATGTACTTTATTGTTATACTAACATTAAAATTATTGTTACATTACTTTATTGTTATAATGTTTATTAAGTAAAAACTATTAATAGTTTTAGCGATCTTTAATACTTCTTAGCGGTGTCGCTGTTGGTTTTACTGAAAAATTGTATTTTAAAAAAATGTTTGTTTCATTGAATAGATGAAGTTAGATTTTTTTCCCGACCAAAAATTCCAATTTTTAATTTTATTTTCACGTTTACGCGAGAGTTGCTGGTGAACGCTTTGACGGATAACGTTGTCCAACGAACTCGTCCTGGGCATTGATAAAATGATCATGTCTACCAAATTTCATCAAAATCGGTTGACATTTACTCAAGTTATCGTCGCACGTTTCATAATTCGCGGACACACAGACCGACAGACAGACAGACACGAGACCAAAAATGTTCCCTGATGTCTGAAACGAATTTCTGTCTTGGAATTTTTAAAATCGGAGGCATAAAAGTTTTTCGTTCTCAAAAGTAAACACAATGCTTCCGTTACCTTCGGTAAACTCGGAAGCAATATTAAAAGTCGTAAGAAAATATCACTTATTATTATCAGCTGATATCAGATAAATTTCAAGTTTTTATAGAGATATCGATACTGTTTGACCAAACTGGTGCTTGAAAGTGTTAGCATATGGGGGGAGCATAATGAACCACTTTTTGAGACCCAGATTCTATAGTATTGTTCCCTCTACCCCTTCCTTGCTCTGAGGGGAAATTAAATAAATTTGACAGTAATAGGTTGTAAAAAAGTAGAAAATCTTTAAATTATCTGAAATATGACACAAAGAAGCTATGAGCCACATTAATTGACTAGTTTTTACTATCTGTCCTTATACAGTCTTGAGGTCCATGCTGAATTGAGAGAGTATTATTTTCAAAGTCGCTAAATGAAATCTTGGGTGTATTTGCTGTAATTCCATAGTAATTTAGTAGCTTGTTGGAAGCCGAATTGTACACAAAATTGTTGAAAGACAGACAGACAGACACAAGACCTCACATCTACAACAGATTTCTCTCTTGGAAAAAAATAGTTCTTCGCAAAAACTTCCGGCAAGCTCGGGAACCAATACAGTAGAACCTCGATAACAAGTGTCTCAAGAGGATAAGGGTAACAGTCTAGTTATCGAGGAGCTCTTTTTGTTGAGGATCGTGTAATCAAAGTTATTTTGGCTATCAGTCATGTTATCGAGGTTAATGGGCGGGGTTTTAAAGTCTAGACTAGTTCAAGGTCGACTCATTCCTGTATAGAGACACGTTATAGAGGTTGACTTCTCAAAACGTCTCGTTATAGAGGTTCTGAGTTACGTTGTGAATTGGAAAAAAAATCCGTGTTATAGAGGTTGTTTGGATAATAATAATAGTCGTGTTATAGAGGTTAATTTAACATTATGTGTTATGGCAATCTCAAGGTGATTTGAAAATTGCACTTGTAATTGAGGTTGTCGTGTTATTGAGGGTCGTGTAAGCGAGCTTCTACTGTATGTATGTGTATTAAAAGTGTTTTGATACACCCACCATGTATGTTTGATAAATACCTGATGTATGTTTGATACATCATTCTTTAAATATATTACTGTCATAAAAAGAAAAGATAATTTACAGAAATTTGGATGAATTAAATTTTGATGTGAATTTATGCAATTCGATGTTATAAGCAAAAAAGATAACATAATATATTTGATATTGACTTGTTACACGTGATATGAGAAACTGTCCATTGACAGTAGTCCCTTATATTACATTTTATTAATTGATGTTTAATAGGTCACGGGGCCACTGTCTTTTAAGGAGTCGAGGAGGGTTACCAGGAATGAATTGTGATGTTGGGTTGTGGATTAAAGGATTAGGATGATGGCAAATTGAGTCAAGGAAAGATATGTATCGGGAGGTGGCTAGGTCGCGAACAAAGGCAACTTTGAGGTCGTTATGAAGGGTGAAGTTGGAAACATAATTGTGGATTGAAGGGATTGGATTCGGTAGGAGATCCCACCAAGAGGCTTAATTATGGTGCTAAAAATGAGTAATTAATTCTGTGTTGAGTTTAGATGTTTAGTGTAAGAGTCTGCGTAAAAGTTTGTAGCTTCGGTTGAAGTCTTGTTGAAGCGAGCTTCTTACATTCAACGAAATATGCATCTTGTCTATCTGTCTGTCTGTGTGTAACGTTCACGTGTCCGATGATAACTTGAGTAAAAGTTGACCGATTTAGTTGAAATTTGGATAACATGTTCTTTTCACTTATACTCAGGCTAAGTTCACTGGACAGAGTCATCCGTCCAAGAGTTTGCGCATAATGCTCGCATAAACGTGAGCTTCAAATTCTATCATAAAATATGGGAAAAAATTCTATCATCACCTATTGGATGAGACGAACATTGTTTTTTTAAACATTTTTTAGTAAAACCAACAACAAAAATAAACAGGTCAAGTGTGTGCTAGCGAGGGTCCGTAGGCCACTCTATATAGTGTTTGACTGTAAAGTGTATAAACAGTGTTCTTTTAAAATGCTAAAAAGCTTACTTTGAACCATTCTAAGGGTCTGATATTCTCAAAACACACTCTGATAAAGTATTTTTTTGCCACTGAACCGGACTACAACCATATAAATACATCAAAAAGACCATAATTATAAAAAAAACTTATTTTGTCAATAAAAAATAAAATAATATTTTTTTCAAAATTTCCAAAAAGTGGTATCTTTACTTTTGGTCGAAGAATGTTCAGGAATTTTTTCAGATTTTTTGCACTTCACATAAGCGAGATAGAGGGGGGGGAACACGTTTCACACCCACTTCAAACTTGCCTACGCTCGCCCTATCTAAGTTATATCCGAAGAATTATATATTTTTGTAATCAGCTCGACGTACCCTTTCATATGATACCCCTCACGGTGTCGAAAAAAAATATAAAAAATTTAACCCTTAAGTTTTTTTACCCTAATTTTTTTTTTTTTAAATATTTTTTTAAGTCGCTATATTTTTAAAATATGTGGGCAGGTACAAGACACATACATGCCAAATTTCAAAGTGATCGGACGAAAGGTGTAGCCGTGAGAGCACCCGAGAGGACGGACGGATAGACACACGCAGGAAAATATAAGGGTCCTTGGTTTTGCCTACGGACCCTAATAAACAAAGCCAATTATAACATCGTGTTTTCGACTTGAATTTAGTTCTTCTTGCTTAAAAAAAACGTATATAATAAGATTATACATTAAGACTTTTATTATATATAGATGAGAAATAGGCATATAATAAAAATAATTTACGAACAGATATAATAAGCACAGATATAAAAAAACAGATATTACCCACAAATAAAGATAAAACACAGATAAAAAAACGTAGATAAACACAGATATAATAAAAAATAATGTAGGAACAGATGAACAGATACAAATATATTTAATAAATCAATTTTAATATAAAAACACGGAAGGGGAATAAGAAGAGGACAAAGTGAAGGTTCCATACAGGTTTTAAATCGGCACCGCAAAAAAGATGGTTTGGAACTACATTTTGGCGGCACCGCAAAAGAGTTGCCATAGATGAATCCCTTCAGGCCACCACAAATAAGTATCCGCTAGCTATGAACCCACCTTTAGAATCAAAGTTAGCAATAGATTGTTCCCGAGCCACGGCAGTTCAAGTTAATTAAATCTTTTATCTACGATTGATCGAAATATAAACATTATATCTCTGTTTAGATGCGTAGAAAGTGATTATTTACGTATTTGTATTCATTGCGCATGCGTGTGTCATAGTTCTGAAGAATTCCTCTTCTTTACCACGCTAGCGCGGTAAAGAAGAGGAATTCTTCAGCTTTGACACGACTAGCGAGTTTGTTTACATTTAACAAAACTAATTTGCTATTCTTTTATTGAAGTAACTGTTTATATCGAGTTTTTAGTGAAAAACAATGAATGAATCAAGTGGCTTTGACAAAAATGTAGTGAATACTCCTCCAGAAATAATTAATTCGGCAAAAAATACAACTCAAGATTAATGTTTATCAAGAGAAGAGATACGAACTTACATACAGCAAGTTTATTTTTTTCTGTATTTATTATTTAAATCTAACAATCGTAAATACAGTACAGTACGCAACTTGTGCGAAAACGGCATTTTGCATTGCTCGTTTGGTTTTACTACCCTTGCTGTCGCTCGGGTGCAAACTCCACACTTGCATGCAAAATGCTACTTTCCGCACTCGACGCGTAATGTACTATTACTTCCTTACCTTCCAAGGGCATGCCTTCATCTACGGAGAACGGATCCTGAATCCATGATTTAATTTTGTCTTGAAAAGGAGGGAAATCTTATCTTCGACATCTTATCAATTAGACGAGCGTCTACCTTCGATAGACAAAAGTCGTCCTCCTGCAACATTTCTAAAAGCCATTGAAAGTTATACCCATATATCCACTTGAGAGTTTGTTTTTTCCATCATGCCAATTTTTTTAAATACGAGGTGCTACCCAAAAGTTGCCGAACTCTGTGTATAACTCTTCTAACTACTGCAGTCCATCGATTTGCCGCAAGGTTTCAGTACTAGTACGTCTCCCAAACCCCTCCTATCGTTTTTAGATTTTTTTTGTGTTCTTTTGTCTTTTCAGTGAGGTGATATCTCTGTTACTGTTAGTTGCGTTGAGCGATTTGAAAGAGCAACGTGTTTGCATCAAATTTTGTTTCAAGCTCGGGAAAACGGTGACCGAAACTCTTGAAGCATTTGGTGATGAAGTCATGGGAAAAACCCAAGCCTTTGAATGGTTTAGAGGTTCAAGAATGGAAGGACGAGTGTGGAAGATGAGCGCTCTGGGCATCCTTCAACTGGACTCAACGACAAAGACAAACAATTCTCTGAGACCGTCGACAATCAATTCATGACATCAATGATCGAATTTCAGTCATGAATTTTGATGGGAGGAGGGGGGGAGGTAAAAATGAAAAATTTCTACTTTTTGGATTTTTTTCTGTCAGTTACACAAGTCAAACTTTGAAACTCTTCCCAGTTGAAAAGACTCAATATTAAGGGCTCAATTTTTTACATTGTCCAAAGCTATTTAAGCTTAATCTATATTTCATATTTCAAAAGCCCATCGCAAGAGGAAGCAGAGATATGAGGGTGAGAAAAACCGGGCGAATTGCTTCACGTAAAGATACACACTGCATGCTTACTGCAACTTGTCCTTGCGCACTGCCGTGTGCTCAGATAAATTAAAATCAAATTAGTTAAGAATTAATTATTTCTAAGAAAAAAAGCATTGAGATTCGATTATAAAAGGAAGAACACATACAGCGCTGATTAAGAGTTTCCTGGATCCTGGTCTACATCTCATGTACCCATATTAGGTCAAGTACCTTCAGTTATTACAAACCAAATCACACTCGAATACAAAATAAGAAATGACGTCCCTTCTTTTACTTAAGTATATTAGACGGTTTAATTTTGGTAGTTACCTGGAGGGAGATTCAAAGAGATGTAGCTGTAGATAATGGTGGCTGTCTCATCCAAATACTTGACATCCACTTCCACTGAGGCTTTCAGATAACGGTAAAATTACAATAAGCAGTAAACAGCAAGGCATGGTTTGTAAAAACTGAAGCCTCTTCACGCTACCGTTTTTACAAACCACGCCACACTATCTACTTCAAACGCTTCTTCCGCTAAACCTAAAACACAATCACACAACCATTAAGTCAATTTATACAAAACAAGTAAGGAGCACTTCACATAAGTGTGTGAGGCGATAATTGCTGGTTTCTTTATGATTAAGTTAAAATTATTTAGTGTAAAATTTTAATAGTTGCATATTCTTTTTCTACACTTCAAGACCTTTAAATTGATCTATAACATGTCATGATGACTCAAACATATTTTTAGTCACTTGCCATATTGAAAATATTAAGAGTACAATTTTAATATTTGCATATTCTTTTTCTACACTAGAAGACCTTTAAATTGATGTATAACAAGTCATGGTGACTAAAAACTATTTCTTTTAGTCGCCTGCCATATTGACCGCAATCTTGGAAATATTAAGTGTGAAAACGCCAAAAAGCGTACAGTTGCCACAAATGCCGAGTTGCACCTGTGTGCCGAATTTCATGTTCCTACCTATAGTTGTTTATGAATTGAAACATGCCAACAGACAGACTTCGGTTCTGTACTTTGTACAGAAACCTAAAATAAGCATATTTTGAGGTACCACTTCATAATTATGACTAGAGGTTAATACAAATTAACACAACAATATTGTTACCACAATTTTATACAATTAAACATAAGCGTTTTGACATTCATATTATCTTGTATAAGTGTAAGTGTTTAATGTGTGTAAGGGGTAGAATAGGGCTGTAGAAGGATTAAGCAACCAAAGGTAAGGGATATAGAGGCAGTCAGGTAAAGAATTGTTTTTCATTATGTTTATTACATACAAAAAAGAAGACTACACACACGGTTTTTGTAAACAGCATTTACTTTACCTTTTTAGGGTTTTGTAGATTCTTCTCAAAACCCTTATGCCGAGGGTGATGTGTCCGTCTGTCCGTCGCTCTTTGGTTCATAGGGCCCGAACCGTTTAAGCTATAGAGCTGAAATTTGAAATACTGGTGTAACTTTTTGACCCAACCACAGGAAAAATATACAGAAGTTCAAAATTAAATATGCGCATGCGCAATTCGCAAAAATGTTGTAAACTCAAAAATTTATATTTTTTTTAATTTTCGAGTGGGGTATCAAATGAAAGCTGCTGAAGAGTTGGACGCAAATATATATATGCTTTTGAAAATTTTGCATTCCTTATTGGGTAAAAAAATCAAAATATACCCAAAAAAAATTTCCCTCCCCCCAACCACTATACTTCGGCTGGTCCTAAAATTTCGAAATAATTCATGCTAATGCCTTATTGTGGGGCGATGAAAATTCCGGGAGTTCATCCCAAATTTTCAAAAATTGTTAATTTTGGGCGCGAAAAAGTGAAGTGTGCCAAAAATTTTATTTTTTTAAAATTTTGAGTTGGGTATCAAATGAAAGCTGCTGAAGAGTAGGACGCAAAGATATATATACATTTTTAAATTTTGCATCCCTTATTGGGTAAAAAAATCAAAATATACCCAAAAAAAATTTTCCCCCCCCCAACCACTATACTTCGGCTGGTCCTAAAATTTCGAAATAATTCATGCTAATGCCTTATTGTGGGGCGATGAAAATTCCGGGAGTTCATCCCAAATTTTAAAAAATTGCCAATTTTGGGCGCGAAAATTTGAAGTGCGCCAAAAATTTTATTTTTTTAAAATTTTGAGTTGGGTATCATATGAAAGCTGGATGAGAGTAGGATTCAAATATATATTTGCTTTTTTAAATGTTTCATTCTTTATTAATTTTATAAGTCAAAATATACCCCAAAAATTTCCCCCCTCCCCAACCACTATATAACGGGTGGTCCTAAAATTTCGAAATAATTCATGGTTATACCTTATGGCGAAGCGATGGAAATGGTCTGAAAAAATGAATTTTTCTAGTCGTTATTACCGATGAAAAACATTGAGACCCCCCGGGGGATCTAACCCGGACCCTTGAGATCGAAGAATAATATCATAATTACATAACGGGCATGCTTAATCTTCTACAAAACCCTAAAAAGTACTTGGACGCAAGTACTTCCCTGTGATTTTTATAAATACAATTATTAATTATTTCCAAACTTACAATTAGCACAAACAAAACGAGGTAATCTGGGCGAGAGCGGGAACCGAACAGCGTCCCACGCTTCGTTGGAAGATGCAGGGTTGCCCTACTCACTCATAGAGGCAACACACAAAAAAAACTAAAACTAGAAACAGCGCGAAACATAAGTTAAACGCAACATACTCCCACCTAAATTGATAATGGTATTATCAATTTACCAAGTATAATGTAGATAGAACTTGACTTATAACAATAAGTATCTCAAATCTAATATCAACAAACATAATTTGAAATCTTTGACAAACACACATAGTACCTACTATAGTAAAAGCAGAGAAAAGAAAAGAAAAAAAAGATAATAAAATAACAATAGCAATCCCTCAATGACTTAAATTTCAATAAATACAATTTTAAAACAATTTATACACTATCTAAACAACAAATTTACAAATTAAAAAATAAATTTACAGATCACATTACAATCATTTATAAATCAAAATTAATCACATAATTTAATTGGAGGTTTTATTACCCTTCCAGATCTAGACCTTTGAATTTCTAACTCTTGTTCAAAATGACTAGCTGAGTCACTTACTTCCTCTTCAGGAATATTATTATGTATCTCTGCTATATCCTTCTTATCAAATCCTTGAAAAGGTAAGTTTTCACAACTATCATTTTCTGTCAACATATTGCCTCTCGCAGTCTTCTCTATCATCCTTTTTGGCTCAACTATTTCTAGGTGATACAACCTTTGTATTGGTCTGAGTAATTCACCTCTACTAGTAGTCAATCTAATCACTCCAGTGGCGTAGGAATTCGTTTTTGACGGGGGCGGCTCGGCTCCTCCGTTAAAGAGGGGGGGGGGGTAGATACTCCTTATCAGACTGCAACCTATCTCCTCTCTCTACCCCCTCCCCTATAGAAGGGGGGTCCGGGGGTCCTCCCCCGGGAAAATTTTGGAAAATAAACGTTCAAAAACAGCATTTTAAGCAGTTGTAGACATATTTTAGAGCAGTTCTAATATTCGTAGGTTTCGACTTTTTAGAGAACAAATTTAAATAAGTATTTCGTCTTTTTCTCATGATGTCTATCAAAATTTAATAAATGTATAAGAATAAATTGTATACACTGTTTAAAAAGTAAAATTTTGATTTAATGCACTATTTAAAAATATGAAAATAAATAAATTGAGATTGAGGTAAAGTGAATGGAGTCAAAAACAATTTACCATTCTCAGTTTGACACGATTCGCGAGAGAGCTAGGACCTGACTAAAGAATCAAAAAAGGCCGGGTAAAGAGGAAAGAGAAGAGAAGTCTCCTTATCTAGCTATTCATAGTTGATAATGTCTAGAAGAATAAGGGTGGTTCAACCCCATACTACGACTGTGGTTGTTTTTTGATAAATGGGGTTTGAGCCGCGCTTCTGAAACTACTGATAGCAAGTTGACAAAAATCAGTCTGATAAATCGAACGAAACTTTCTTGTCATCAACGACAGAGCAGGTGCTATTTATTTTGATTGACTCAGTTAATCACGTCATTAAGATTTTATTTAGTTTAGTGTTGGTGGGAAATAGAAGTCATGATAACTCTTTGTGATGTGCCGACTGCCGACTTGTTGGCTTTACTAGCCGCCCTTATCTTCCTATTTAAACCCACCCGTCGCGTCGGCATTTCAAATAAATTAAATGTTTATAATATATACCATTTTATTAATGTTAAAAATATTTATTTGAAATAAAATATAAATGTATTATTTTCCAAATCATTCAACAAAATTTTAAGCATGTACTAATTTTTATTTTATTTGTAATTTTTTTGCCCCTTCAAATCTGACGGGGGGGGCTCGAGCCCGATAGCCCCCCCCGTTCCTACGCCACTGAATCACTCCATCCTTGCCCTTGATCAATTCCTTCACCTTACCTAGAGGCCACTCTAATCTTTTAGTTCCTTCAATCCCTATTACCACTATGTCTCCAATACTCAACTTACTTCCACCTTTACCATTATATCTATGATGTAGAGCTCCTAAATATTCAGATCTAAACCTTTCTCTTAACTCTTTGCATAGTCTTTTTCTATATTCAGCCCTTCTACTTAACATCTCCCCATTACTCTCCACTACATCAATATCATAAACATTTGATTCCTGGTTATCACTAAGAAAAAATAAAGGTGTTAAAGGAGTGAGCTGGTTAGAAGTGTCGTGCACATAGGATATGGGTCGTTTATTAATCACACCTTCACAGTCGCACAGTATTGTAGTCATTTCCTCAAAGTTTAAACAAGATCTCCCCAGAGTTCTGCGAAGCAACTGTTTAAGAAGACGTATCAAACGTTCCCACCAACCTCCCCACCACGCTCCTGTGGGAACATTGAATCTCCATGTAATTTTATTAATAGAACCGTACTTCTGCACTGCATCCCAATCTAATTTTTTGAATGTATGGTCTGTTCCGACAAAATTTAATCTGTTGTCAGAATATATGACGTTTGGCCTACCTCTTCTACCAATAAATCGTCGTAGTGCTTGTAAAAAACATTCAGTCCCTGCCGAAGATAATAACTCAAGGTGCACTGCCCGGTACACAGCGCAGGTAAATATACATATCCAAGCCTTACTCTTATCTTTCAAAAACACTGGTCCGGCTAGATCTACTCCAACAATTTTAAATACGGAAACTTCATTCACTCTATCTGCAGGGAGAGGGGCTGGCAAAGTTTCCATCCTTTTAGCCTCATATCTTCTACAAGACACACACGATTTTATGACTGATCTAACTGTACGCCTACCTCCTAATACCCAATAATCCTCTCTCAACAATGACATAAGACCTACTAACCCAACATGACAAGCCTTCCTATGTTTCTCTCTAATTAACCTTTCTACAACTGCATGTTTAGCTGGTAATAAAATAGGACTCCTAAAATTTAAACTATCTTCCTCATTTATCAACTGAGTCTTAATTCTTATAATTCCCCTTTCATCTTTATAAGGGAACAAACTCATAATAGATTTATCTGACTCAACATTGGGAAAAGACTCTTCCTGTACTAATCTTAAAACAACTAACTCCGCCTCCTCAACTTCTATCGCAGTCAGTTCTCCCTTAATACGACATCCTACTTTTCTACAGTTAAAGGCGAACCTTTTTATCCATGCAACCATTCTCAACATCTCACTATAATTGGAGAAATATTTGAAGTACCAATCGTCAATTGTCACATCCTGGGATATGCAAGATACAATAGTCTTCCTTTTCTCACAACAAATCTCCTCTTCAATAAAATTAATATCACTCTTAGGCCAAGAATCAGGTGGCTGTCTGAGCCAGTCAGGGCCCTCCCACCATTTTGACGCTACTAACTTCTGAGCTGAGCATCCCCTAGAGGGCAAGTCAGCAGGGTTCAACTGTCCAGGTACATGTGCCCACTGATCTATTGAAGGGAATTTAAGAATTTCATCTACTCTATTTTTTACAAAGACTGCCCATGGTTCTCTTCTAACAATCCATGCTAACACTGTGGTTGAGTCTGTCCAAAATCGCAATTCACAATTATTATCAATCTGTCTTAATGAGGGAAGTAATGATTGACATACATCTTTACATAATCTAACGGCTATGGTGGCTCCCAAGAGTTCTAGCCTTGGTATGGTGAGTTTCTGACCTGAAGGGGCAACTCTAGACTTTGCCACTATTAATTGAACATGAACCCCTTCACTGGTCTCCACTCGAAGAAAACAAGCAGCGGCATACGCTAGTTTGCTCGCGTCACTGAAGGTATGTATACTTATGTGTTTCCATTTACTAGTGTCACCACCAAAACTCCTTGGTATTTTAATGCCAAATAAATCCTTTAATCCTTTTGTCCAATTCACAAAATCATCCTTCAACTTCCCATCTATCTCTTCGTCCCACTTTAACCCTTTCTCACAAACCGACTGAATTAAAAGCTTAGGATAAAGAGACACAGGCGAAGTAAATCCAATGGAGTCAAAAATCTTATGGGCCAACGACAAAATTGTCCTCTTAGTAATCTTATCCAATTTTAAACTCTCTAAATCAAAACGAGCTACTGAGAGTGTATCATCACTCTTATCCCATTTTAGACCTAGGACATTGGTGTCAGTATCTGTGGTATCGGTAGGAGTAGGTTCACTGAACTCCCACCCTCTTAGATTAAACTTGGCTAGACTTAGAAACTCTACCGATTTGTTAATGAAATCTTTTAATTATGATAAACTATTTACACTATATACAAAATTATCGACATAAAAACATTTTTTTAATTGAGTTATTAGATCTTTATCCCCTGAGGAAATATCATCTTGCGACAATAGTTCATCTAAATGATGCATAATGACAGCCATGAGTAGGAAAGGACTACTAGTGACGCCAAAGACCACACGCTTATGACGGAAAATCTTCACATTTCCTTCCTCATCTTTCCATAAAAACCTAAGAAAATTCCTATCATTCTCGTTTACACCTATCTGTAGGAAAGCTTTTTCAATATCGGCTATAAAACCAATCTTCTTGAGCCTGAAGCCATGAATAATGCTGCCAATTTGTTCTATCAGGTTTATTCCCTTGTCTAAACAACTATTCAGGGAAGGGCTCTGATACTCGTGAGCACTGGCATCGAACACAGGCCTAACACGAGTGGTGCTGTGGGGTTTAATCACCGGCCTATGAGGCAAATAGTGACCATTACTTCTAGGGTTATCATCCTTTACCTCTTCAATAATACCCTCATCTACCCAGGTTTTAAAAACATTATCATATTCATTATAATATTTCTCATTTCGTAATTTTCTTAAAGTATGCTCAAGTCTCCCTACAGCTAAGTCATAATTGGTGGGTAGTGCCTGATGACCTTCAGTCCATGGTAAGTGTACCAAGTATCTACCATCTTCATCTTTGTTAACAGTCTCTCTAAAGTGTTGAACTGTTGCTTCCTCAATCTCCTTCCTTGACTTTGTCTCTGCAGGGTCCTTAATCCCTAAAACACCTAGCTCCCATAAGTCATTAATTTTCATATTTTTAACAAGCATAGAAGTCACTACCATGGCCTTACTACTCTTCTTACATTCAATTCCCTTTTTTCTTCCTAAAATAGTCCATCCTAACCAAGTCTGTACAGCAGTCAAGCCACTTGAAAGCTGTACTAATCTACCTGTCATAAGCTTACCAGCCACATCCGCTCCTATTAAAATTTCCACATCCCCTGACATATCTTTAACTTCTATACCATTATCGTTCAATTCTCTGTCTACACTCTTAGAGTTCACACATTTAATAGGGCCACATATAACTCTCTCTCCTAAAGTAACTAAGTTGCAATTATAACTTTCATCAAGGGACGATAACCTCGCCCTATAGACTGTATGTATTTTCTCAGCCCTAGTTACACCCCCAAACAGAGCACTAACAATGTTCTCCTTACCCTCTACAGAAAAACCTATTTCTTTAGCTGTCCTATCAAGTACATATGACCTTTGAGATGCAGTGTCTATAAGAGCTCTCGCTGAACGAGCTATACCATTAGGACCTCTTAACTTAACCATAAAGGTTTGAAGGTAAACTTCCGAGGTTTTAACTACACTGGCCAACGAGTGTTCTTTTGACACTGTCTCTTGTGTTTTACTACAAAAAATAACATTATGTCTGTAACCGCATATAGTACATTTTATCTCAGATTTACAATATTTGGCCCCATGGCCTGATTTTAAACAAAGAAAACATAGTTTTTTTCGCTAATACAGACTGTTTCTTATCACCATAAGTCATTTTCTGTAGTTTATCACAATTAGAATATTTGTGATTTTTATCACAAAAAATACACTGATTAACCATTTGTAATTGTGTACTACCATTTACCAGACCTGCTGCAGTAGCTGGAGTCTTGGGATGCACAGCTACACGTCTGTTCTGTCTGCTGACAGGGTCCAACGTCTTTAGTCCAGACACTGCCATAGCGATCCTCTCTTCGTTTTGAACCTCACCTCTGATGAACTCTACCAGCCTATCCAGTCTATCTCGAGCTGAAGAACCTGCCTCACCTGACCGCTGCCAACAAATCCTCAAAACTTCTTCTGGTAGGCACGATTCAACCATGGGATATAAAATCAGTGAGCACTTTTCTGATGTTACATTTAATGAATCCAGCGCCCTGAGCTGACATTCCAGCTTATCATAAACTTGAGAAAGTGAGGTGAAAGGCCTATTAACTAGAGACAACAGTTCCCTGATGTAGACATCTATCAAGACGTCTTCTCGACCAAACCTCTCTTTTAGGGCCCCAACCGCCTTCGGGTAGTTCTCTTTTGTGGGTGGAAAACTAGTCACCACTGTTCTAGCTCTCGACCCCGCCACTGTACTCTGTACTAAGTATTGAAACTTTTCTTCGTTTGATAAGTTAACATCCCCGTCAACCTTCTTGAAGAGTCCCCAGAAAAAGAGCCAATTTCTGGGTTCTCCATCGAACTTTTTAATTTCTATTTTAGGTAATCTAAACCGTTTTTCAGATGTTTCAGGTCTTTCTGAAATGTTTATAACGCTTTTCTTGTCACTGGTATCTACTTCTACTTTAATATTATAAAATTGTTTTTTGTACTTATCGTTTAGCTCGATTTCTTCAGCTAGTTCTTCTTCCGACGCTCTTTCCAGCATCAGCTCAAATAACTTTTGGTCTAATAGAATCATTTCATCATACTTTTCTTGTATGAGCTTGCACGAAACAATATAATCTTCGTTAGTAGTTGTATCCTTGTTTGTAACAATAGTATACAACTTCTCAAAACTGGTTCTCACCACGTTCCTCGCTTTTCTGATTTTCTTTTCTGTTTTACCTTCAGCCATATTGTCCGATCACTTTAAACTTATTTAAATAAAAAAAACTCAATTACAACTCAAATTAAAAACTCAATTGAAACTCAAACTAAAAAAAAAAAAAACTCAACTAAAAAAAACAACTCAAGACTACGTCCTGTCACGGTCGCCATTATATTACATACAAAAAAGAAGACTACACACACGGTTTTTGTAAACAGCATTTACTTTACCTTTTTATAAATACAATTATTAATTATTTCCAAACTTACAATTAGCACAAACAAAACGAGGTAATCTAGGCGAGAGCGGGAACCGAACAGCGTCCCACGCTTCGTTAAAAGATGCAAGGTTGCCCTACTCACTCATAGAGGCAACACACAAAAAAAACTAAAACTAGAAACAGCGCGAAACATAAGTTAAACGCAACAATGTTCTTACATGGGGAAGCTGTCAGAACAAATAGGAAAAATTATACAAAACAAAAAACTTACGAGTGAGTTTTTGTCACCACACAATTAGGCACCATTTTGGGCTCTGTCAAACAACCGATCGAAACTAAAGGTAAATGTGAAGTATATTAGCTGATATGCATGACCTGTAAAAGTGAATACGTAGGAAAACGAGTACACGCATCGCTCAGCAGTATAAATCATGGCAGAAAATATCGCAACACAGACACGAAAAAACATGTAAATGTATCTAGCTTTGCAAACCATGCACTGGAAACTGATCATACATTTGTTGCCATTGCTTATACATTTGAAATTAGACTTTTTAGAAAACTTGGCTATTCAAAGAGCTATCAAGACACAAGTATAGAATGTTTCAATGAAACATCTAATATTAACCAATCTGCCCTAGTAAAACCTATAAATAACAAATAGTTTTGTAAAATAACATCCATAAGTTTAAAGGTACATATAATGTAGGTATAGAAAAATAAGGATAGTATTGTTTAGCTTTAAGCAGTTGAAAAATCATGTTTAACCTGAGTGCCTCCATATCCTTTACTTTTGGTTGCTTAATACTTCTATATCCCTATTCTACCCCCACTTTGTACTGTTACTTTAAGTCATAGAGCTTGTAAAGTAAATATGTAGCGTAGAAGTCTTTCACTCATTATGCTAACACTTACACTGAAGATGGTATAAATGTCGGAACATGTATGTTTATCTCCAGTAGGGAGAAAAAGTGATAATTTTTGATTAGTTTAGAGGGACTAAAGTAAGTCTTTTACTCAAAAGTAGGGAGAAAAAGTAAAGATTGCAACTTAATTATTTTATAAATAGTAGAAAATGAATGGCTAATGTAATGAAGATGTTGAAATAAGGTTGGCGGCACTGCGCTTTTTTGACCATGTTTATCTTTGTTAGTAACCTGCATCTAAATAACCTTTTATTTGAGTTTAATTCCAATTCTTATTTGTTTTTAATATTGAATCTCTTATATCTGCTATTAAAAGTGCTAATAATTATTGTTATTTATTAAAAATAATAAATAAAAACTGTGCAATGGATGAAAATGTGTATTTTCTCCCTACTGGAGATAAAATATTGTAAGTACCTCGTGAGTAAAGTGCCATTATTCCCCTCGTGATAATTATCTCCCGAGGCGCAGCCGAGGGAATAAAAAGCTATATTTCCCTTGGCTTCGCCTTTAGGGACCATGGTTCCTTCGGCTTCGCCTCAAGAACCAACTTTTTTGCTCAGGGAATAATGGCTTACTTTACTCCCTAGGTGCATAAATAACTATTATTAATATAAAATTGTGGTGACAATATTGTGGTGTTACTTGTTATTAACCTCATAATTATTAATTTTATTAATCAATAGGTTTAAAGAGGGTCTTATGAGCTTTAAGTTGGAAGGTGCACAGCCTCGGAGAATAATATCAGTGTGTTACCTGATGAAGGTTCATCGAAGGTTTCTCAGCATGTTCCCTGGCAGGTGAAGTAACTTCTGTTTTAATGGACATACTCAGACTCGGCTCATATTCCAACTGTAAACCTGCTGTAACAACACAGGTTATAGTTTAAATATCATGAAATGGAACGACAGATTTAAACAAAAACATGTCATATAAATATCAGATTACTTTATTATAGTAAATTAGAATAAAATTAGTGAGGTACTGTTTATTAAAAACAAATTAGTTTAGTAAAATATATTTAAATTATCAGGTTATGTACAATATTTAGGTACTTGACTATACTAAACTTAAGGTAAAAACACACGGGATAGAAAACTAGCATATAGTTTTGCTATAGTGGGACCGATTCGTATAGTCCAAACTATTCGTATAGTTGAACTATAGTATAGAAGAAAACTATCCCCATGGGGCCACCTTTATTATAGACTATATGAAAACTTGCAGCTATACCAACAAGAACGGATAGCGTATAGTTGATAGCTCTAGAAGTTTTTCTACTTTTTTTTCTTTAGCGGCAAGAAGGTGAACTAATGGAGTTCATTCAGGCAGTCATTTAAACAACAAAAGTGAAGGTTATAAAGTTAGTTTTGATTGCTCTCCTCGTGTGACCTCTTTGTATAGTAATATTTCTGTATAGCGTATATTTCGACTATAGGATAGTAAATTATACGTATAGCTGATTAAAACTAGAGCTCATGTGAACATGTATGCTAGTTTACTATACCTATAGTAAAAACTATACGCTAGTTTTATATCCCGTGTGTTTTCACCTTTACTATCTTAATGTAGTCAAGTTTTAAATGGGAATGCTATGTTCCAGCAACTAAATTTTAAGAGGAAATAGAAAAGGACTCAAAGTGGGGAACAAAATGAGTTGAAAAGATTTAACAAAGTGACCCAGGTAAAAGGATCAACATTTGGGTAAAGGCAAAGAAATAGCAACGGGACTTAAAAAACTACAATATATATTGCACTGAAGTAAAAAATCATCTAAGACAACTAAGACTAACTTTTTTTATATAATCTCCGTCCCTGATACCAGAAACTTTTTGTTTTTTAAAAAAAAAAAAAATCATATTAATGTTCATCAATATGTTGGAAACTAGATGTTTCCAAGAAAAACAGCATAAATCGTTAGATTCGTACTTAAATGGACTACAGTTCAGAATTGTTTAATCAAAATATCAGGGTAGTGCCACTACACTAGTACACTGCTAGTGCCACTACAAAGCAAAAACTTATTTCTCTAAATCGCTTTAGGATATGATTCATCAGAACCTGTATGCCACAAATTTTATTTAAAAAATCAGGCTATACTCTTTTTCTAATTAGTATTGTTTTTTGACACTCAGGTTGACCAACCTACTTGAGGGAAGAAATAAAATCCCACAGGCCACTAGGCCTGTGGGAGAGAGGGAAATGCATAATTTGTTTGTCAATAAAAGAAGGTTATTTTACTCCTTCAACAAATCATGATCTTTTTACCTGCTTAGATTTTTACTTCTTATTTGCGAATATGTTTTGAAATTTAATGTAAGAGTTTATTTCCTTTATAGAATCATAAAATTTAATGTAGGTAATAAAATTTTATAAAAAGTGTAGACTTAAAACTACTTAGATGAAGAATAAATTTAGCCAACAGATGATGAATTATAATGAAATGAAGTGTAAGAACCTTAGTTAATTCAGTCGAGGTTTACATTTTAATCTATCAGTTTTGAATTAATGTACAGTGTGAAAAAGTTGTAGTTATTATTTATCGGTAAATAAACAATAGAAGTACCAAGTAAGAAAGTAGAAGTAAGAATAACGACTAAAAAGACGGTGATATTATTTGTTTGATGCACTGTTGATATATGTAATTCCAAAAATTGGAATTACATATTTGAGCAGATAATTGATGGTGTTTAGTTAATAACGGGAAGGAATAAAAGCAAGGGAGAAACGATGCTAACTAAACAGGGAACAGTAAAGAAGTGTAAAGATTCAAGCGGTGGAGGTTATAAAGTCTCTTCGAACGGGTATCCGTAGGTCCGCAAGGGACATTTTTATTTGCCTAGTTGGCCCGACCTTCTAAAATTCAAAATCCAGCCCTCTCATTGGCTCTCTCTGGATTTTCCCGCGCTGTCAAAAAACAATACTAATTAGAAAAAGAGTATAGTAGTTTACCAATTATTTGATATTATTCAGGGGACCTCAAAATGTATCTATCAATAAAATCTCAAAATCAAATTAACGAAATGTATTAATTATATCCCTTAGTCAAAACTATGTATTCGAGTTAGGCCCCACCAACTTTTATAAAATCCTCTTCTAAATGGGTAAAATTATAGAATACAGTCCCCAGCCAGATATCAGTTAAGACAAAGGGATATTGACCTTATTATATAGCTGGTGCTTCTTTGTATAAAAGTTGTCAGGTAAAGGGATATAATGTCACCTGTGATGTGATCATTACTATCTTTCCATGATGTTTCAATATGGATTGAATGCGAGTTAAATACAGTTTTTGGATCCAAAAACTGCATGGGAACCTAGATTCAATACGGATTGAATACAATTTAGATCCAGATAAGATACACTAAATTCTGGGATTGCACCTGGATCAAGTCTTATGGAAATACCTCGACTCGATCCTGACATGCTCAGAAAGTGAGTGTCAGCGGCCCTAGCTTGTTTCTAGTGAAACAAGTCAGATCTGTCAAAACATCACTCCGATAAAAAAAAATCATAGCCTATATTTTTAATTTTGGTTATATAACAAACCTAGTTATAAAAAGTGAAGGTTACAAAATTATTTACAACCTTTCTCAAAGTAACCTATTAAAGTTTGGTGAATTGAATATGGATTCAAAACAACTCATGGAAACAACTAGCTTGTTAAATCTCAAAGTAGGATTCAATCTGTGGCAAAAGTAAACTGTACGGTACCATCAAATTTTGTAAGTACTTGGATTAGGACCTCTACCTGGTCTATATGCAGCAGGCTTGTTTTTCTTCAGAAAATGAGCGGAGGGGCCTTTGAAAACTCTAGGACAAAAAAAAAAAAAATGTACTTGGATTCTGTAAACAGTACCGTACAATTCACTCTTACCCAAGCTGTATCGAAACATCATGGAAACGCAGTACATATATTGATATAAGTCTTCTGATTTCAGACAGAAGGGGAACTTACTCTATTTAAGCCTGCGGTAAATCTGAGATATACGGTGCTGTTTAGGGACGTTATAAAAGTGGGCGGAGCCTAAAACTATCGACTTTTGCGGGCGGAGCTAACAAACTATTCTTGGTAGAAAGTAGTCTACTGTATAGGCGCGAAATTCAAATTTATGTATTTGTTTAATATTTCAAGTTTATCTTTATTTCTATAACTATAACCAATTTGAACTTACTGTTTTGACAAGACATAATCTCTCATAAATATAACTTATTAACAGTATTATCAAGTTTTGATTGGAATAAAATATATTTGGCTTACCTTTTTACCCGTCCTCTACCTGAGGAAGGTCTTGGCCTGGAGGCGAGTACACCGTAATTACATCCTCAAGAAATGCACGCATAAGATCATCACGATCAGAATGACTCCTATGCCAGATATATTCACCTAAGTGAGAGTCAAACTGATCGGTAACGGTCCTACTGGACAATTTCCTCTTAATAGCACTCCACGTCCCCTCAATAGAATTCGTGTGTACACCTGTCTCAAGGTCTTTGAAATGAAAAGAATGGTTTATTGTCCCTTGAGGGAAACCTTCATCGAAACAATCGTAAGACTTCCAACAGTCCGAGTATATGGTGGTACCCGGCAGAACAGAGGCCTTAATTATCTCGAGCAGGGTACCTTTATCTCTTTTTTCAATGACCCTGAGAAAGCACTCATTCGAACCGCGCTGAATTCCACCCAACACCCACTTACCATCCACTCGCTTGCCTCTATGAAACTTCCTCTTCCCAAACTCACTCTCGTCTATTTCTACTATCTCTCCAGGTCCACCTATTTTCTTCCTTTCATCCTGCACACAAATATCAAAACACACTTCTCTAAAAAAACTTCTCCAGTCACACACGGCATGCTCAGAAACTCGGACTTGTTTAGTGATAAACTTTTGCGGTAGCCGGTTAACGAAATGGAAGGTCATCAACAAGATTTCCATGATGGGTACCTTACTCCTTTCGAACCAACTACCACGCCTCACCGACCTCTTAGCATGGTGCTTCCCGGGATTCACGTACACTCGACACACCCATTCGTACTTATCGTTCACATCCGGCCTCTTACTTAAACTCATCTTTTTCCCACATACCGGACACTTGTACTCTTTCGCGATTAAACCCATATCCATACAGAACTGCAACACCTTCAACATTCCCTCATCACTCTCAGACTCGTTCAACAAACCCCACAGAAACCTCGCGTCAATCGCAACAGCCATACTGCGATATTAAAAGGAAAACCGGCACTCTCGAGGAAAAAAAGTTACGCGATCAAACTGTTCAAATTTCTTTTATTTTGATGAAATGAAACGGCCCGCAAGTTGCCCTCGCAGAAATCGTGTATTTCCTCCCCAAAGATGACTTCTTAACTTTCACTATTAACACTAGAATCAAATAATTACAATTCTATTACATCAACACTGATTCTGGTAAATCTGCACTTGAGCACCCACTTATTTATAATTGTCCGATTGACTTCGGGTTTTTTTTAAACTGTTCCTTTTTACATTTTAACAACTATTTACGATGTACCGTGTCGATAAAATCAATAGTTTATTTTTAAAAAAATATATAAAATATCCACTCACGTACATACGGGAAATGTTGGGGGCGACCCTATTCTGCATAATGGCTATTATGCAAAATACTTTGCATAATTTGCATAATGGCTACTTCTGATCGTACGAAGTCGCTAAAACTTGGTACAATTATCTATTATACTATAAATAAGCAAATGCATCAACTTTTAGACAATTTTGACACAAAAATTGGGCTCCAAACAAATTCTAGCCTTTTTAACAGTAACTCCTACACTACTACTACGGGTACTATGGGTAATTTGTACTTCTAATGCGGCTAGGGTGCTAAAACGTTGACAAATTGTTTATTATAGGGTATAAACAACATCCAACAAGTTTCAGACCAATAGAGCCAAAATTTACGGCTTAGGCTCAATATTTGTATTTTGCATAACGGTGTAATTTTGCATAATCGGTACTTCTAACAATGCTACGGGGCTAAAACTTTGCAAAATTGATTATTATACTAAAAAATTAATATTCTGTAAGTTTTAGACCGATAGAGCCAAAATTTACGGCTTAGGCTCAATATTTGTATTTTGCATAACGGGGTAATTTTGCATAATCGGCACTTTTAACAATGCTACGGGGCTAAAACTTTAGTAAATTGTGTATTAAACTAAAAAATTAAAATTCTAAAAGTTTTAGACCGATGGAGCCAAAATTTACGGCTTAGGCTCAATATTTGTATTTTGCATAACGGGGTAATTTTGCATAATCGGCACTTTTAACAATGCTACGGGGCTAAAACTTTAGTAAATTGTGTATTAAACTAAAAAATTAAAATTCTGAAAGTTTTAGACCGATGGAGCCAAAATGTACGGCTTAGGCTCAATATTTGAATTTTGCATAACGGGGTAATTTTGCATAATCGGCACTTTTAACAATGCTACGGGGCTAAAACTTTAGTAAATTGTGTATTAAACTAAAAAATTAAAATTCTAAAAGTTTTAGACCGATGGAGCCAAAATTTACGGCTTAGGCTCAATATTTGTATTTTGCATAACGGGGTAATTTTGCATAATCGGTACTTCTAACAATGCTACTGGGCTAAAACTTTAGTAAATTGTGTATTAAACTAAAATATTTAAATTCTGTAAGTTTTAGACCGATAGAGCCAAAATTTACGGCTTAGGCTCAATATTAGTATTTTGCATAACGGGGTAATTTTGCATAATCGGCACTTTTAACAATGATACGGGGATAAAACTTTGCAAAATTGATTATTATACTAAAAAATTAAAATTCTGTGTGTTTCAGACTGATAGAACCAAAATTTACGGCTTAGGCACAATATTTGTATTTTGCATAACGGGGTAATTTTGCATAATCGGCACTTTTAACAATGCTACGGGGATAAAACTTTGCAAAATTGATTATTATACTAAAAAATTAAAATTCTGTGTGTTTCAGACCGATAGAACCAAAATTTACGGCTTAGGCTCAATATTTGTATTTTGCATAACGGGGTAATTTTGCATAATCGGTACTTCTAACAATGCTACGGGGCTAAAACTTTAGTAAATTGTGTATTAAACTAAAATATTAAATTCTGTAAGTTTTAAACCGATAAAGCCAAAATTTACGGCTTAGGCTCAATATTTGTATTTTGCATAACGGGGTAATTTTGCATAATCGGCACTTTTAACAATGCTACGGGGCTAAAACTTTAGTAAATTGTGTATTAAACTAAAATATTAAAATTCTGTAAGTTTTAGACCGATAGAGCCAAAATTTACGGCTTAGGCTCAATATTAGTATTTTGCATAACGGGGTAATTTTGCATAATCGGTACTTCTAACAATGCTACGGGGCTAAAACTTTGCAAAATTGATTATTATACTAAAAAATTAAAATTCTGTGTGTTTCAGACCGATAGAACCAAAATTTACGGCTTAGGCTCAATATTTGTATTTTGCATAACGGGGTAATTTTGCATAATCGGCACTTTTAACAATGCTACGGGGCTAAAACTTTAGTAAATTGTGTATTAAACTAAAAAATTAAAATTCTCAAAAGTTTTAGACCGATGGAGCCAAAATTTACGGCTTAGGCTCAATATTTGTATTTTGCATAACGGGGTAATTTTGCATAATCGGCACTTTTAACAATGCTACGGGGCTAAAACTTTAGTAAATTGTGTATTAAACTAAAAAATTAAAATTCCGTAAGTTTTAGATCGATAGAGCCGAAATTTACGGCTTAGGCTCAATATTAGTATTTTGCATAACGGGGTAATTTTGCATAATCGGCACTTTTAACAATGCTACAGTGCTAAAACTTTAGAAAATTGTGTATTAAACTAAAAAATTAAAATTCTGTAAGTTTTAGACCGATAGAGCCAAAATTTACGGCTTAGGCTCAATATTAGTATTTTGCATAACGGGGTAATTTTGCATAATCGGTACTTCTAACAATGCTACGGGGCTAAAACTTTGCAAAATTGAATATTATACTAAAAAATTAAAATTCTGTGTGTTTCAGACCGATAGAACCAAAATTTACGGCTTAGGCTCAATATTTGTATTTTGCATAACGGGGTAATTTTGCATAATCGGCACTTTTAACAATGCTACGGGGCTAAAACTTTAGTCAATTGTGTATTAAACTAAAAAATTAAAATTCTGAAAGTTTTAGACCGATGGAGCCAAAATTTACGGCTTAGGCTCAATATTTGTATTTTGCATAACGGGGTAATTTTGCATAATCGGCACTTTTAACAATGCTACGGGGCTAAAACTTTAGTAAATTGTGTATTAAACTAAAAAATTAAAATTCTAAAAGTTTTAGACCGATGGAGCCAAAATTTACGGCTTAGGCTCAATATTTGTATTTTGCATAACGGGGTAATTTTGCATAATCGGTACTTCTAACAATGCTACGGGGCTAAAACTTTGCAAAATTGATTATTATACTAAAAAATTAATATTCTGTAAGTTATAGACCGATAGAGCCAAAATTTACGGCTTAGGCTCAATATTTGTATTTTGCATAACGGGGTAATTTTGCATAATCGGCACTTTTAACAATGCTACGTTGATAAAACTTTGCAAAATTGATTATTATACTAAAAAATTAAAATTCTGTGTGTTTCAGACCGATAGAACCAAAATTTACGGCTTAGGCTCAATATTTGTATTTTGCATAACGGGGTAATTTTGCATAAATGGCACTTTTAACAATGCTACGGGGCTAAAACTTTAGTAAATTGTGTATTAAACTAAAAAATTAAAATTCTGTAAGTTTTAGACCGATGGAGCCAAAATTTACGGCTTAGGCTCAATATTTGTATTTTGCATAACGGGGTAATTTTGCATAATCGGTACTTCTAACAATGCTACGGGGCTAAAACTTTAGTAAATTGTTTAATAAACTAATAAATTAAAATTCTGTAAGTTTTGGATCGATAGAGCTAAAATTTACGGCTTAGGCTCAGTATTTGTATTTTGCATAACGGGGTAATTTTGCATAATCGGCACTTTTAACAATGCTACGTTGATAAAACTTTGCAAAATTGATTATTATACTAAAAAATTAAAATTCTGTGTGTTTCAGACCGATAGAACCAAAATTTACGGCTTAGGCTCAATATTTGTATTTTGCATAACGGGGTAATTTTGCATAATTGGCACTTTTAACAATGCTACGGGGCTAAAACTTTAGTAAATTGTGTATTAAACTAAAAAATTAAAATTCTGTAAGTTTTAGACCGATGGAGCCAAAATTTACGGCTTTGGCTCAATATTTGTATTTTGCATAACGGGGTAATTTTGCATAATCGGTACTTCTAACAATGCTACGGGGCTAAAACTTTAGTAAATTGTTTAATAAACTAATAAATTAAAATTCTGTAAGTTTTGGATCGATAGAGCTAAAATTTACGGCTTAGGCTCAGTATTTGTATTTTGCATAACGGGGTAATTTTGCATAATCGGCACTTTTAACAATGCTACGTTGATAAAACTTTGCAAAATTGATTATTATACTAAAAAATTAAAATTCTGTGTGTTTCAGACCGATAGAACCAAAATTTACGGCTTAGGCTCAATATTTGTATTTTGCATAACGGGGTAATTTTGCATAATCGGTACTTCTAACAATGCTACGGGGCTAAAACTTTAGTAAATTGTGTATTAAACTAAAAAATTAAAATTCTGTAAGTTTTAGACCGATAGAGCCAAAATTTACGGCTTAGGCTCAATATTAGTATTTTGCATAACGGGGTAATTTTGCATAATCGGTACTTCTAACAATGCTACTGGGCTAAAACTTTAGTAAATTGTGTATTAAACTAAAAAATTAAAATTCTGAAAGTTTTAGATCGATAGAGCCGAAATTTACGGGTTAGGCTCAATATTAGTATTTTGCAAAACGGGGTAATTTTGCATAATCGGTACTTCTAACAATGCTACTGGGCTAAAACTTTAGTAAATTGTGTATTAAACTAAAAAATTAAAATTCTGAAAGTTTTAGATCGATAGAGCCGAAATTTACGGCTAAGGCTCAATATTAGTATTTTGCATAACGGGGTAATTTTGCATAATCGGTACTTCTAACAATGCTACTGGGCTAAAACTTTAGTAAATTGTGTTTTAAACTAAAAAATTAAAATTCTGAAAGTTTAAGACCGATGGAGCAAAAATTTACGGCTTAGGCTCAATATTTGTATTTTGCATAACGGGGTAATTTTGCATAATCGGCACTTTTAACAATGCTACGGGGCTAAAACTTTAGTAAATTGTGTATTAAACTAAAAAATTAAAATTCTCAAAAGTTTTAGACCGATCGAGCCAAAATTTACGGCTTAGGCTCAATATTTGTATTTTGCATAACGGGGTAATTTTGCATAATCGGCACTTTTAACAATGCTACGGGGCTAAAACTTTAGTCAATTGTGTATTAAACTAAAAAATTAAAATTCTAAAAGTTTTAGACCGATGGAGCCAAAATTTACGGCTTAGGCTCAATATTTGTATTTTGCATAACGGGGTAATTTTGCATAATCGGCACTTTTAACAATGCTACGGGGCTAAAACTTTAGTAAATTGTGTATTAAACTAAAAAATTAAAATTCTAAAAGTTTTAGACCGATGGAGCCAAAATTTACGGCTTAGGCTCAATATTTGTATTTTGCATAACGGGGTAATTTTGCATAATCGGCACTTTTAACAATGCTACGGGGATAAAACTTTAGTAAATTGTGTAATAAACTAAAAAATTAAAATTCTGTAAGTTTTAGATCGATAGAGCCAAAATTTACGGCTTAGGCTCAATATTTGTATTTTGCATAACGGGGTAATTTTGCATAATCGGTACTTCTAACAATGCTACGGGGCTAAAACTTTGCAAAATTGATTATTATACTAAAAAATTAATATTCTGTAAGTTATAGACCGATAGAGCCAAAATTTACGGCTTAGGCTCAATATTTGTATTTTGCATAACGGGGTAATTTTGCATAATCGGCACTTTTAACAATGCTACGTTGATAAAACTTTGCAAAATTGATTATTATACTAAAAAATTAAAATTCTGTGTGTTTCAGACCGATAGAACCAAAATTTACGGCTTAGGCTCAATATTTGTATTTTGCATAACGGGGTAATTTTGCATAAATGGCACTTTTAACAATGCTACGGGGCTAAAACTTTAGTAAATTGTGTATTAAACTAAAAAATTAAAATTCTGTAAGTTTTAGACCGATGGAGCCAAAATTTACGGCTTAGGCTCAATATTTGTATTTTGCATAACGGGGTAATTTTGCATAATCGGTACTTCTAACAATGCTACGTTGATAAAACTTTGCAAAATTGATTATTATACTAAAAAATTAAAATTCTGTGTGTTTCAGACCGATAGAACCAAAATTTACGGCTTAGGCTCAATATTTGTATTTTGCATAACGGGGTAATTTTGCATAATTGGCACTTTTAACAATGCTACGGGGCTAAAACTTTAGTAAATTGTGTATTAAACTAAAAAATTAAAATTCTGTAAGTTTTAGACCGATGGAGCCAAAATTTACGGCTTAGGCTCAATATTTGTATTTTGCATAACGGGGTAATTTTGCATAATCGGTACTTCTAACAATGCTACGGGGCTAAAACTTTAGTAAATTGTTTAATAAACTAATAAATTAAAATTCTGTAAGTTTTGGATCGATAGAGCTAAAATTTACGGCTTAGGCTCAGTATTTGTATTTTGCATAACGGGGTAATTTTGCATAATCGGCACTTTTAACAATGCTACGTTGATAAAACTTTGCAAAATTGATTATTATACTAAAAAATTAAAATTCTGTGTGTTTCAGACCGATAGAACCAAAATTTACGGCTTAGGCTCAATATTTGTATTTTGCATAACGGGGTAATTTTGCATAATTGGCACTTTTAACAATGCTACGGGGCTAAAACTTTAGTAAATTGTGTATTAAACTAAAAAATTAAAATTCTGTAAGTTTTAGACCGATGGAGCCAAAATTTACGGCTTAGGCTCAATATTTGTATTTTGCATAACGGGGTAATTTTGCATAATTGGTACTTCTAACAATGCTACGGGGCTAAAACTTTAGTAAATTGTTTAATAAACTAAAAAATTAAAATTCTGTAAGTTTTGGATCGATGGAGCCAAAATTTACGGCTTAGGCTCAGTATTTGTATTTTGCATAACGGGGTAATTTTGAATAATCGGTACTTCTAACAATGCTACTGGGCTTAAACTTTAGTAAATTGTTTAATAAACTAAAAAATTAAAATTCTGTAAGTTTTGGATTGATAGAGCCAAAATTTACGGCTTAGGCTCAGTATTTGTATTTTGCATAACGGGGTAATTTTGCATAATCGGTACTTCTAACAATGCTACTGGGCTTAAACTTTAGTAAATTGTTTAATAAACTAAAAAATTTTGGCTCTATCGATCCAAAAATTACCGAATTTAATTTTTTTAGTTCAATAATCAATTTACTAAAGTTTTAGCCCAGTAGCATTGTTAGAAGTACCGATTATGCAAAATTACCCCGTTATGCAAAATACAAATATTGAGCCTAAGCCGTAAATTTTGGCTCTATCGATCTAAAACTTAGAGAATTTTAATTTTTTAGTTTATTAAACAATTTACTAAAGTTTTAGCCCAGTAGCATTGTTAGAAGTACCGATTATGCAAAATTACCCCGTTATGCAAAATACAAATTCTGAGCCTAAGCCGTAAATTTTGGCTCTATCGATCCAAAACTTACAGAATTTTAATTTTTTAGTTTATTAAACAATTTACTAAAGTTTTAGCCCAGTAGCATTGTTAGAAGTACCGATTATGCAAAATTACCCCGTTATGCAAAATACAAATACTGAGCCTAAGCCGTAAATTTTGGCTCTATCGATCCAAAACTTACAGAATTTTAATTTTTTAGTTTATTAAACAATTTACTAAAGTTTTAGCCCAGTAGCATTGTTAGAAGTACCGATTATGCAAAATTACCCCGTTATGCAAAATACAAATTCTGAGCCTAAGCCGTAAATTTTGGCTCTATCGATCCAAAACTTACAGAATTTTAATTTTTTAGTTTATTAAACAATTTACCAAAGTTTTAGCCCTGTAGCATTGTTAGAAGTACCGATTATGCAAAATTACCCCGTTATGCAAAATACTAATATTGAGCCTTAGCCGTAAATTTCGGCTCTATCGATCTAAAACTTTTAGAATTTTAATTTTTTAGTTTAATACACAATTTACTAAAGTTTTAGCCCAGTAGCATTGTTAGAAGTACCGATTATGCAAAATTACCCCGTTATGCAAAATACTAATATTGAGCCTAACCCGTAAATTTCGGCTCTATCGATCTAAAACTTTCAGAATTTTAATTTTTTAGTATAATACACAATTTACTAAAGTTTTAGCCCAGTAGCATTGTTAGAAGTACCGATTATGCAAAATTACCCCGTTATGCAAAATACTAATATTGAGCCTAAGCCGTAAATTTTGGCTCTATCGGTCTAAAACTTACAGAATTTTAATTTTTTAGTTTAATACACAATTTACTAAAGTTTTAGCCCTGTAGCATTGTTAAAAGTGCCGATTATGCAAAATTACCCCGTTATGCAAAATACTAATATTGAGCCTAAGCCGTAAATTTTGGCTCTATCGATCTAAAACTTTCAGAATTTTAATTTTTTAGTTTAATACACAATTTACTAAAGTTTTAGCCCAGTAGCATTGTTAGAAGTACCGATTATGCAAAATTACCCCGTTATGCAAAATACAAATTCTGAGCCTAAGCCGTAAATTTTGGCTCTATCGATCCAAAAATTACCGAATTTAATTTTTTTAGTTCAATAATCAATTTACTAAAGTTTTAGCCCAGTAGCATTGTTAGAAGTACCGATTATGCAAAATTACCCCGTTATGCAAAATACAAATATTGAGCCTAAGCCGTAAATTTTGGCTCTATCGATCTAAAACTTATAGAGAATTTTAATTTTTTAGTTTATTAAACAATTTACTAAAGTTTAATCCCAGTAGCATTGTTAGAAGTACCGATAATGCAAAATTACCCCGTTATGCAAAATACAAATACTGAGCCTAAGCCGTAAATTTTGGCTCTATCGATCCAAAACTTACAGAATTTTAATTTTTTAGTTTATTAAACAATTTACTAAAGTTTTAGCCCAGTAGCATTGTTAGAAGTACCGATTATGCAAAATTACCCCGTTATGCAAAATACAAATTCTGAGCCTAAGCCGTAAATTTTGGCTCTATCGATCCAAAACTTACAGAATTTTAATTTTTTAGTTTATTAAACAATTTACCAAAGTTTTAGCCCTGTAGCATTGTTAGAAGTACCGATTATGCAAAATTACCCCGTTATGCAAAATACTAATATTGAGCCTTAGCCGTAAATTTCGGCTCTATCGATCTAAAACTTTTAGAATTTTAATTTTTTAGTTTAATACACAATTTACTAAAGTTTTAGCCCAGTAGCATTGTTAGAAGTACCGATTATGCAAAATTACCCCGTTATGCAAAATACTAATATTGAGCCTAACCCGTAAATTTCGGCTCTATCGATCTAAAACTTTCAGAATTTTAATTTTTTAGTTTAATACACAATTTACTAAAGTTTTAGCCCAGTAGCATTGTTAGAAGTACCGATTATGCAAAATTACCCCGTTATGCAAAATACTAATATTGAGCCTAAGCCGTAAATTTTGGCTCTATCGGTCTAAAACTTACAGAATTTTAATTTTTTAGTTTAATACACAATTTACTAAAGTTTTAGCCCTGTAGCATTGTTAAAAGTGCCGATTATGCAAAATTACCCCGTTATGCAAAATACTAATATTGAGCCTAAGCCGTAAATTTCGGCTCTATCGATCTAAAACTTTCAGAATTTTAATTTTTTAGTTTAATACACAATTTACTAAAGTTTTAGCCCCGTAGCATTGTTAAAAGTGCCGATTATGCAAAATTACCCCGTTATGCAAAATACAAATATTGAGCCTAAGCCGTAAATTTTGGCTCTATCGGTCTAAAACTTACAGAATAATAATTTTTTAGTATAATAATCAATTTTGCAAAGTTTTAGCCCCGTAGCATTGTTAGAAGTACCGATTATGCAAAATTACCCCGTTATGCAAAATACAAATATTGAGCCTAAGCCGTAAATTTTGGCTCTATCGATCTAAAACATACAGAATTTTAATTTTTTAGTTTATTACACAATTTACTAAAGTTTTAGCCCCGTAGCATTGTTAGAAGTACCGATTATGCAAAATTACCCCGGTATGCAAAATACAAATATTGAGCCTAAGCCGTAAATTTCGGCTCTATCGATCTAAAACTTTCAGAATTTTAATTTTTTAGTTTAATACACAATTTACTAAAGTTTTAGCCCCGTAGCATTGTTAGAAGTACCGATTATGCAAAATTACCCCGTTATGCAAAATACAAATATTGAGCCTAAGCCGTAAATTTTGGCTCCATCGGTCTAAAACTTTCAGAATTTTAATTTTTTAGTTTAATACACAATTTACTAAAGTTTAAGCCCAGTAGCATTGTTAGAAGTACCGATTATGCAAAATTACCCCGTTATGCAAAATACAAATTCTGAGCCTAAGCCGTAAATTTTGGCTCTATCGATCCAAAACTTACAGAATTTTAATTTTTTAGTTTAATACACAATTTACTAAAGTTTTAGCCCAGTAGCATTGTTAGAAGTACCGATTATGCAAAATTACCCCGTTATGCAAAATACTAATATTGAGCCTAACCCGTAAATTTCGGCTCTATCGATCTAAAACTTCCAGAATTTTAATTTTTTAGTTTAATACACAATTTACTAAAGTTTTAGCCCAGTAGCATTGTTAGAAGTACCGATTATGCAAAATTACCCCGTTATGCAAAATACAAATATTGAGCCTAAGCCGTAAATTTTGGCTCCATCGGTCTAAAACTTTCAGAATTTTAATTTTTTAGTTTAATACACAATTTACTAAAGTTTTAGCCCTGTAGCATTGTTAAAAGTGCCGATTATGCAAAATTACCCCGTTATGCAAAATACTAATATTGAGCCTAAGCCGTAAATTTCGGCTCTATCGATCTAAAACTTACGGAATTTTAATTTTTTAGTTTAATACACAATTTACTAAAGTTTTAGCCCCGTAGCATTGTTAAAAGTGCCGATTATGCAAAATTACCCCGTTATGCAAAATACTAATATTGAGCCTAAGCCGTAAATTTTGGCTCCATCGGTCTAAAACTTACAGAATTTTAATTTTTTAGTTTAATACACAATTTACTAAAGTTTTAGCCCCGTAGCATTGTTAAAAGTGCCGATTATGCAAAATTACCCCGTTATGCAAAATACAAATATTGAGCCTAAGCCGTAAATTTTGGCTCTATCGGTCTAAAACTTACAGAATATTAATTTTTTAGTATAATAATCAATTTTGCAAAGTTTTAGCCCCGTAGCATTGTTAGAAGTACCGATTATGCAAAATTACCCCGTTATGCAAAATACAAATATTGAGCCTAAGCCGTAAATTTTGGCTCTATCGATCTAAAACTTACAGAATTTTAATTTTTTAGTTTATTACACAATTTACTAAAGTTTTAGCCCCGTAGCATTGTTAGAAGTACCGATTATGCAAAATTACCCCGTTATGCAAAATACAAATATTGAGCCTAAGCCGTAAATTTTGGCTCCATCGGTCTAAAACTTTCAGAATTTTAATTTTTTAGTTTAATACACAATTTACTAAAGTTTTAGCCCCGTAGCATTGTTAGAAGTACCGATTATGCAAAATTACCCCGTTATGCAAAATACAAATATTGAGCCTAAGCCGTAAATTTTGGCTCCATCGGTCTAAAACTTTCAGAATTTTAATTTTTTAGTTTAATACACAATTTACTAAAGTTTTAGCCCCGTAGCATTGTTAAAAGTGCCGATTATGCAAAATTACCCCGTTATGCAAAATACAAATATTGAGCCTAAGCCGTAAATTTTGGCTCTATCGGTCTAAAACTTACAGAATATTAATTTTTTAGTATAATAATCAATTTTGCAAAGTTTTAGCCCCGTAGCATTGTTAGAAGTACCGATTATGCAAAATTACCCCGTTATGCAAAATACAAATATTGAGCCTAAGCCGTAAATTTTGGCTCTATTGGTCTGAAACTTGTTGGATGTTGTTTATACCCTATAATAAACAATTTGTCAACGTTTTAGCACCCTAGCCGCATTAGAAGTACAAATTACCCATAGTACTTGGGTGTAGGAGTTACTGTTAAAAAGGCTAGAATTTGTTTGGAGCCCAATTTTTGTGTCAAAATTGTCTAAAAGTTGATGCATTTGCTTATTTATAGTATAATAGATAATTGTACCAAGTTTTAGCGACTTCGTACGATCAGAAGTAGCCATTATGCAAATTATGCAAAGTATTTTGCATAATAGCCATTATGCAGAATAGGGTCGCCCAAATGTTGGGAAAATAGGGGTTTTTAAGGGTGGGGGATTCACTCAAGATAGCTTAAAACATCAAAACTGGTGGTATAAACACGTAAAACAAAATAATAGCAACATAAAATTATAGAATAATATAAATAATTCAATGCATATTGTATAAATGTGATGGCGCGATGTTATAACTCATCATGTAAACAAAACAATTCTTCAGGCCACCCTACACGATCAATCTGATTGTCAATCTGACGTAGGATTGACAATCTGATTGAACGTGTAGGGGCAAGATTGATGGATTGATGAATGTGATTGACGGATTTCCAGATATTCTGAAATCCGAGCTTCAATCATGCGAGTTGGTGGGGGATTCTGTGAGTGGTGGGGGATTCTGTGAGTGGCGGGGGATTCTGTCAATCTGACTGACCGTGTAGTGGCTTCATCAATCTTTTCTTCAGTCCAGTGTGTGCCATCATGGAGGACACTTCCTTCCTTAGGTCTCCCGACTCTCCTTTTTTAAGCACGCCCATGATATGGGTATCAAATTGAAGGGTTTGCTAAGAAGAATACGAATAAAACCTTGTTTTTTAAAAATGTTTTTACTTGAAATTTATTTAGTAAAGATAGAAGATAGTGATTAGAGAAAGATAATTTTAAAAAGCAAATTATACATTATCAGTGTATAAAAATAAAATTAATCACAAAGCAGGTATAAAAGAATTTAATAAATTCTATTCAGGTACATATTTATAAGCAATTGAATATTAAAACATTAAAAAAATAGGTAAAAGTGAATTGTACGGTGCTGTTTACAGAATTAAAGTACGAAATTATTTTTTTTGCCCTAGAATTTTAAACGGCCGCTTCGCTGTGCTCCACTCATTTTCTGAAGAAAAATAACCCTGCTGCATATAGACCAGCTAGATGTCCAAATCGAATTATAAAATTCAATGGCAATGACACCGTACAATTCACTTTAGCCAAAACATATTATAAAATGATTGTCAATCTGATTGAACGTGTAGGGTCCCTTGTGATTGAAGGCAGGATTGTCAATCTACTTCAATCTGATTGATTCAATCAGATTGACAATCAGATTGATCGTGTAGGGTGGCCTTTCGGATTCTTCATTAAAAAGAAGAATAATTGGCGTTTTTTTAAATCCAGCAGACAAGAACACTCGCATACATACGCTATTCCCACACATTGTACAATTGATATGATTAATCGATTATTACTTGTAGATCGATATTTACATATCAATAAAGAGCACACTTTTATATACAAAAGTGTGATGTTCCTTAGTCCCAATGTACAGTAGACTAAATATCCCTTTGTCTTAATAGTCATTAAGACAAAGGAATATAAAGAGGAGAGTTTATTGCCCTTAATCATCAAACAATCTTTTAGACTAAGGGATATCCAGTTCTATGTGTTTTGGGACTAAGGAACATCACACTTTTGAATACAAAAGTGTGATGTTCCTTAGTCCCAATGTACATTAGGCTGAATATCCCTTTGTCTTAATAGTCATTAAGACAAAGGAATATAAAGAGGAGAGTTTATTGCCCTTAATCATCAAACAATCTTTTAGACTAAGGGATATCCAGTTCTATGTGTTTTGGGACAAAGGAACATCAAACTTTTGTATACAAAAGTGTGATGTTCCTTTGTCCCAATGTACATTAGACTGAATATCCCTTTGTCTTAATAGGCATTAAGACAAAGGAATTTAAATAGGAAAGTTTATTACCCTTAATCTAACAATACATTAGGACTAAGGGATATCTATTTATATGTGCTTTAGGACGAAGGAACATCACACTTTTGTATAAGAAAGTGCTGAAGATTTGAGCATAAGGACTGTGACAGAGCATAAAGAGAAACAGAAGGAGAATTCTTTGACGAGTCTTAAATGTACCGCTACAAACGTGATGACTCTTTGAACACACGTTTCGATATCGATATATATTCTCCTATTATATCGATAGTCACTGTTATCTTATCTACTAATAACATTTACTACGTTCATGTATATAATGGCCGACGAAGATTTTTTGAGTGTTTTAACGATGTATTTTTTTCATTATAAAACATTTATTTACGAAGAATACTGTCTTTTTTTATAATTGGCATCCAATTCCAAAGTTTTTAGCTATCCTGAGTGAATCCCCCACCCTTAAAAACCCCCATTTTCCCAACATTTCCCGTATGTACGTGAGTGGATATTTTATATATTTTTTTAAAAATAAACTATTGATTTTATCAACACGGTACATGGTAAATAGTTGTTAAAATGTAAAAAGGAACAGTTTAAAAAAAACCCGAAGTCAATCGGACAATTATAAATAAGTGGGTGCTCAAGTGCAGATTTACCCTGATTCTAAATGTTGTTTTACCAAATGGGAAACGAAGTGTGATTATAAATAGAAGGATTTACGATTTGAGGACAACCGGTTAGTGGTTAGCGTGAGGTATCTCATGTCACGTATATAACTAACCTATATAAATGCAAGATGCCGTATACAAATAACCTACAAAAATGCAACGTTTATAGTAACCTATACGTTAGAAATCCACGTCAAACATCAACCCAACAATATTATTGTAGGCAATTAAAACTTAAAAAACTTTTTATAGAACATTTCAACATAGTCTTCTTGGAGGATTAACTAGAATTGTTCTTTCTAAATCACAATAAAAAGAGAGGTATGTGCAAAACACGTTGATGAGTCAATTGATAAACACTACATAAACACCATCAACTTTACGAAAACAAATCATTTACGCTAGACAGGTTAATGTCCTATTCAAAAGATCTAAAACTGTTATTAATAATTAATACCGGCACAGACGCATAATCCCATACTCCCTATTCTTATTCTTATGGCATGTGGCCCAAGCCCAAACTTCACTTTGACTTGACTTCAACACAACTTTTATTTTTGCCTTTTGCTTTTGTTTTGTTTTGTTAGCAAAGTATGTGGGTCGGGTAACCCTGAGTAACCCTTTACAAATATAAATCTATGCAATCACTCAAAAATTTTCTAAATAAAGATCTACCCAGAGATAATAAATCCCAGAGATAAAAAAAAAATGTGTGAGGCTCTCACGCATTAAAAGTGAAACTCAAGCTTAAGTTCTAGAAGCATTGTTCTCTTTCATTTTTTGAAGAATTTGTTATTTCAGGATTACGAAATGGTTAATTTTTATAGGAAATTTAATTGAAAAAAATATTGCTATGCTAAGGCAACCACATTTATTCCAAATGTGAATTTACATTATTCAATTAATTCAAAAAAGGAATTAATACATAGATATAAATACATACCTTTAAATAGATATAATACAATTAATCTGTAAAAATGTTACACTTGGACGAGTCTCGAATAGCAAACTTTGGTACACGATTTCAATGTATGAAAAAAAAAATATGTGTGAGGCTCTCACGCATTAGAAGTGAAACTTACGTTCTAGAATGCATTGCTCTTTTTTGACGAATTTATTATTTCCGGATTAAGAAATGGTTATGGGAAATTTACTTGAAAAAAAATATTGCTACGCTAAGGCAACCACATTTATTCCAATAAAAATAAATGTTTGTATTGATTTGCTGGTCTTTATATAGATAAAAATAATTAATCTGTAAAAATGTTACACTTGGACGAGTCTCGAATTGCAAACTTCGTTACACGGTGTCTCTATATGAAAAAATCGGTCCGAGACAACTCAGACAAACTTTCTCATATACGAGTTTATAATTACTTAACCCAGTATTTTCCATTTATTAGTTTTCAAATGTACATTTAAATATTACTGAACATTTCATCAAAATTTATCATAAAAATAACTTCTTCTGGGCGGGGAATCGAACCCGGGCTCTCTCCGTCCGCGTTTTAAGCTAATTTCTCAGGAACTAGATTTTTCCTGGGAAAACGGCTTATGGAGCATAGTTGGATTCGTATTCAAATGGACTACATTTTAGAATTTTTTAATCAAAATCGTCGGAACCGTTTTCGAGAAATAATTTTTTTTTCATGTTTTTTCAGAGTTTTTGGGGGGTAGCGCCCTCATATTTAGAGCTAAAATTCATTTCTCGATTTCGCCTCGGGGTATGATTTTTCTGAACATGTATGCCAAATTTCGTCAAAATCGGCCCAGTAGTTTAGGCTCCAGGCGTCTGCACAGACGACAGACAGACAGACATTTTTTAAAAACCACTTTTTTGGACTCAGGGGACTTCAAAACGTGTAAATCTATCAAAATCTCAAAATCGAATTTTTGCGCCATCACAATACTTTCTCTTTATATGAGAAAGTAAAAATTCACTCTACCGCCGCCAAAGAAGTTTCACTTCAAAAATACTATCAAAATAAATAAAATAATCCTATTTTATTTTATATTTTAACATACGGTTAAATTCGTATTTAAATTAACTACAAAATAGAATTTTATTATGAAAATCGTCTGAACCGTTAAATAAAAGGAATTATTTTCACGTTTTCGCAGGTAGCGCCCCCAAATTTATAACAAAATTCATTTCTCTAATTTGCCTCAGGCTATGATATTTCTGAATATATGTATGCCAAATTTCATTAAAACTTTTGCCCCGGTTCACGTGTCTGGATAGACAGAAATACATTTTTTACTTTCTCATATAAAGAGAAAGTATTGTGATGGCGCGAAAATTCGATTTTGAGATTTTGATGGATTTACACGTTTTGAGGTCCCCTGAGTCCAAAAAAGTGGTTTTTAAAAAATGTCTGTCTGTCTGTCGTCTGTGCAGACGACTGGAACCTAATCTACTAGGCCGATTTTGAAGAAATTTGGCACACATGTTCAGAAAAATCATACCCCGAGGCGAAATCGAGAAATGAATTTTAGCTCCAAATTTAGGGGCGCTACCCCCCAAAAACTCTGAAAAAAAATTATTTCTCGAAAACGGTTCCGACGATTTTGATTAAAAAATTCTAAAATGTAGTCCATTTAAATATGAATCCAACGATGTAAGCCGTTTTCCCGGGAAAAATCTAGTTCCTGAGAAAAAAGCTTAAAACGTGGACCGAGAGAGCCCGGGTTCGATTCCCCGCTCGGGAGAAGTTATTTTTATGATAAATTTTAATGAAATGCTCAATAATAATTAAATTTACTTACGAAATCTAATAAATGGAAAACACTGAGCTAAATAATTATGAACTCGTATATGAGAAAGTTTGTCTGAGTTGTCTCGGACCGATTTTTTAAAAATATTTTCTATATCAATATTGCTTTGATTTTTAATCAAATGAATTGGAAGAAAAGTAGTTGAGCATACACTGCAACGCAACAAATTAGATTGTCTCGCGCTCGCGCCCCACTCCCTCTATTTTTATATCAGTTATCGTTATCAGTTCAATGTTCAATTAAATATTCATTCATATATTTTTCTTTGATTGAACTGTCTTCAGTTTTCTTTTTCCTTTTTTGTTATTGCTTAATAGTTTGAGTTTGTTCTGGCTATACACAGTTTGTATGGATTACCGTGTTGTAAGAAAATAAATACTTATAGGTTTTTATAACTGTGCCATGGAAGAGGATATAAAAGTGTTGGACGAGACTGCGGCCTTTATCTACAGCTCCGTCTCTTCAGCTCTGACTCCAGGTAATAAACTATAATCTTGATATCTTGCCTTTGTCTTATTTAATGTAAATAAATAGGGACAACTTCTCTTCTACGTAGTTAAAGCTGGATGTTTAACCAGCTTATAACCGACTTCAAGCTTTACTAGATCTAGGTTTTATTTGACCAGTCTACCTTCTGACCTGGCCTACAACATTGAAACAGAGATAGGCTTGAAAAACACTTCACTTACTGACAGACCAGTTTCAGCTTAATATATATAATCAATAGCTGAATAATCCATTATCCTGTTATGATTGCTCTACTGTCAATATAACGATAGTGATTGATTGATTATAAAGGTTTTGCAGAAACGGCTGAACTACAGTATATGGGGCTTCTGATATCACGTTATCTGAACTCTTTCAAGATTTTATATCATATCTTGTCCGTTAATCCAGTGATTCTTAATTCTTAGGCCCCCTGCTCACGGGTCGACTGATTTGCAACTCAGTTGGAAACTAGTTGCAAAATAGTCACAGTTTGCAACCAGAATAAAACCAGGTCCACACACGAGTGCAACTGATTTTAGATTAGTTGGTGACCTCTTTTCACGAAGTGGGTATACAGAGCTTTGATAATTCATTTTTGTCGGTATTTTTCTTTGAACTTATATCTGCAACCACTTTGCAACGGGGAAGGACGGTCTCGCACAACCCGTTGCAAACTGATTTCAAACTGGTCTGGTTTTGGTCGACCCGTGTGCGGACCCCTACCTTCTACTCGGGGTGTGTCACAGAACAGTTGCGTGCGCAACTAGTTTCCAACTCGAGTTGCGAATCAGTCGACCCGTGTGAGGAGGGCCTTAACCTATGGTCTGCTGGACTGTTCCAGGTGGTCCGAGGAAAGATTGAGAAAACAACCAAGAAACATATTACATAATTAAATGTATCAAGTCAAATATCTACAGCTAATAGAATTAAATTTAGAATAAAATACGGCACAGTTAGTCCGAGGTTTAAATCCGAAAAGGCGTCACAGAGTATCGGGAATCAAGAGGTCTTTCCTACCAGGAAGTTTCTAAACTTCACGCAGGGCCATCTTTTCTATCTAATTTCATTAATCCTTTTGCCTTAGTTCCTAACACTGCATTTTGTTTGTCGAGGTTTGTCTGTAAATTCATAGTAAAGCCAAACCCCTCTACTTACCCCTACTATCTATAAAACATAATTTTTCAACCTATTACTTATTTCATTTTTATTTTAGTTTTAGTCAACACACCACGCTTTACTGTGTCAAAGACTAGTCTCAGTTACGTGGGTTACTGTTCTGTTTACAGTTTTTTCTTATCCTGTTTAGATTGTGCAAATTAACGTTTGTTCTTTATGTACCTATAGGTACTTTTGTGATTTTCAGTAGATGTATAAGTGAACATATGTGCATAAACACATTACATACGTACCTATCTATGTATGTACATTTGACTACTTTTTAGCCAAATATTAATAAGATGTTCAATGAAATGCAGGATCAAGGTAGCCATTGATAATATAATTTTTCATTTTTTTAAATGTATTTGTGACATCTGGGGCCATATAAAACTTTTTTTTTTTTTTTTAATTTTATTAGAAGATTGCAACTACATAATTTAATGTTATAAGCAATAATGATGTTTGTTTATATAATGACATGATGTTGACTTGAAGTGAGCAACTGTCCATTAACAGTACTCACAGATACTAGCATGAATTATTACATATATTTATACAGAGGTTATTATATGAAGTTATACATCGCTCAATAAATCACGGGGCCACTGCCTCTTTAGACGTCGGGGAGGATTTCCGGGAATGAATGGTAATGACAGATTGTGGATTAATGGATTAGGGTGTTGGGATATGGAGTCATGGAAGGATTTGTATCGAGATTTGGCTAGGTCATGGACGAAGGGTACTTTAAGGTCGTTGTGAAGGGTAAAGTTAGAAACGTAGAAAGGAGCGTGGACTATTCTTCTTAGGATTTTGGACTGAAGGGACTGGATTCGATAGGAGTTGGAACGCTTTGTGCAACCTCAGAGTTCAATACCGTATGACCATATGGGCTTAATTATGGTGTTATAAATGAGTAATTTGTTATGTGTGCTGAGTTTAGATGTATGGTGTAAAAGTCTGTGTAAAATTCTGTAGCGTCTGTTGCAGTCTTGTCGTTTAAGTTTCGTGTGTTGTGCCCAGGTCAAACGACGGTCCAGGTGTAAACCAAGGTAGCGGACGGAACTTGAGTGAGGGATAGGATTTGGTTTAGGGTTAGGCACATACGCCATGTCTCAAACTAAACGTTACATGGACACTTTTGTTTTCATTAATTTTGATTCTCCACTTCTTGAGCCAAGTTTCCAGAAGGAAGAGGTGTTGCTGAACTTGGTCAGATGCTATTCTAGGTGATATATTAGATGATAGAATACATTTATCATCTGCAAAGGATGCTAAAGTGGTGGCAGGATGTTCAGGGATGTCGGAAGTGAAAATAGTATACTGATTAATTACTGAGCTCTACTACTGTAAGGTTAAGGTTGAAGAACCGTATAAAAAACAGGAGTTAGTGCAGTGTAAGCGCTGCCAGAACTATAATCATACGCAGAAATACTGTAATTACGGTTATAGATGCGTAAAATGCTCGGGAAAACATTCAACCGCAGATTGTCCTAAAACCGATCGAATACAGCCAGCCTCCTGCGTACTCTGCGGAGGGGCCCATCCAGCCAATTATCGAGGGTGCGAAGTTCACAAGAAACTTCAGCGCACTCTCAGGAGTAACAAGCAGACCGACAGGATCACCGCTAAGGAAACATTTCAGTCATACCCAGGCCCTGCTACGAACTTCTCTACGCTTACCAGCTCATCGCAATTCCCTTCTCTACCGTCGACTGCACACAAATCTACCACCCGTGAACATCCCTTAACACACTCCAGCTACGCGACCGCTGCGGCTGCCGGATCCCCTCACCCACTACCTCAGAGACGTCTTCCTGCCTTTATCCCCCCTCCCACAAACACCACTGACCTCACAGCCACCTTACAAACAACCCTCAACTCCTTCATAACCGAACTAAAAGCTGTTATTGAACCTCTCCTCACCATCCTTCAAACACTCTCATCACTTGCATCTGTCCTTCCCGTCTTTTCCCAAAAATGACCTCTCTAAGCCAAACTTCTCTTACCATCCTTCTCTGGAACGCTAATGGAGTAACCCAGCGTAAACAAGAACTTGATACTCTCCTACATGATAAAAGGATCGACATTGCCCTCATAAATGAAACACACTTCACAACACGCTCACACTTTCACATACGAGACTACCAAACATACAGAACTGACCATCCAAATAACACTGCACAGGGGGGTAGTGCGATCCTTATTAGAAATTCCCTTTCCCACTTTCTACATCCTTCTAATCCCACAGAATCTATTCAATCTACGACCATAACCCTTAATTCCTTTCCACTTGACTACACAATTTCCTCTGTTTATTGTCCTCCTAGCAAACCTGTTACCCATCAAGATTTTCAATCCTTATTCCGATCCTTTGGTCCCAGGTTTATAGCCGGAGGAGATTATAATGCTAAACATCCCCATTGGGGATGCAGAACCCATAATCCACGTGGCACAAATTCCCTGCTTCCTCTGATTCTTTCTTCCAGATACCAAGTCCTTTCCCCTCCTGACTATACTTATTGGCCTTCTGATCTAAACAAACTACCAGACCTCTTAGATTATTTTGTCACCTCTCCGTTCACCAATCTCCATCCAACTATTTTGAACCTTCACGATCTCTCCTCTGACCATAGTGCTGTTCTTTTGATCCTAGACCTTTGTCCTTCTCCCATCCCTCAAAAACCTACCTTAATTAATGGACATATAGACTGGACTAGATTTCAACAGTTAATAGAGAACAAACTTGACCTTAAAGTACCACTAAAGACACCTGACGACATAGACGCAGCTGTACTGACACTGACTGAGACAATACAAAAATGTGTATGGGACAGTACAAGACCTTACAAACAACACAGGACGACTAATTATTACTTACCTTTGACTATACGAACCTTAATTAGTGAGAAACGACGAGCTAGGGCAAAATGGCAACGGACTCGACTACCTACTGACAAACTGACTTTTAACAGACGTACAAGACAACTGACTACTGCATTGACAACATACAGATCAGAACAATTCTCAGACTATACTAGAAACTTGACGACGGAAGACAAATCCCTTTGGCAAGCTACCCGAAAAATCCTCAAACAAAAGATAATTCCTTCACCCCTCCAAAGATTAGATCAATCCTGGGCAAAGAGCGATGCCGATAAAGCAGAGCTTTTCGCCCATTTCCTCTCCAAACAGTTCACTCCTCATCCTGATATCTATGACCAAATCCATTCCAATAATATATTACACGATCTTTTTGTGCCTCTTCAACTTTCTCCTCCCCCAAAGGCCTTTAACCCATCCGATATTTCCTACATTATAAAACACCTCCCCAAAAATAAAGCTCCTGGCTATGACCTTATCACCTCCCACATCCTTAAAAACCTCCCCAAAAAAGAAATCCTTTACCTTACTTCCATCTACAACTCAGTCCTTCGAGTAACCCACTTTCCTTTGGAAATTCGCCAAAATCATAATGATCCACAAACCCTCCAAACCTTCCCACTTACCTAATTCCTATCGTCCTATCAGTCTACTTCCTCTCATGGGGAAAATCTTAGAAAAACTTCTCCTCCGACGAATTAATCATATAATAGCATCCTTACAAACTCTTCCGAACCACCAATTAGGTTTTCGATCCCTTCACTCCACAGTCCAACAATGTCACAGAGTTGTAGATATAATAGCATCCTCCCTTGAACAGAAAAAGTACTGCTCGGCGGTCTTCTTGGATGAAGCGCAAGCTTTTGACAGGGTTTGGCACGCCGGCTTGCTTTGGAAGCTAAAGGGCATCCTTCCTTTCACTTACTACCTGATCCTAAAATCCTTTCTAGAAAATCGCTTTTACCATGTGTCCTACAACCTTTCCACTTCCTCAATTTTTCCTATAAAAGCAGGTGTACCCCAAGGAAGCATCCTAGGTCCAATCCTGTATACTATTTTCACTTCCGACATCCCTGAACATCCTGCCACCACTTTAGCATCCTTTGCAGATGATAAATAATAATAATAATATAATAATAATAATAATAATTCTGAGAAGATTAGCTTTAACTTTTGAAACCAATATCTTGAAACTAGTTTATTACGCCCAGGTTCACTCTAGACTGTCGTATTGTATATCTGAGTGGGGGTCTTCTCCGCACAGTAATGACATCTTTATCTGTCAAAAGAAAGCTTTGAGGATCGTCTTTAGTGAAAAATGGAATGAGACCTGCAAGCTGCTGTTCATCAAACATAAAATCCTTACTCTTCCATCCATATACATATTAAATCTGCTAACTACAATCCAACCTTACTACCAACAACTAATTCAGAAGAGTCATACTTATCCAACCAGAAATGCCAATAGAATCAATATACCAGCTCATCGTCTCCATCTGACAACACTATCACCGCACCATCAATCCATCAAGCTCATAAATAAGCTAGACATAGGAATAGTTAATCTTCCACCAGATAATTTCAAGACACAAGTCAAGGAACTTCTATTAAGTAAAGCTTTTTACTCGGTTCAAGAGTACTTAGACTATAACTTTTAGTTTAAAATCTCTTTTGACGTAGTGATGGCCTTGAACGAGGCTTACCACTGATTTATTATTATTATTATTATTATTATTATAATATTAAAAATATTTTTGTTATTTTTATCCGGCTCCAAATCTACAAAGAATAGAGGGAGTGGGGTTTTCGTCGAAGAATGAACCACGTTTGTTATGTTTCTAGGCCTGAATCCTAATTTAGTAAGTTCCTCTCTGATAGTATCGGTGGAAGTAGTTGGGTGAAGGTGGCGGATTACCACTCTATAAGCCTTCTCGTCCTTGACTTGGTACGTATGGTATTCTATGTTTTTCAATTTTAAATGACGTACAAGGGCTTTATATCCCTCAATTTGGCTCGTTTGGATCAATAAATCAGATGATCTTGCCTTACAACTGAAGGATCCTGATCCAATGACATTTTTAAGGCCATTTATAAAACTTGTAAAATCAATAACATTTTTGACAAATATTGGTGGAGGTCTGACTGAGCTGGAGTCATTGACTTCCTGTTCTGGTTGTAAAACACCAAACGGATTTACCGTGGTATAGTTAGAACCCGGTGAAATATTCCTTGGAATGTCATTAGGCGTTAGAATATTACCTTGTGAGGGCGCTGAGGATGGTGCGGGGTGTGCGGGTATATCACCGGGGGTCGAGTCAGACGCGGTGAGTAGGGCAGGTGAGTCTGAACGGGTGGGGGTGGCCTGGGCGGCCCGCTTGGACGCTCCCTCCATCGAGGAATCAGAGCCGGTAGATTGAACTTGCGATCTTGACCTCTTCTTTTTTTTATTTGTCATAATATAAATATAGTCTCTATTGTTATTAATACTAGCTTGTTTACCTTTAAAAGGTCGTCTGATAAGATTTGGCCTGCCTGGTGCACCTCGACCAGCCAGCCTAATCTTATTAATTTATTCTTAACTTAAAAAAAACTGGATAATTAAAAGAAAACACTCACCGGTAAAATAAATTAAGATATATACAGAAAAAACTAAAAGGAACACTCTGGTCAAAAAACGAAAACAAACGAATGATTTTAACTATAGTAAAATAGAAGGAAAAGAGAGAGCCGATACGCACGTGTCAACACCTTGGTAGTTTACAAAAACGTTTACAAATATTAATATTCACCAGATATGTTTGATTCTAATATTATTTATTGCGCTTATTGAAGTGAAACTTCTTTGGCGGCGGTAGAGTGAATTTTTTCATATAGTTAAAGTCATATTAGTTCATAAGTTTGCGATTCGAGACTCGTCCAAGTGTAACATTTTTACAGATTAATTGTATTATAGTTATTTAAAGACCAGCAAATCAAAATCAACATTTATTTTTATTGGAATAAATGGGGTTGCCTTAGTTATATTAATATATATATAGCAATATATATATATATTTTTTTTTTTAAATTAAATTTCCCATAACCATTGCTTAATCATGAAATAATAAATTCGTCAAAAAATGAAAGAGAGCAATGAATCTAGAACAAAAGTTTCACTCCTAATGCGTGAGAGCCTCACACATATTTTTATTTTTTTATTAATCATCATCATCATCATCATCCTCGGCGCTACAGCTCTCGAAGAGCCTGGGCCTGCAGCACTTCGCTTCTCCAGAGGTCCCGCTGCTGCGCAACAGCCCTCCATCTCCTAACCCCTATCGTCCTCAGATCATCCTCCACCTGATCGAGCCATCTCAGCCTAGGACGTCCTCTAAGCCTTCTTCCGCCAGGTTTACCCTCATGCAACTTCTTAGCCGCTCTATTCTCCGGCATTCTCTCAACATGACCTAGCCACCTCAGCCTATTTTTCTTGATTTCAGCCACCAGGTCCGGTTTGCCATAAAGGATACGTAGCTCTTCATTCCACCGAATTCTCCATCTTCCATCCTCGTTCACTGGGCCGAAAATCCTTCTCAATAATTTTCTCTCCCAACGCCGTAAGAGGTTTTCATCAGAGTTCGTAAGAGACCATGTGTCCGATCCGTACAGTATAACAGGTCTGATGACGGTAATATACACTTTAATCTTTAAGTCTCGACTTAAGAGTCTACTTCTTAGAAGTTTCATTAAGGAGAAGTAACACCTGTTTCCTGCGGCCAGCCTCGCTTTTACCTCCTCTGATACACTGTTATCATCAGTGATTTGGGATCCTAAATATTTAAAATTCCTCGTTGCCTTAAATGAGTCCCCTCCTAATAACACTTCTTCATCTCTACCTTCTCTGCGAGTCATCAGCATATATTCAGTTTTGTTTATATTAATATTTAGTCCCAGTTCTGCAGCTTCTTGTTTCATAGGCGTATATGCTTCTTCCAGAGCTCTTTTGGATCTTGCTAAGAGTCCAACATCATCTGCATAAGCAAGGCATTGGGTTTGGTGGTTGAACAGAGTTCCTCCTGGGTTGCTAGGTATTTTCCTTACTGCTCTTTCCAGCACAAGGTTGAAAAGAGTTGCTGATAATACGTCCCCCTGTCTCAACCCTTGATTAACTTCAAAGGAAGGTGACAAGCACCCATCTATTTTAACTTTGCTTCTTGTTCCTTTCAGCGTTAGCATTATAAGCCTTATTAATTTACTTGGAACATTGAACTCCTCGAGCGTATCTCTTAGTCTCCCTCTGTGCACGCTATCATAGGCTTGCTTAAAATCAATGTAAAGTTGGTGCACATCCACATTGAACTCATAGCATTTCTCTAAAATTTGTCTTATTGAGAAGATTTGATCAACTGTTGATCGATTACGTCGAAATCCACACTGATATTCTCCTATAAGAATTTCCGAAATAGGGCTCAAACGATGTTGAAGAATTTTTGCGAACACTTTGTAGCAGACGCTTAATAGACTAATTCCTCTGTAGTTGCTGCAGTTCGCCTTGTCACCTTTCTTGTGTATAGGACATATTATAGCCTCCTGCCATTGCATCGGAGCTACTTCCTGCTCCCATACATCTAGAATTAGACTGTACAGTCTATCTTGCATTAATTGTCCTCCAGCTTTCAGAGCTTCAGCTGCTATTCGATCTTCTCCAGGGGCCCTGTTGTTTTGCAATTTTTGTATAGCTTCACAAAACTCTGCCTTACTTGGCGGTTCTACTTCGCCTTCATTTTCCGGACCTCCCAGAATATTCTGTAACCCCTCTCCTTCATCCTCTATCCCCCTTTCTCTATTTAAAAGTTCTTCAAAATATTCCGCCCATCTGCATAAAATTTTGTTCTCACTACCAATTAAGTTCCCTTCAGCGTCTTTGCAGAATACCGTTTTTGGCTGAAAACCCTTCTTTTCCGACTTAACTTTTTGGTAGAATTCTCTCACCATACCTCTTCCATAATGAGAGTCAATTTCTTCAATATTCCTTCTTTCAAAAGCTTTCTTCTTGTTTCTGCATATTTTGGTAGCATCTCTTCTTTTCTTCCTGAAATCCTCTGTGGTTATTCTTGTTTTACGCTGTAACATTCTTAGTCTGGCACTATTCCTTTCCTTGTTAGCTGCATCACATTCTTCATCAAACCATGCTGGTCTCTTAGCATTCTTCTTTTCACCTATGATTTCTCCCATTACACTTACTACATCCTCTTTGAACATGGCCCATTTTCCCTCTATATTCTGCAAATTCCATTCTTCTTGTCTTAGCACTAGCCTTTCTTCTAAGGTCTTACTAAAGTTGTTTCTCGTTTCCTCTATTTTAAGCTTATTAATGTCGAAACTCTTTACTGTATTTGCTCGTGCCTCCCTCACAGTAGCAATCTTTTGCCTATATCTAATTTGGACCATGAAATGATCTGAATCAATGTCAGCCCCTCTGCATGACCTTACGTCTATCACATCTGTTGCGTGCTTCTTATCAATTAGTACATGATCTATCTGGTTGGAGGTATTGCCATCTGGTGAGATCCATGTAACTTTATGAATTCTTCTCTTCTGCACCCAGGTACTTCTTACAGTCAGATTGTATCCTGAAGCTTTTATTAATCATATTAGTATGTAATCTGTTATTGCAGAACTGACCCATGGAAAACATTTTATGAATAGATTACAAGTATAATTATTGCTAATGTACAACATTTAACAATATGATAAAATATCACAAACTATTAAACCTTTTGTACTTGGATTTGGACCTCTACCTGGTCTATATGCAGGAGGGTTGTACTGGGAAGCAGTGCGGAGTGGCAATGAAACTCTAGGGCAAAAAAATGAGGTTTACAAAATTGAATTCAAACACAAAACAAACACATTTATCGTCGAATGTTTCATTCGGATGTTTTTTGGGTTGGGGAAAGGAACGACGGTGAAGGGCTCAGAGCGGAGGAGGGGTGAGAAGGCGCATGACACTCGTTATCTCGTTATACACACGTCCACATATACACGTCCGAATTACAACTAATACAACTCCAAACTATAGACTGATATCAGTCGAATGAAAACTAGATATCCACAACCAAATCAATGAATATTTTAAAACAACCAATTAGTCGACTGTTTTCAGTCGATTGATTCCCAACGCTAATTTTATATATATTTAAAAATAAAAAACTATTTACTTTACTGAAATAATCTCAGGTCAAATCTTGTTAAATTGTAAAAAGTAAGTTTTAAAAAAAAGTCAATGTTCAAGTGCGTATTTACCTCAAACCCTTCTCAAATATTTATGTATATATAAAATAAGATGTGGGTATGTACGCCCATGCTGTCCAACACCCTTCAAAAACAAATAAATAAATATTAATATCCAACTCATGTTGTGTTGTAGATTCTCCGGAAGAACCATGTGAAGTAGATAGTAAGAAGTGGTTTGTGAAAACTGAACCTACTTCCCCTGTCAGGGATACAATGGATGTAGACCAGAATACAGGTAAACTTTAAATCAGTATTCACTGTTTTTTTTTTATATAGTAATTAGGTTTGTCCCTTCTTCTAATCTTCTTTTTTTATGTGGGTCGATCAAGGGTAGCAAATAAGTATTTCAACTAAGATGAAATAGTTCTTAAACTTGGCTATATTTCGCCCCACTCCGGGGCATATTCATGCCTAAAAACATCGAAAAAACTTCATTACAAATTAATGTTCTTTAAATAACTATTTTACATGATTTAAAATACAATAAATTATTACAATAATACAGGTAAGGACTTATTTCTTACCTTATCTTAAGAAGTATGAATCATTAAGTTAAAACAATTGAAAAAAATGTATTTAATATTGACCACATAGTGGCTTCGTCAACACCTTATCATCGTCAACACTTTTTAATGTTATAATAATTAAAATTAACAAAAAAGGACGAACACAAATTAAAAATTAACAATTTAACATGTTTAAAATAAATTGACTAGAGGTAACCTAAGGTAAACCTTCTGTCTTATCAATTTACGGAAGAAAAATATAACATAAAAAACAGTGAAGAAATAAAATATTAGTTTTTCAGTGGGAGAGTTGATATTACTTACAATAGGTCTCAAAGGTATATCTATCTTGTGAATTTTGGGAAGGCCGTAAATTTTAGCAAAATTGCAATTATTTATATTTAGTTTAATTTTTTGCTCTTTATTTATGTATTTTTTATCTAGTAATTTCTGGGTTATTTTTTTATAATCTTTTTTAATCTCATCTATTTTATTTTCAGGAAAGATTTTTATCATTCAGTAAAGCGTTCATTTTTTCCTCATATATTTCTATTGTCATGATTATAGTTAAGTTACTTTATAAAGTTACAAAATAAATTGTAAAGATTGTAACAAAGTATACATCGGGGAAACGATGCAACAGTTAGAAAGTCGTATAAAACAGCATATATATGACATACAAGCTAAAAATGGGAAAACTGCGATTGCCAATCATACTACAAATGAAAACCACCAAATCGACAAACATAATGTAAAAATACTAGGTGTGGAAAAAAATGAATCTAAAAGAAAATACCTAGAAGCTGCTTTCATAGCCATGACAGAAAATTCTGTCAATTACAAAACCGACACTAAAGCCGTGTCCAGACTACCGAACCGAACAGAGGAAACGAGCCGAACATTGTTCTCTGCGCATGCTCAGTATAAAGTGCGCATGCGTATTTTAGACTGGGCATGCGCAGTGACTAATGCTCGGCTCGTTTCCTCTGTTCGGTTCGGCAGTCTGGACACGGCTTAAAGATTTGAACAAGTATTATTCAGCCGTTTTAAATTACAAGTAGTTTTACAATTCAAATATATCCCGCCAAATTCGATGCTCTTATCATTTCCCAAGTACTTTTTCATATCAAAGTTATAATAACAGTAAAACCCTCAGAATAATTCAAATAAAATTTTTCTAAACCAAAAAACCCAAATTTAAGATTATATGAAATTATAAAAAAAATTAAAATTATATTTATTTCTTCCCTGTTTTTTATGTTATATTTTTCTTCCGTAAATTGATAAGACAGAAGGTTTACCTTAGGTTACCTCTAGTCAATTTATTTTAAACATGTTAAATTGTTAATTTTTAATTTGTGTTCGTCCTTTTTTGTTAATTTTAATTATTATAACATTAAAAAGTGTTGACGATGATAAGGTGTTGACGAAGCCACTATGTGGTCAATATTAAATACATTTTTTTCAATTGTTTTAACTTAATGATTCATACTTCTTAAGATAAGGTAAGAAATAAGTCCTTACCTGTATTATTGTAATAATTTATTGTATTTTAAATCATGTAAAATAGTTATTTAAAGAACATTAATTTGTAATGAAGTTTTTTCGATGTTTTTAGGCATGAATATGCCCCGGAGTGGGGCGAAATATAGCCAAGTTTAAGAACTATTTCACCTTAGTTGAAATACTTATTTGCTACCCTTGATCGACCCACATAAAAAAAGAAGATGTTTTTTTTTGTTTTTTTGTATTTTAGACAACTCAAGTTAAGTTCAAATAGTGGACAGAATAATTGTGTTTTGTGTTGTTACAGCAGGGTTACAGTTGGAATGTGAGCCGAGTCTGAAGATGGTAATTAAAACTGAAGCTACTTCACCTGCCCGGGAACATGTAGAGGAGGCTGCAATGTGTGCAACAGGTAACACACTCACATATTCCCTCAGGCCACGCACCTTGAAACCTAAAGCTCGTTAGATATATTCTTTTATCTACGATTGATATGAAATATAAAAATTATATCTCTGTTTAGATGCGTAGAAAGTGATTATTTACGTACTTGTATTCATTGCGCATGCGCGTCTCATAGTTCTGAAGAAATCCTCTTCTTTACCACACTAGCGCGGTAAAGAAGAGGAATTCTTCAGCTTTACGCACGATTAGCGAGTTTGTTTACATTTAACAAAACTAATTTGGTGTTCTTTTATTAAAGTAACTGTTTATATCGAGTTTTTAGTGAAAAACAATGAGTGAATCAAGTGACTTTTACGAAAATGTAGAGAATAATACTCCTCCAGAAATAATTAATTCGGTAAAAAATACAACTCAAGATTAATGCCATCTTTATCAAAAGAAGAGATACGAACTTACATACAGCAAGTTTATTTTTTTCTGTATTTATTATTTAAATCTAACAATCGTAGATAAAGTACGGTACGCAACTCGTGCGGAAAGTAGCATTTTCCATTGCTCGTGTGGTTTTACCACCCTCGCTGTCGCTCGGGTGCAAACTCCACACTCGCATGTTAATGCTACTTTCCGCACTCGACGCGTAATGTACTATTATAGCCTCTCGCTTAATATATTAATACCAAATATTTATAAATATGGTACTATTATTATGTTGTAGGTTCAGGTACAGAACCGTGTGATGTGGATAGTAAGTCGTGGTTTTTGAAACCAGAACCTGCTTCACCTGTCAGGGATACAACAGAAGTAAACCAGGATGCAGGTAACTCTAAATCAGTATTATCTCTGACTAGTCTTTATAATTAAAATGCTTTATCTGCCTTGTTATTTCTACAAGTAGTAGATAATAATTGTGCTTTGTCTTGTTACAGCAGGTTTCCAGATGGACTGTGAGACGAATCTGAGCATGTTTAAAGCAGAAGTTACTTCATCTCAACATGAGGAGGCGAGACCACTAGGTAACACTTTAATGTTATTCCCTAACGGCTGTTTCACACTGTACAGTTTTGATCGTACAGCAACATTTTTGGAACCAACCATTCTTTTGCAGTGGAAGTTGGTGTTAGAGCCCAGCTGTCTGTTCACACCCTATTAAAGGATCTGGGTGTTGGTCGAAATCGTTTAAACCAATTTTTGAAAAGGCTGTCTAAAGATGCATCTTACAGAATTTGGTTGAGGCGTGCAGAACCATGGGCTTCTGGTGAGGGGAGAGTTGTGGCCACATAATAGTACATTACACGTCGAGTGCGGAAAGTAGCATTTTGCATGCGAGTGTGGAGTTTGCACCCGAGCGACAGCGAGGGTAGTAAAACCATACGAGCAATGCAAAATTCCGTTTTCGCACGAGTTGCGTACCGTACTTTATCTACGATTGTTAGATTTAAATAATAAATACAGAAAAAAATAAACTTGCTGCATGTAAGTTCGTACCTCTTCTCTTGATAAAGATGGCATTAATCTTGAGTTGTATTTTTTCTTGAATTAATTATTTCTGGAGGAGTATTATTCTCTACATTTTCATCAAAGCCACTTGATTCATTCATTCTTTTTAACTAAAAACTCGATTAAACAGTTACTTTAATAAAAGAATAGCAAATTAGTTTTGTTAAATGTAAACAAACTCGCTAATCGTGCGTAAAGCTGAAGAATTCCTAGAGGAATTCTTCAGAACTATGAGACGCGCATGTGCAATGAATACAAGTATGTAAATAATCACTTTCTACGCATCTAAACAGAGATATAATGTTTATATTTTGTATCAATCGTAGATAAACATCTTTAACCCTCCATTGGCAAGTCTCAAGTCTTGGGTCAGAAGTTTCATGGTTCATAAAATAAAATAATAATAATAATATATTTTATTTTATTTTTCCATTCTTTTGATCTATTGTCTCTTCTCTTTCTTTTGGTTGGTAGTTTACTGGTGGGCCCCTTCGGGGTGAATACACATTGTTGCTTATTACAAAAATACATATTATACAAGAGCGTGTGGCTACCATGGTTACTGAAATTATTATTGTTTATTTTTGTGAGTTAAACCTTGACTCAGTTGTGTTTTTGAGATCATATAAAAATATATATTTAATTGTGGTTGTGGAAAAGTTCGTCTTAATTATAATTTATTATATTAGAATTAAATTGCTATGTGGTACTCGCCCACATAGAATTGGTGACCCCGAAAAAGAACACAAAATATAAGTAAGTTTAATTTCAATTAATTTCGTTCAGCTAACCTGTCAAAATTATTTATTTTTATTCAAAAGTTAACTGTCAACATCCAAAAGTAAACAAAATAACATTATTTTTTTTAAAAAAAAATAAAATAAAAAATTCCCGTGTTATCAAACTTTGAAGATGACGGAACAGCAACCGACACGTCCAACAGAAGTAGCTCGCGTTTCAGTAAAGATCCCACCGTTCTGGAAGAAGAAACCAAAAACCTGGTTTAATCAGGTAGAAAGTAACTTTCACGTAGCTGGGATAACATCCGAATTGACAAAATTCCACCATGTAGTCGCCATGTTAGAGAGTGAGATTGTGGACACAGTTTCAGACGTCGTAGATAACCCAGACCGGACAGCTCCGTATTCAGTCCTCAAAAGAGCGCTAATAAATATATTTTCGGACTCAGAAACCCAAAGATTAAAATGTTTGCTAGATGGAGTAGAACTGGGGGATCGGAAACCTTCGCAACTTTTAAAACAAATGCGTGACCTAGCCAGTACAAACCTCGATGACACCGCTCTGAAATACCTATTTGTTAGTCGCCTGCCAAAGGAGGCACAAGCTATTCTGGTGGTCAGCAACGAAGGCCTCGATAAGTTAGCCGAAATGGCAGACAAGGTCACGGAAGTAACGCGACAAACCGTGGGAGCTGTGGAGGCAGCCACATCTAGCAACTCTGAATTAGAGTCAGTTAAAAAAGAGGTTAGAGAACTAAGAGAGGAAATTAGTCGACTAACAGTAAAATCCAGGTACAGAAGCCCGGGACGTTCAAGAAGACGGTCAAGATCTCCGAAGAGTAACAGCAACCTCTGTTGGTACCACCAGGTCTTTAAAGAGAAGGCAACTAAGTGTACGCCCCCCTGCAAGTGGAAGAGCAATAACACGGAAAACTAGAAAGCCAGCGCATGATTAGGGCAGCTTGCGCGGGTGACAAAACAAATGCCTGCTACAATCGTTTGTTTATAACAGATAAAACATTGTCACGACGATTTTTAATTGACTCCGGAGCAGAAGTATCAGTCATTCCACCAACTGCTCAAGACCGCAGAAACGGGCCAGTTAACTTATCGTTATTTGCAGCGAATGGCTCAAAAATTATCACATACGGGCAACGCGTGTTATCGTTGGATTTGGGTCTTCGCCGAGACATTAAATGGCCGTTTACAGTTGCCGACGTCAAAGAGGCGATTATCGGGGCTGACTTATTAAAGCACTATGGCCTTATAATCGACCTAAAACAAAATCTACTGGCCGATTCCCACACGTCACTGACAACCAAGGCAAAAATGTGTCTCGTTTCAATTCCATCTGAAATCAAAACCATTGACGAATCCTTACCAGCGAAAATCAAAGACATCCTGATTAAATATCCAGCCGTCACAACACCACGTACATATGCCAAACCAGACACATCAACATCCACGTTTCACTACATCGAAACCAGCGGCCCTCCTATCTTTTGCAAACCACGGAGACTCTCAGCCCCCAAATATAAATTGGCGAAAGCGGAGTTCGATTCAATGATAGAACAAGGCATTTGTCAACCATCTAAAAGTCAATGGGCCAGCCCACTACATATGGTTCCGAAAAAAACTGGAGATTGGCGACCGTGTGGTGATTACCGGGCGTTAAATAAAATCACTGTACCCGATCGTTATCCGGTACCAAACATCCGTGATTTTCGAAACAATATCTACGGAACAACCATCTTTTCTAACTTGGATTGTCACAAGGCCTATCATCAGATACCAGTGAACCCAGACGACATCGCAAAGACCGCAGTCATCACCCCGTTCGGACTATTCGAATTTCCATTTATGGGTTTTGGATTTCGGAACGCAGCTGCAACGTTCCAGCGCTACATTGATCAGGTGTTAAGAGGTTTAGACTTCGTGTTTGTTTATCTGGATGATATATTAATAGCGTCTAAAAACACCGAAGAGCACCTCAAACATTTAGAGAAGGTTTGGCAACGGTTAAACAAGCACGGGGTAACTCTCAACCTAGCCAAATGCAACTTTCTACAAACAGAAATAAATTTTTTGGGTTTCATTCTGAACAAGGACGGCATCAGGCCATCACCAAAGAAGGTCAAGGCCATCGACAAGATCACCCCTCCCCAGACAGTCCATGAGATGCAACGCTTCTTAGGAATGGTAAATTTTTATCGCGATTTTATACCTCACGCAGCGACCATTCAAGCTCCACTTAACATCAGCTCGACAAAAAAGAAAGACAAGACCAAGCTCTCCTGGACCGGAGAGATGAACAACGCCTTCCGACAGCTTAAAGAGGCCCTAAAACAAACAACCATTCTAGCTTCACCTGTACCTGACCAACACGTGCAGATCTACACGGATGCGTCTGAGAAAGGAATTGGGGCAAGCTTAGAACAAATTCAAAACAACAAACGGAAGCCATTAAGCTTTTTCTCTAAAAAATTAACGACGACTCAGACACGGTACAGTACTTACGACAGAGAACTCTTGGCAATCTTCGAATCCATTCGGCATTTTCGAGAATTGATCGAAGGTTACAAGGTGACAGTCTACACTGACCATAAGCCACTGACATACGGACTTACAAAAAACAACTCTACTCTTTCCAACCGGCAGCTCAGACAGTTGCAATTCATTTCAGAATACACAAGTGACATTCAACATGTAGCTGGACAGGACAATGTGACAGCAGACATCCTTTCTCGCGTGTCTGCACTCGAATCGGCCATGACACCAGGGAAAATCTCAGAAGCACAATGAAACGACGAGGAGCTCAAAACTATCCTTGCGTTTCAAAAGGTTAGTCTCAACAAAATTACGTATGAATCTTTCGATATTTATTGCAAAATCGATAATAACAAAATTCGGCCATATATTCCAAATTCTTTTAGGAAATCTGTTTTTAATTCTATCCATCAACTATCACACCCAGGCATAAAACAAACTACTAAATTAGTGGGGGAACGATTTTATTGGCCGATTTTATTGGCCGGACCTGAAACGTGACTGTAAAGAATGGGCACGCAGTTGCATGGATTGTCAGAAAGCTAAAGTCTTCAAACACACCAAAACCCCACTGTCTTCATTCATACCACCTAATGATCGGTTTCGCCACATACATCTGGACATCGTTGGACCTCTTCCACCATGCGACGGGAAACGATATCTCCTTACATGTATCGACAGATTCAGTAGGTGGCCCGAAGCATACCCGATGGAGGACCAACAGGCAGAAACCATCGCGAAAGCCTTCTATAACAACTGGGTAGCTCGATTTGGCGTCCCGGCTAAAATGACAACTGACCAAGGACGACAGATGGAGTCAAATATTTTTAAAGAACTACTAAGGTTAACTGGAACCACCAGGATACGAACTACCGCTTACCACCCTCAGGCCAACGGACTGGTTGAGAGATTCCATCGTAGCTTAAAGACAGGCTTAAGAGCACGAGGAAACAAAAACTGGGTCGAGTCACTTCCATCAGTTTTACTCGGACTACGTGTGTGTACAAAGGAAGATGTAAACCTTTCCCCAGCAGAAATGGTCTATGGCGAGCCTCTCAGTCTCCCAGGAGAGTTTTTCGAAGAGAGTCGACCAACCTGTGAGCCTCCAGAATTTATCACGCGTTTAAGAGAAGTCATTAAAAGTCTCCGACCAGTACCCGGTAAATGGCACTCAAAGCAGAAGGTATTTATTTCAAAAGATTTCGAAAAGTGCTCACAAGTTTTCATTCGATGTGACGCCACTCGCCCTCCTCTTACTCCACCCTATGAAGGACCGTATGACATCGTAAAGAAAAAGGATAAGGCCTACCTGATTAACGTCAAAAATAAGGAGAAATGGGTCTCTCTAGATCGCCTCAAACCAGCTATCTTCGCCACCAATGACCACAACCATGTAGGAAGTTATGCTAGTGAATTAAAGGAACCAGATGAGGAGAAGGGACTAACATCACCCGACAGAAGCTCGCGTAAAAATAGAAGAGTCTCTTTTAGCCTGTAGCATAATATTATTATTTTTCTCTATCAGTTATTGTATATATCAAGTTTAGTAACCATGAAAGCATCAGTATTATAAGTTATATTTTTTAATTTTCATTTCATACATTTATCGTTCAGTACCGCTCCTCTTGCCTTCACTAGGGGGGGAGGCCTGTGGCTACCATGGTTACTGAAATTATTATTGTTTATTTTTGTGAGTTAAACCTTGACTCAGTTGTGTTTTTGAGATCATATAAAAATATATATTTAATTGTGGTTGTGGAAAAGTTCGTCTTAATTATAATTTATTATATTAGAATTAAATTGCTATGTGGTACTCGCCCACAAGCGTTTCACACTGTACAGTTTTGACCGTACAGCAACATTTTTGGAACCAACCATTCTTTTGCAGTGGAAGTTGGTGTTAGAGGTCTCCCAGCTGTCACATTACAGTGTTTGGAGCCGGGGAGTGAATCTGAAAAAAAAAAGAAACGACCCTAACAAATCCAATCATCACGATATCGACCGATGATGATAACTTGAGTAAAAGATGAATGATTTTGTTGAAATTTGGTAAATATTCATTTTACCAATCCCAGTATAAGATCGCTGGATGACATTATCCAAACATACATTTATTTACACCTATATCTTCAAAAGAACTTATCTGATCTTTATGAAATTTTGATGTTTTGTCGAAAGTAGCCTACAGATAGTCCCAGATTAATTTCAACCATCTACACTCTTTAATTTTTTTGCTAAAATCATTAAATTCTACAAGATAGGACTCGAGGAAGCTATGTGCCACACTAATTGGCAGAGTATTTCTGTGTTAATTACCCACCCTATTAAATTTGTTGAGGATTAAAAAATTAATGTTGAATTTATTCATTTTTTTTTTTTTTTTTTTTTTTTTTTTTATGAGTTCTTAATCCATTCAATGCGTAATCCAATTCATGAACCTACCTTAGTTACTGTATATATCTAAACGATTTTAAAAGTTAATTTAAAAAATAATAAAAAAAAAAAAATGTTTGGATCCACTGTGGATACAAACGTGAGCGGGCCTGACGGAGCCTTGCAAGATGGTTCTACTCGAGGCACGGAGAATAGAGCTACAGAGGGCTAAAAGGGAGGGCTTGGATCCACTGTGGATCCACCCGCATTGAATGGGTTAAGGTGTTTTTAGTTTATCTAGGTTAATTTTGATTATTTTAATTCTTTATAAATTAGGTTAAACTAATTAAGGCAATCGCTATTTAGGTTTTATTTTTTGTTTGTTTGGTGAAACTGAGTTCTAGAGAGGTTAGGGTGGATGGGAAGCTGCTGTGGCTGCAGGGCTTAGGGCAACTTATGTGAAAGTTTACAGTGTGTTTCAGTTCATTGGTTTAATAGGTTTTCTCTTGAAAGATAAAGGGGAAGCTCCTCACCCTCAGTTGTGGATTTTCCTAGTGCCAGGCGATGTCAGGTTTTTGCATTTGTACTTCTTCAGTGCCAGGCGATGTCAGGTTTTTGCATTTGTACTTCTTCAGTGCCAGGCGATGTCAGGTTGTGCATTTGTACTTCTCCAGTGCCAGGCGATGTCAGGTTGTGCATTTGTACTTCTCCAGTGCTAGGCGATGTCAGGTTGTGCATTTGTACTTCTCCAGTGCCAGGAGATGTCAGGTTGTGCATTTGTACTTCTCCAGTGCCAGGCGATGTCAGGTTGTGCATTTGTACTTCTCCAGTGCTAGGGGATGTCAGGTTGTGCTGTGCATTTGTACTTCTCCAGTGCCAGGCGATGTCAGGTTGTGCATTTGTACTTCTCCAGTGCCAGGCGATGTCAGGTTTTTGCATTTGTACTTCTTCAGTGCCAGGCGATGTCAGGTTGTGCATTTGTACTTCTCCAGTGCCAGGCGATGTCAGGTTGTGCATTTGTACTTCTCCAGTGCTAGGCGATGTCAGGTTGTGCATATGTACTTCTCCAGTGCCAGGAGATGTCAGGTTGTGCATTTGTACTTCTCCAGTGCCAGGCGATGTCAGGTTGTGCATTTGTACTTCTCCAGTGCTAGGGGATGTCAGGTTGTGCTGTGCATTTGTACTTCTCCAGTGCCAGGCGATGTCAGGTTGTGCATTTGTACTTCTCCAGTGCCAGGCGATGTCAGGTTGTGCATTTGTACTTCTCCAGTGCCAGGCGATGTCAGGTTGTGCATTTGTACTTCTCCAGTGCCAGGAGATGTCAGGTTGTGCATTTGTACTTCTCCAGTGCCAGGCGATGTCAGGTTGTGCATTTGTACTTCTCCAGTGCCAGGCGATGTCAGGTTGTGCATTTGTACTTCTCCAGTGCCAGGAGATGTCAGGTTGTGCTGTGCATTTGTACTTCTCCAGTGCCAGGCGATGTCAGGTTGTGCATTTGTACTTCTCCAGTGCCAGGCGATGTCAGGTTGTGCATTTGTACTTCTCCAGTGCCAGGCGATGTCAGGTTGTGCATTTGTACTTCTCCAGTGCCAGGCGATGTCAGGTTGTGCATTTGTACTTCTCCAGTGTCAGGTTGTGCATTTGTACTTCTCCAGTGCCAGGCGATGTCAGGTTGTGCATTTGTACTTCTCCAGTGCCAGGCGATGTCAGGTTGTGCATTTGTACTTCTCCAGTGCCAGGCGATGTCAGGTTGTGCATTTGTACTTCTCCAGTGTCAGGTTGTGCATTTGTACTTCTCCAGTGCCAGGCGATGTCAGGTTGTGCATTTGTACTTCTCCAGTGCCAGGCGATGTCAGGTTGTGCATTTGTACTTCTCCAGTGCCAGGAGATGTCAGGTTGTGCTGTGCATTTGTACTTCTCCAGTGCCAGGCGATCTCAGGTTGTGCATTTGTACTTCTCCAGTGCCAGGCGATGTCAGGTTGTGCATTTGTACTTCTCCAGTGCCAGGCGATGTCAGGTTGTGAATTTGTACTTCTCCAGTGCCAGGCGATGTCAGGTTTTTGCATTTGTACTTCTTCAGTGCCAGGCGATGTCAGGTTTTTGCATTTGTACTTCTTCAGTGCCAGGCGATGTCAGGTTGTGCATTTGTACTTCTCCAGTGCCAGGCGATGTCAGGTTGTGCATTTGTACTTCTCCAGTGCTAGGGGATGTCAGGTTGTGCTGTGCATTTGTACTTCTCCAGTGCCAGGCGATGTCAGGTTGTGCATTTGTACTTCTCCAGTGCCAGGCGATGTCAGGTTGTGCATTTGTACTTCTCCAGTGCCAGGCGATGTCAGGTTGTGCATTTGTACTTCTCCAGTGCCAGGAGATGTCAGGTTGTGCATTTGTACTTCTCCAGTGCCAGGCGATGTCAGGTTGTGCATTTGTACTTCTCCAGTGCCAGGCGATGTCAGGTTGTGCATTTGTACTTCTCCAGTGCCAGGAGATGTCAGGTTGTGCTGTGCATTTGTACTTCTCCAGTGCCAGGCGATCTCAGGTTGTGCATTTGTACTTCTCCAGTGCCAGGCGATGTCAGGTTGTGCATTTGTACTTCTCCAGTGCCAGGCGATGTCAGGTTGTGAATTTGTACTTCTCCAGTGCCAGGCGATGTCAGGTTGTGCATTTGTACTTATCCAGTGGCCTAAATCATTTGAGCAAAGGACTGCTCTTAAGATACCATGCCGTGCTAACACGCCTGGCATGATGGATCCACAGTGTCTCCACTGTTTGACTTGCCAGTGGCACAAGTCTAGGAGTGGGGGAACTGATAAGGCACGTGTAAACAGGCCTGCCACCGCAAGTTTGCTAGTAGCTAGCACGATTCTTCCTCAGCCCTTCAGTATTCAGTTGCGTTCCTTCATTTCGCGGGTATCTGACAACAACTCATCATCTTTCTCGGGAAGCATTCGCAATTGATTTATAAAATTATTGACGTCCTCGAACCGCATTTCATTTAGTAGGCACTGACTCGCTCCAAGTGCCTAATTCCCTTCTAGCTGTCTAATCTTTTACCCACACTCTTTGTGTATTTTTATTATTTTTTTAAATGTTTAAAAACACAGTTCTTTGCAAGTAACAGAACAATCTAGTTAATTTCATTCCCCACATATACATTCAGAATGTACATTAAAACACAATTAATTAAACTATTAAAATTAATTAAATCATATACAATTATTTCATAATATATTCTGGCTAGGAGAAGGCAAGAAACGTGTGCCTGTTTCAAAAGTAGAACTGTGACAGGAATGTGTATTGTCTTGTGCTAGTAGCTCGCACAAGACCTATCATCCGGATGATACTAGCATGCTATTTCACTGGCAAATGTACACAGCGTCTGCAGCATGCCAGCTACTGGCATGCTAGTAACTCGCAACTGGCATGCTTTTTTACTAGCATGTGTATTTCCGCCTTAATGAACTTGTATTGTTTTTAGGTGCGGCTAATAATCAGGGGACAGGAAGTGTCTGGAGTGTGCAGAGCTCTAACTACCCACCACACACTGCAGAACTACAGTCTGATCTGCAGATCCGTGTCCGATCTGTACCCGAGGAATTAAATGCTTCTCAGTGTCCCCACTGTGCGTACAATACCGGCCTCAGGAGTTGTATGAAAATGCATATTGACTCGGTACATAAAAAAATAAGGAGGTTTCAGTGCCCTCACTGTGAGTATAGATCCAATTGGAAGAGTTCTTTTAAAAAACATATCGACTCGGTGCATTATAAAATAAGAAGGTTCCGGTGCCCTTACTGTGAGCATAAAACTAACTGGAAGAATTCTCTCAAAAAACATATTGACTTGGTACATATGAGAATAAGGCCTTATCAGTGCCCTTATACTCACTGTGAGTATAAAGCAGACAGTGAGGTTCATCTAAAAAGACATGTTGACTCGTTACATAAACAAATAAGGGCATTTCAATGCGCCTATTGTTTATACAAAAGCAGCTATAAGAGTGGTTTGAAAAGGCATATCCACACGGTGCATAATGAAATAACCGCATTTCAGTGCCCTTACTGTAAATACAAAACCACCCGTAAAGGTCATTTTAAAAGACATATTGACTCGGTTCATAAACAAATAAGGGCATTTCAATGTGCCCATTGTTTATACAGAAGCAACCATAAGAGTTCATTGCAAAGTCATATCCACACGGTGCATAATGAAATAAAGGCGCTTAAGTGCCCTCGCTGCAAATACAAAACTAACAGTAAGAGTCGTTTAAAAGTACATATCGACTCTGTGCATGATAAAATAAGGCCGTTCCACTGCGCCCACTGTACGTACAAAGCCGCCCGGAAGAGTACTCTGAAATATCATATTGACTCGGTACATAAAAAAATAAGGGCGATTCAGTGCCCTCACTGTGAGCATAAATCTAACTGGAAGAGTACACTGAAAATACATATTGACTCTGTGCATAACAAAATAAGGGCGTTCCAGTGCCCTCACTGTGAGTATAAAACCAGCTATAAGAACACACTCAATAGACATATCAACTCATTACACAAGAAAATCATACATCAGTGCCCTCACTGTGATATTACTACAAAGTGGAAGATTTCTCTGAAAGCTCATATTGACTTGGTGCATAAAGCGCTTTAATCTGCCAACTGTTAATACAAAACCAGCTAGAAGAGTACTTTTAAAAATAAACATTGAATCTGTTCTAGAAGAGTACTATAAAAAAAAAAAAAACTCATATTATGAAAAATAAGTCAAAACTTGCAAATACCATACAATTCAAACACGTAATAATTAAAGAAGATTTTAGCAGAGAAACCAGACTAACAAGAGAAAAACTATTCCCGTTGCGGTTTCTCGTTTAAATCGCTTATAAAAAAGGGGGTTAAAATATAATTTAACATTAATTACCTCTGAGTTAAGCTCTTTTTCTTTTCCAATAAAAAATCTCATTCCTCAACTTAAAATTGTGATGGGAAACATATTAAAATTAAAATAAAAGAAATACTAACAAAATTTTTAAATAAATAATTTTTTTAAGTTTATTTAAAATTTCAAATTGATAAAAAATTCTTTTTTATCTTTAAATACAATTAATACTTTAACATTGCGGTAGAACATTAGGCTAAATTATTTTTTTTATTTAAATACACAAAATTTTTATGTGAACCTTTTTACATCTTTATTATATATATCCTATATCCCATTGTACATGTCTTGAATGTTTAAATGAATAAATTCCTACTGAGAATTACCACGAGGTAAGGACTCTTAGTTGAACTTTGATATTTGTTCAAAAAAATGGCGTACATGAACCAAACTAATGAAAATAATTAATATTTAAATTTAATATTCTCTGAAAAATCGTAGATACTGTTTTAATTGGAGAAACTCTTATGTTCGCTGAAGTAAGACTAAGATGAGTAGAGACATGATCTCCTTGGATCAAAATTCTAAGTTTGCACCGACATGGTGGATTAATGGTGAGACTCGTGTCCCGAAGATTTATGCCAGGAAGATTTGTGGCAGTAAGTTTTGTGGCAGTAAGCTTTGGCTCTACAAAAATTAAATGATCAAAATTAGTTTTCCTTTAATTACTTCCTCATACTACTTTAAAAGAAATCTCTACTCAAAAAAATTTAATGAAGTTAAAATTTAAGTTTTTTTTTTATACTTACGATAAAATCAGCAAAGTGAGGCTCTAGTCGTAGTAAATTAAATTTGGATGAAGTTAAACTAGTACAAACTTGTACACTAACAAGACTTGATAAAATAACAAGAAAATCTTGTTTTACTAAAAACTACATAAATGGCGAATTTACAAAGTTATTATCGTCTCTCCAGACGGACTTCCCAGTGCCCCTCTATCGCCTATGAGAACAGCCGGATCAGTGAATTTTCCTTCGAAAATCACGAGGTACCTAGGCTATTACCCCTTCCCTAGTATGACGTCAGAACGCGAACATAATTACGCAGGTTAGCCAAGCTAATAAATAATTAAACAAAGATTTACAATTATACATTTCAAAATCTAGGGCAAAATTCCTAACAGCCCCTAAAAAAAATCAACTAACTAAACAAAGTAATTAACTGCAATTAACAGGATTAATTATTACTTAAGGTTCATCATAAATACTTTATAATCAAGTGGGATACCACACCGTACATAAAAAATTTCAAAGAGGAAGGCATGAGAGTCCTAATGAAAGCTGACAAACTCTTAATTGAAGGCCAGCTACAGGGCCGTACCTAGGTGCTCCTGCGTACATGGCAAACCCGTAAAAATGCGCCCCACCGGGGGGTCTGGGGGATATGGAATACCCCCCAGGGGAGAGGGGGGTCCGCCCCCCCCCCCCCCCCCCCCCAGGAAAATTTTTGGAATTTTAACGTCAGTAAAACAAATTTTTAAGCAATTCTGGCTCTAAAACTTAAATTCATTTTTTAGTTTTCGCTACTAGAAAGTACTATTTAACACGTAAAAAAAGTACCATTTAAGTATTATTTTAAAAAAAAGTACTATTTAACACCTTGCTACACTATAATAACTCCTTTTTCGGTTCAAGGTTAAATGGTTGATATAAAAAGTTTATTTAGATAAAACATCAACTGTCATTTCACTTTTCACCACAGCAAATATGAAATTATAATTTAATTAAGTTCAATACTGAACGGAAAAATATTTACAATGTTACAAAAAGTAGGTTGATATTTACAATATTGACATCTTAACTTTATTTCTTAAGTAAAAAATACTTTTTACACTATGAGTACTTTAAAAATATAATAAGTAGAATTACATTTTTTTGGGCATTTATATAATTAAATTGTATTGTTATTCATAAATGTTGTTACTGAATACATACAAATGTAATTACAATTTTCAAAAAAGAATATTCCATACCTTTTTAATCATTTTATTAAAAAAAAAATTCAACACATGTTGGTTGTGAACCCTTTATTTGATTATTTTTTATATGTAAAAACTATTAAACGTTTTATTTCTTTCGTATTTTCGGTATCATAAGTGTTCTTACTGTTTAAATAATTTAAGATGGTGTTAATAAATTGAGTAATTTTCGATTGAGTGAGTGCATTGAGTTTATTAATTACATGTTTTTTCACACTTTACTTGTTTAAACTAGTATCAAGAAATAAGGGTGCCGCGAGAAACAATTAACCAAGTTGGGGTGCCACCATTAGAAAAAGGTTGAAAAACACTACCCTAGCCGCTAGGGGGTGGGGCGGATGCGCCTCGCGGCAACGCTAGGCCCTAGCGTTGCCAATATAAACATGAATCGCACGCCACCGCGCTAAGCGCAATGTCACAATGTGATTAATGTTTATCATAAAAACACGAATTGACAGCTCACACAACCGAAATTATACCTAAGTATAAAGTTTTCATTTTGACCAATCTTACCAATCAAAAAATGTTTTTCCTCTTCTCCATTTTGCGCCCTTCTCAAACCTGCGCCCTTGGCAAGGGCCACCTTCGCCACAGCCTCGGTACGGCCCTGGCCAGCTATACAGCCTGGACGAGCTGAAGGCAGGAGTAGAATTATCCCGACAGAAGAGAAAGAAAAGTATTAGCAGCTCACCAGAAGTCAAGGCCCAAAAGACAAATTCACAAAATGAGACTATTAGGACGGGGGAGACAAGTGACCCAGTGACAGGAGACAAAAAAACAGGAGAAAAAAAAATCAGTCCGAGACAACTCAGACAAACTTTCTCATATACGAGTTCATAATTATTTAGCCCAGTGTTTTCCATTTATTAGTTTTCGTATGTAAATTTAATTTTTATTGTGCATTTCATTAAAATGTATCATAAAAATAACTTCTCCCGGGCGGGGAATCGAACCCGGGCTCTCTCGGTCCGCGATTTAAGCTTTTTTCTCAGGAACTAGATTTTTCCCGGGGAAACGGCTTGTATCGTTGGATTCGTATTTAAATGGACTATATTTTAGAATTTTTTAATCAAAATCGTCAGAACCGTTTTCGAGAAATAATTTTTTTTCAGAGTTTTTGGGGAGCAGCGCCCCTAAATTTGGAGCTAAAATTCATTTCTCGATTTCGCCTTGGGGTATGATTTTTCTGAACATGTATGCCAAATTTCGTCAAAATCTGCCCAGTAGTTTAGGCTCCAGGCGTCTGCACAGACTTTTCTCGCCATCACAATACTTTCTCTTTATATGAGAAAGTAAAAAGCACAGAATACAACTTAACCATTTATGTTGCACTGATTGATTTCAAGAAAGCTTTTGACTCCCTAGAACACCCAGGTATATGGAAGGCTCTAAAAGAACATGGCGTAGAAGAGAACTACATAGCCATCATTAAACAAATCTACAAGGAAAACCAGGTGGCTATTGCACTGGACAAAATGGAATGATCGTTTTGTACCAAAAGAGGCTTAAAGCAAGGATGTCCACTTTCGCCAATTATCTTTAATTGCGCACTCAATTTCGCCTTAAATAAACTAAATTGGGATGAATATGGAATATCTGTACAAGGAATAAAATTAAATAACCTGCGTTTCACAGACGAAATTCTGCTGGTAACAATGACGGCACAAGAACTTGAAGAAATGATGATAAAACAGCTTACTCAAACATGCCAAGAAATAGGTCTAGAGATAAACGCATCCAAAACCAAGGTTATGTCAAACTCTGTGCAAACCCCAGTGAAGCTACTAAAAGATATAAATTTAGAATATGTTCAAGAATATGTGTACTTAGGACAAATAATATCTTTTAAAAACCAAAGAGAAAAGGAACTACGCAGAAGAATCGACTTAGGTTGGAGAAAATACTGGTCTTTAAAAAAGATATTTAAGAGTCAAATTGATAAAAGATTAAAAGCTAAAATATTATCTTCTTGTGTATACCCAACTATTTTGTATGGTGCCCAAACGTGGTCACTCTCAGAGAAGATGAGTAATAAGCTAATAGCAACGAAAATGAGTATGGCTAGGAGCATGTGCAACATAATAAATTGGTAAGGCGTGAATCTCACGTAAAAAGGGTTTCGTTGGTATTGTGAACGCAAAATTAGTAAGGGGGGAGGGGAGATAAGTTTTTTTTTGTGACAAAATGGCCCCCAAAATTAAATGTTAACATCAAGTGCTATACATTTTTGAAATCTACTCTTCAATACCTTTCATTTGATACCCCACTCAAAATTAAAAAAAATCGGGTAACATGAATTATCCGACATCTTGGATTTCCAGTAAATCAGAACAAATTGATAATCTTATTTTTTCTATGGCCCAACAGACCACACATTTTGCATATTTTTCTATATTTTTAGTAATAGCGGAAATACGATTTTAGGGGGGGGGGGGGACACGCAAAATTTCGATATTTTTTGACAAAATGGCGCTGACAATTAACCACTACCCCTAAGTGGTATATATATTTCTATTCTACTCTTCAATACCTTTCATTTGATACCCCACTCAAAATTTAAAAAAAAAAAATTTCGAGTGACATGAATTATCCGCCATCTTGGATTTCCAGTAAAGCAGATCAAATTGCTAATCTTATTTTTTCTATGGCCCAGCAGACCACACATTTTGCATATTTTTCTATATTTTTAGTAATAGCGGAAATACGATTTTAGGGGGGGGGGGGACACCCAAAATTTCGATGTTTTTTGACAAAATGGCGCTGAAAATTAACCACTACCCCTAAGTGGTATATATATTTCTATTCTACTCTTCAATACCTTTCATTTGATACCCCACTCAAAATTTTAAAAAAATATATTTTTTTCGCGACGTGAATTATCCGCCATTTTGAATTTTAACAGCTGATAATATTGAGTTCGCTATATTTTTCCTGTGTGCGCGTCAAAACGATCTTTTATACTGGAAAGTTTCACGTTTTTATCTTTTTTGGTTCAAAAGTTATTGGAACCGTACAGAGTGACAGACGGACACAGGAACGAAACTATAAGGGTTTCTTTTTTTTTGGTTTTACCAACGAAACCCTAAAAAAGATGGACAGGATAAGTAACAAAGAAATAGTAAAAACAACTAGGCTGAAGAACTTACTGAAGGAAGCTCACCACTCCAAGTGGAGATGGGCAAGTCACCTGGCTAGATTGGAGAATAACAGATGGGCCAAAATCTTAACGGAATGGATCCCCAGAGGAAACAAAAGAAGGGAAGGAAGACCCATGTTAAGATGGAGAGAAGAAATAGTTAGTAGAATGAGAAAACTGGTATAGAGTGGCTAGGGGCCGCGAGTGTTGGGACAATGTAGTTTTTTTTTTGTTTTTTTTTTTAAGTTTCTTTATTGTCATAACTTCAACTACATACATTATGTAACAAGAAGTCTTGATAATGAATTACAATTTATATTATGACTTGATTCGGGTGGTCACCCAGTGGTGGCACTCCGTAACATGTTTTATTATATTCATGCATATTTTTTATTTATTATTACATATATATTTACATTTAGACTAAAATGTTAGGTTACAATGTTTAGAAGGTCCCTAGGCCATTCTCTTTTTAGTCTCCAGCGAGGAGCGGTTGGGGTAGTAAGTGAGGAAAGGGATTGGACATTTGGATTTGGGTGCAAGGCTAATTTGGTGTGAAAGTTTTTATATCGTTCTATGGCCAGGTTTCTAATAAAAGGAACATTAAGATCTCTTTATGGATTACAATATTTGGTACGTAGAATGGTAGATGAGAAAGTTTCCTGTAGAGATTGTAAGCGACGGATGTTGGATGGTTTGGTGGAGCCCCAGAGTTCTATTCCATAGGCCCAGGAGGGTTTTAGAATTGTGTTGTATATTTGTAATCTGTGGTGGAGAGGAAGTTTTGAGCGAGTGTCTAGCAGTCGTAGAAGGAGTTTGTAGAGTCTATTGACTTCCATCCTTTTTAGGCGTGTGTGTGGGTTCCATGTAAGTCTTTTGTCTAAGTGCTTTTCTTTTTGTCTAAGTCCCAGGTAGCGGACTTCGGATGCTGAAGGAATAATTGCGTTATTCAGGAGAACTGGCGGGGAGTATCCGTGACGTAACGTAAAGGTCACTTGTACACTTTTTGCTTCGTTGATTTTTATTCTGCATTTTTTAAACCATGTTTTTCTAGGATTATCAGATGTTCTTGGAGGATATTTGATGCTTCTGATGGGTTTTTGTGGGTGCAAAGAATAGCTTTGTCGTCTGGGAAAGTTGCAAGTAGTGTGGAGGATGTTGAGGAATATCAGCTGTGTAGAGGTTATATAGAATAGGAGAAAGGATGCTAAGAAAGGATGGGGACAATGTAGTAAAAAGACTTTTTTAACCTCAATACAGACTTTTTCCTCCTTAGGGAGAGGCTTCTGTCCTGGATAGGATGTCCGTGTCCGTGAAGCTTATTATTATTATTATTATTATATTGTTAATTAATAAATACTTTATTTTAAAATTTGAATTATTGAATTGTTTTTTATCTATTAGTAATTTATTATTTTTTAAAAAGTTTTTAATTGTATGTTTTGTTTAATGTGTTTTGAAGACCATATTTTTTATTTTCTAATAAGAATATAATATTTTTTAAATGATAAGTGACTTTGAAACACAATAAACAATTATTGGGATAAATAAAAGTTTTACAACAATTTTCTAGTCTTAAATATTTATTTTCCTCTTAATTTTTATTATTGATTTGTTATCTTCGTAGTTAGAAATTTACTGTCGTGTTTCCAATGAAATATTATATGTAGAAAGACGAAAAAGAAAACATACGTAAATACAAAAATTGTAGAAAGTTTTTAACGATATAAAATTATTCAAAACAATAAACTAAAAATGTGTAGAGATAAGAAAATTAGCAAAGGAGATAAGTCTTTAAACAGGGAGGGTGTTTCAGAGGAACGGCAGTAAAACTTAAAAACTATAAAGAGATTAAGATAAGAAAACATTAAAAATTGCCGTTCTAGTGGTTTAAAAAAGTATTATTGTGAGTGTGTTTTATTGTGGTGATACCGTCCGGGTCCGTTCTTATTTATTGTTTATTTTTTAAATCGTTTTTCTATTTTAGTTTGTATATTATGTCTTCCACCTTCTCGAGCGTTATGAAAATTTCATCTATACTTCATTTTTTTCGGAGGACAAAGCTATTCTTCGTAAAAGTATGTCAGAGTACTTAAGTAATATTAAATTAATGTATTAAATAAGTTTTTTAATCAAAATTTTAAACAAGTATACATGCGAGCACTCATAATATAGATAACAAAAAATACACAAATAATAATAGTAATAACAGTCTGCTCTTTGTCTCGTCATCAACGTCTTTTTCCTAGGCTGATCAGTGATCTATTGTATAGTATATAATTATGTTCCAACATCGGTTAAATATAATGCACATTGTAAGTAACCAGGAACAAAATATTATTATCTAGCAAATAATCTTTTATTACCTGGCAGATTAAGTATCACTATCTTTCTACAAGTCCTGTACCCTGAGTATACTTCATTGAGTTTCAAAACTTAAGGAAAATTTAATTTCGGACACACAATATGAACACGAACACACCCTGTTAATTTATATGGCAACAGGAAATACAAAAAATCAATTATAAAGATTAATAACTCAAATAGCTTTTTCCATGATATGACCCTTCACACAAATACTCATTTTAAATAACTGAAACGAAAGTTTTAAATGTTTTCTTTGTTACACTCGTTAAAAAAGACTTGGTACAACAATGTTCAAAGGGTGAAAACTCTTATAAATCAATAATAATTTAATAATTAATTATTTAAAAAGTTAAAAAAAATTCTACCATTCATTTTACATGGGTTTGATAAGAGGTGATAAGAAAAAGGAACATAACAAACACTGAGTTAAATTTTCGAAAGCTTTTGTGACGTCACACTAATCATCTCAATAGAAAATATTTTTTTAAAAATGTATTTCTGTCTATCCAGACACGTGAACCGGGGCAAAACAGTGGCAAAAGTTTTAATGAAATTTGGCATAACATTCAGAAATATCATAGCCTGAGGCAAATTGGAGAAATAAATTTTGTTATAAATTTAGGGGCGCTACCTGCGAAAACGTGAAAATAATTCCTTTTATTTAACGGTTCAGACGATTTTCATAATAAAATTCTATTTTGTAGTTAATTTAAATACGAATTTAACCGTATGTTAAAATATAAGATAAAATAGGATTATTTTATATTATTTTGATAGTATTTTTGAAGTGAAACTTCTTTGGCGACGGTAGAGTGAATTTTTAAAGTGAAACTTCTTTGGCGGCGGTAGAGTGAATTTTTTCATATAGAGACACCGTGTAACGAAGTTTGCAATTCGAGACTCGTCCAGGTGTAACATTTTTACAGATTAATTATTTTTATCTATATAAAGACCAGCAAATCAATACAAACATTTATTTTTATTGGAATAAATGTGGTTGCCTTATGGACAACCAAAGAAGCATAACCTTTTGGATAACCACATGGAGGTGTACAACCTCTACTTCGCGTTCCAAATAAACTTATTTTACTATAGGGAAAAACAGTTAAAGTCATTTTTTAATAAAAATCTATTTATTTTCTTAGTTTTTTTTCTTAGTTTTAATGTTTTTAATAGTATTTAGTGTTATTATGCAAAAGAAATTGTAATTATACGCATAATTATAAGGATATTTAGGGTTAAATCGGTCAGTTTGCTTACACCTTTGCAGTGATGGCTTTTTTCATGCTTTTTATTTGTTTAAAGTGGTTTTCTTCCATTTATTTTACCAGTTTTATGTAAGAAAACTATTTGTGGCTAATTTGGAGGGAAAATGATTACTTTTCATGCATCGCTGGAGTTCTAAATGTCAAGGTATGTTTGTATTAATAGTATTTGAATAGTTCGAGTAGATAACTCTCATTTGATTTAATATAAAATAACATAACTTGTTGATCATTGATTTCCCATATATATATACACTATCGATAAATTATATGGTAATTACGGTGTTGATTGTTGTTTGAGTTAAAATACAATTGTTTGAGTTTTGTAAAATAATTCAATTGCTCATTAGGTATGTTCAGCATTATGTGTATAACCTTTTTTAATAACTTATATAATAATCTTTGTTTTTGTGAACAGATGGTGATGTGCTTTGCTCCAAACTGCAATTAAATTATTATTCAGAGAAACACGAATGCATATTCTTTGGGTTTCCAAAAGAGGAGAAATTAAAAAAAAGAAGTGGATTAAGATACTGAGGTATGTAGGTAAATACAGTGGATTTATTAATAAAATAGTTTGACTGGGTACATTCGTATTGTACGTGCCTGGCCAAAATCTAGAGCCACTTCTAATCTCCTTTTTCTTCACAATGAAATTTCTCTGGCACGTACAGTACGAAGTAGCCATTGACTTTTTTTTAAGAGAACAAGTTGTGGAAATCTCCATCTTCTCCATTATAAATTAATCTTCCCCCTTCATGTGAAACTGATAGTGTCACTTGAGTTTGTTAGTGTAGCCCGAAATCTGATAGTGTTTTGTATTCTTTAAATTTACTCATTGTGTATTATTTTTTTTCTCAGGTTTGTGTTTCCCATTTTCCCAAGAGCAACCATTTTCACTTTTAATCTAAGCTCCGGGACTTGTTCTCTATGTATAACTTTGGTTTTTTTCTGTGACTGAAGTGATTATTTATAACTAATTTTTTATAAAAAAAAATCAAGTTGGCGGCAACTTATCAAAATAAAAATAGCTTTTTTCTATTTATAGTAACCCCTAAGTGCGTAAAAAATTTCAAATTTCCTTGACAAACTGGAAGTAGGAGAATCAGTCCTTAAGGGGCCCACACACTTACAGTTTAACTGCAGGCCGTTATCGTAAGGCCAAAAAATCTGACCACCACACATTACCCGTCCAGCGCCTGCAGGCAATCGTAAAGAACTACAGATCTGTGCCTGTATACGCCATACACTGTACGATAAATGCCTGCAGGCCGATATCTGTCGATTTTTAACTGCAGACCGATATCTGTCGTTTTTAACAGCAGGGAATAAACTGCTCCACTGTCGGTCCCCGCTAGACTTTCTGAATGCGTAGAAGTAAGCGTTGTACGTATTATGGGTAAATTATTGTGAACCAGTAAAGGAAAAATAAGGTTTTGGTCAAAGAAGTGGCTCCAAGAAAGAGACACTAGTTCAGACATTTCTTTGTTGCGTGAGTTGAGGCATTCCCATAAAGAAGATTTATTAAACTATTTGCGAATGAACGAAGACAATTTCAACAAAATGTTGCGATTGGTTTCACCTTTACCCTTCATTAGTAAAACGAGCACCAAAATGCGCCAGTCAATAAGTGCAGGAGATTGCTTATTTTCTTTTTAACAGTATCTAAAAAAAGTAATTACAAATGTATAATTTATCAGAAATTATTAATAAATTAATTAAACCATTATAAATTATTTAACTAAAGAATTATTATTATATGTACCATATTTAAAGTGTAATTACCTATTGTCGCAGTCGGTACTGTTTTTTTTTTTTTTATAGAAGTCTAATAACACACTGTACGCTTCGTCTTTCAGCCATTTGTTTGAATAATTTTTGCTCTTTATTTTCCATAGACATGGATATAGACGATACATGTCTATGAAAGCTGAAATAAAATTAGGTTTATGGTCAACCATGGTGTCGTCAGTCCAAAATTTTCTAACAACACGATAAGATTTTTGGCCTGCAGTCCGACGAAGGGAAATAAACAAAATAAAGATGATTCACTCTACACGCCTGTAGGCCGACTGATAGTGTAGGGCGGCATTGATCTTGAGGCACAGGCCGGACAGTCCACGGACTGTCTTCTCTCCTTCCATCTGATCCTTGCCTCTATCCTCCACACACCTACAGTCCACCTCCAACTGCAGTCCGTCATCATAAGGAAAACTGACGAGTGTGTGGCTAAGCTCCGTGGACGGATAGATCGTTATCTTCAGTTGAACTGTTATTGTGTGGGCCACTTTAGTTAGTTTGTCAACTATTTTTTATTTATAGCTTTTGCTTTTATGTATAGAAGAATAAAAAATATACATATTTTTTTGTGTTTATTTCAATTAATTGTATTATGTTTTAGGCGATGTTGGACTACAATGTACTGAGCCTGGATCTCAAATTTCAGTCTACATTCACAAAAATGATTGGAGACTAAGCTCTTGCAAGTCAATACGATAAGTGAACCTTATATATAGCGTTTTGGGATATATCTTTGGTTATTTTCCGACAACTATTGCCAATATTTTATCACCTGGTTGGAAACACTGCAAGTTTTGTACAAGCAACTTATGATGAATATTCCTCAAGAGCACTGAACAGAGCCACCATCTCAAATGTCAATTGGTGTAATAGCTAAAGCAAGGATCCACGTTGAAAGAGCAATTAGAAGAATCAAGACTTAGAATTTTACAATTCTTACGAAATAATTTTTTCTCATATGGAAGCAAAATCTTTCAAGTCTGTGCTGCATTAACGGTATTAATGTAACAAACTTACAAAATCCCCTTATTAAAAAATTAGAACCGTTAATGGTTTGAATTTCTTACTAAATTGTTTATTGTGACATAAGCTAAACCTAATATGTGACTGAATAAATATTATAATACTAAATATGTAGGTAATTATATGAAGTACTAAATTTTGTTAGAAACCTATTTCTAGTTCTATCATTTATTTTAATTTACTTGTTACTACTAAATTCCTTATTGATGTAAGCCAAACCCAATATGCAGAATATTTCATTTGTATTTTTACGTATCATTAGTATTTGACTCTTTACTTTTGTAGTATGATATATATTGAATTAAAGTTTATTGTTGTTTTTTTATACATTGTTATTATTTCTACCTTGTGGTAAATCAATTGTAAATCTTTTTGTACATTCAACTGGCTCGTCATTTGCTTGCAGTGCAGACTGTTTGGGGAAGTTTACTAATTTTGCTATAGTGCTTCTCATTCCTAAAGCTTACTTAGATTTTACTATTGGTCTGTGGCTTTAACAATCAAATATTATTAGTGGGTTAAATTTCACTATGTGCTGAATGGGTTGAATTCAAAGCCACTGCCTTTTTCTGATGATAGTTGTTAGCTCTTTATTTTGTTTTTTCTTTCAAGAATAGAAATAAACTATCTTTCTTCAAAATTGTATTAAAAATTAGTAATTTTTAAGTAGCCAAGAAGAACAAAATAAGGTTGGGCAGTAACAGGTAATTCAACCCCTACTAAAAGTAACATTATAAAGCCCCTTTTTTGGTAAGTAAAGCCATTGACTGATCTTACTTGCCAAAAAAGGATAACTATATAGATATTGTCAGTTATACTTGCATCATCTAATGTAAGACGCATATATTTGAGTATTAATCTGCAATAATGACTCTAGATGTTAAGCTTATAACAAACATGTTTCTGTAAATCCTATAACATACTATACCTATATTGTAGTATACCTATAGTATTAGTATTGATTTTTTTGTTAACACAAAATTGTGTAACAAGATTAATAGTATTAGTTCAATCTTGTTTCCCCTCTCTACAACATGTCGATGGTGTTGCGCCAAAAGGGCCAATCTGCAGCTATTATTACGTTTGTTTTTTTATTTATAATTAATAAAATAAATTTGGTTATTTTGACTTATTAATTAGGTATCCAAGTATATTTTAAATGAATAAAAATATAAATAAGGCATTCAAATATCAATTTTTCATTATAGCTTTTCAAGTTTTAGAATTCAAATACAAAATGCAGATTGGCCCTTTTGGCTCAACACCATCGATGTGTACAGCACACTGGTACACATGAAGGTTAAAGGGGGGGGGGGGGGGGGGGGGGGGAAGCGAATGCACAAAAAAGTCATGTGTATTATTTTAATTTATATAATAAAATAAGTATTTATATATCATTTGACTGTGGAAGTGGAGGAAGGTGAAACATCAGACAAATCTGTAAAAAAAAAAAAATAGACAAAATAATAAACTAAAGATTATTATGTAACACGTTCATAGCAGAGGATCACCTGGGGCAGCATACCTAACTATCCAAAGAGGCGGATGCATGCCTGGGGCGTCATCCCCTCTTATTTTTAACTACAGATAGTAGTCTTGCAGCTTAGAACTGGTATATACCTGGTCCTACAGTTCAGACAGATAATTCCTATTATACCTCTTTCTTTCATATAAACATATCCATTCAATATTAGGTTAGAGGATTAAGAATACTAAAACTAGTTTCCCCAGCAAAGGTCCAAACCAGTTTGGACAGCCAAAACTAGTTTTGGCAGCAAAGCTCATACAATATGAATGTGTTAAGTTATATCAAACTGAAAATGCAGTTAAAATGAATTAGGAATGAATATTAACAAGTACAGTTCATACTAACCACTTAGCTTCTCGCTTTCTATCCTACTGATTAATTTTGGGATACATTTTTGAAAGTAAACGTTCTTCATGAAGACCATATTCTTCTTCCAGTCTTCATCTTTTTCAATTGTAAAATACACAAAATCTAGGGTGTTTCATTGCACAAAATGACACCTTGCCCTTCCTGCAGCATAAATAATAATTACATCAAATAAAAATTATAATTCAATTTTTTTAAGTTTTTGGTAGTTTTCATACTACGGAAAGTTAAATTTTAATTTAAATCAAATTATAATTATTATTAACTACGGGAAACAGACAGTGAAAAATACACTCCTGTGCCGGGATCCCGGCACAGGAGTGTATTTTTCACTGTCTGTTTCCCGTAGTTAATAATAATTATAATTTGATTTAAATTAAAATAAAAATTATAACACATTTAGAGACAGTGTACATGGAAATTTATTCCCCTGAAAAAAGTTGAGCAAATAATATTTTTTGGAAATATTGCAAGAGACTAATAAATATTATTTTAAAACAGAACAGGAGATAATCCTAAAGAATAAAAAAGTAGAAGACTTGAGACCAATCAAATCAATAATGTTTTATAGTTGTTAGTCATCAATGACACATTTGTCAACTCAAACTGCAAGGAGAGTATTCTATCTTAGTCTTTAAGGTCCCTAGTGAAATCTGGCCATGTATCAATAAAATGCTTATGTCTCATGGGTCTTCAACACAGAATAAAACATAGAAATGGTACCAAAATAGGACTACTATATTTCCTACTTCTTCTTGACAGCAAAGAAAGCAATAAGCAGTTCAACAACAAGATCTATGACTATTCATTAACATGGACAAAAGTTGAGAAACTTGTGATTAATATCCATTTATTAATGTAAAAAATTCTTATGCTATCGTTACTTACTTCCATATGGTAAACAACATTTATTCTCATGCTGGCATTCACATTTCCTTGCAGTACTTTAAGAGCTCCATCATAAGTACAAGATGTTATGTGCTTATCCATTTTCTATTTCTAAAACATCTTCGTCTCCAACAAAGAAGGCTGCAATTTTAGCAAAGCTAAAATTTGTTTAACCATCATGTTTCACTAAAAAAGAAGAGGGGAAAAACAGTATCACAACAACAGGTCTAAAAATAACGAAACATCTTATCAGATCAAACAATAGAGATAAATTGCAATATTAATGGCTCAAGTAAATTAATGGTCAAAATTAATTAAAATTCAAAATTCATGATAATCATACCGAATAATAAGTAGTTAAACATAAAGATAAATTGATAAAGGTAAAAAAATAATGGGTTTTATAAACTAAAATAGTTCCAGGCAGAGCGAGTTTCAAAGGCTGAAAAGCATCAGATTAATAAAAAAAAGCTATCGGAAAAAATAATTTCAAGTAAAGAAACTATGATAGAAAAATAATATTAAAAACAAAATGATCAAATAATATGAAATTTAAAGTTTAATTCAATGGTTTGAATCAAGACCAAACGATATGAAATCCACGTAATAAAATGAACCTATTAAGGCCCAAAAAAAGAAGAAAAAAACTTACCTCTTATGCTTAGTAGTTAAAAATGGTTACAAATTGCAATAAAACACAAAAAAACACTGGAAAAATTCTATAGAATATTAAAATGAAGCAATTATAAATACACACAATAGAGTTTTACATGGTAAAAAAAGTTTGTTTGGAACGCAGAGGTCACAGATGATCGTCAGTGTTGCCAACATTACAGGCCCACTTTAGTCGTCTATTTCCCATAACCATTTCTTAATCCGGAAATAATAAATTCGTCAAAAAATGAAAGAGCAATGCATTCTAGAACGTAAGTTTCACTTCTAATGCGTGAGAGCCTCACACATATATTTTTTTTTTTTTTTTTTTTTCATACAGTGAAATCGTGTACCGAAGTTTGCTATTCGAGACTCGTCCAAGTTTAACATTTTTACAGATTAATTGTATTATATCTATTTAAAGGTATGTATTTATATCTATGTATTAATTCCTTTTTTGAATTAATTGAATCATGTAAATTCACATTTGGAATAAATGTGGTTGCCTTAGCATAGCAATATTTTTTTCAATTAAATTTCCCATAAAAATTAACCATTTCGTAATCCTGAAATAACAAATTCTTCAAAAAATGAAAGAGAACAATGCATTCTAGAACTTAAGTTTCACTTCTAATGCGTGAGAGCCTCACACATTTTTTTTTTTTATCTCTGGGATTTATTATCTCTGGGTAGATCTTTATTTAGAAAATTTTTGAGTGATTGCATAGATTTATATTTGTAAAGGGTCACTCAGGGTTACCCGACCTACATACTTTGCTAACAAAACAAAACAAAAGCAAAAGGCAAAAATAAAAGTTGTGTTGAAGTCAAGTCAAAGTGAAGTTTGGGCTTGGGGCCACATGCCATAAGAATAAAAATAGGGAGTATGGGGTTATGCGTATGTGGCGGTATTAATTATTAATAACAGTTTTAGATCTTTTAAATAGGACATTAACCTGTCTAGCGTAAATGATTTGTTTTCGTAAAGTTGATGGTGTTTAGTGTTTATCAATTGACTCATCAACGTGTTTTGCACATACCTCTCTTTTTATTGTGATTTAAAAAGAACAATTCTATTTTTGTAGTTAATCCTCTAAGAAGACTATGTTTAATTGCGTTCGGAAACACTAACCAGGTCGACCGAGAAGTAACCGGTGTGTCCGGAAACACCAACCTAAACAACCGACCGCGTTCGTAAAGCGCCGGTTGTTTTAGCGGTCGACCGCTTCGGTCGCGACCGCTTCGACCGAAATCGAAATAGAGATGATTAGTGTGACGTCACAAAAGCTTTCCATTGTTTACTAGAGTTCTGTAAGCAATTTATAGTTTTTTCCTCTTTTTATTGTATTAAAAGCTTTTTTAACCTTATCATATATTAGTAACATCATTAATAAGCCAACAAATGTATACATTATATATGATAAAACAAATAATTCTCACAAATAACTCAAATAAGATGTAAAATAACTTACTTACAGATGTGCTCTTTTTACTCTATTAAAAGCTTTTTAACTGTTTTTAACCTTATCATATATCAGTAACATCATTAATAAGCCAATAAATGTATACATTTTAGATGATAAAACAAATAATTCTCACAAATAACTCAAAGAAGAAGTAAAATAACTTACTCACAGATGTGCTCTTTTTACTCTATTAAAAGCTTTTTTAACCTTATCATGTATCAGTAACATCATTAATAAGCCAATAAATGTATACATTATAGATAATAAAACAAATAATTGATTAAAAAATAATAATAAAATAAAATAGCACTGATAAACCCCCACCTATATCCAATGTTATGAGCCAGCTAACCTAACTTCACACACTTTTTTACGTAAGTGACGTCACACTTCCCCGGCGTATTACTAATCATCTCTATAGAGATGATTAGTGTGACGTCACAAAAGCTTTCGAAAATTTAACTCAGTGTTTGTTATGTTCCTTTCTCTTATCACCTCTTATCAAACCCATGTAAAATGAATGGGAGAATTTTCTCAACTTTTTAAATAATTAATTATTAAATTATTATTGATTTATAAGAGTTTTCACCCTTTGAACATTGTTGTACCAAGTCTTTTTTAACGAGTGTAACAAAGAAAACATTAAAAACTTTCGTTTCAGTTATTTAAAATGAGTATTTGTGTGAAGGGTCATAACATCGAAAAAGCTATTTGAGTTAATAATCTTTATACTTGATTTTTTGTATTTCCTGTTGCCATAAAAATTCACAGGGTGTGTTCGTGTTCATATTGTGTGTCCGAAAATAAATTTTTCTCAAGTTTTGAAACTCAATGAAGTATACTCAGGGTACAGGACTTGTAGAAAGATAGTGATACTTAATCTGCTAGGTAATAAAAGATTATTTGCTAATAATAGTTTGTTCCTGGTTACTTACAATGTGCATTATATTTAACCGATGTTGGAACATAATTATATACTATACAATAGATTAATAGATCACTGACCATCATAGGAAAAAGACGTCGATGACGAGACAATGAGCAGACTGTTATTACTATTATTATTTGTGTATTTTTTGTTATCTATATTAACGAGTATAATAATATAAGATATGAGTGTCTCGCATGTATACTTGTTTAAAATTTTGATTAAAAAACTTATTTAATACATTAATTTAATATTACTTAAGTACTCTGACATACTTTTACGAAGAATAGCTTTGTCCTCCGAAAAAAATGAAGTATAGATGAAATTTTCATAACGCTCGAGAAGGTGGAAGACATAATATACAAACTAAAATAGAAAAACGATTTAAAAAATAAACAATAAATAAGAACGGACCCGGACGGTATCACCACAATAAAACACACTCACAATAATACTTTTTTAAACCACTAGAACGGCAATTTTTAATGTTTTCTTATTTTATATTGTTAAAATAGACTTAGTATAATAACGTTCAAAGGTTGAACAGTCTTATAAATTAATAATAATTTAATAATTAATTATTTAAAAAGTTGAGAAAATTCTCCCATTCATTTTACATGGGATTGATAACAGGTGATAAGGTAAAGGAACCTAAACAAACCGAATCGAATACATATCGAAAGCTTACGCCATCTTGTGACGTCATTACTAATCATCTCTATAGAGATGATTAGTAATGACGTCACAAGATGGCGTAAGCTTTCGATAATTTATTTGATTCGGTTTGTTATGTTCCTTTTCCTTATCACCTGTTATCAATCCCATGTAAAATGAATGGGAGAATTTTCTCAACTTTTTAAATAATTAATTATTAAATTATTATTAATTTATAAGACTTTTTAACCTTTGAACGTTATTATACTAAGTCTATTTTAACAATGTAAGATAAGAAAACATTAAAAATTGCCGTTCTAGTGGTTTAAAAAAGTATTATTGTGAGTGTGTTTTATTGTGGTGATACCGTCCGGGTCCGTTCTTATTTATTGTTTGTTTTTTAAATCGTTTTTCTATTTTAGTTTGTATATTGTCTTCCACCTTCTCAAGCGTTATGAAAATTTCATCTATACTTCATTTTTTTCGGAGGACAAAGCTATTCTTCGTAAAAGTATATCAGAGTACTTAAGTAATATTAAATTAAGTTTTTTAATCTAAATTTTAAACAAGTATACATGCGAGGCACTCATATCTTATATTATTATACTCGTTAATATAGATAACAAAAAATACACAAATAATAATAGTAATAACAGTCTGCTCGTTGTCTCGTCATCAACGTCTTTTTCCTAGGCTGATCAGTGATCTATTGTATAGTATATAATTATGTTCCAACATCGGTTAAATATAATGCACATTGTAAGTAACCAGGAACAAAATATTATCTAGCAAATAATCTTTTATTACCTGGCAGATTAAGTATCACTATCTTTCTACAAGTCCTGTACCCTGAGTATACTTCATTGAGTTTCAAAACTTAAGGAAAATTTAATTTCGGACACACAATATGAACACGAACACACCCTGTTAATTTATATGGCAACAGGAAATACAAAAAATCAATTATAAAGATTAATAACTCAAATAGCTTTTTCCATGATATGACCCTTCACACAAATACTCATTTTAAATAACTGAAACGAAAGTTTTAAATGTTTTCTTTGTTACACTCGTTAAAAAAGACTTGGTACAACAATGTTCAAAGGGTAAAAACTTTTATAAATCAATAATAATTTAATAATTAATTATTTAAAAAGTTGAGAAAATTCTCCCATTCATTTTACATGGGTTTGATAAGAGGTGATAAGAAAAAGGAACATAACAAACACTGAGTTAAATTTTCGAAAGCTTTTGTGACGTCACACTAATCATCTCAATAGGGCTGCGAATACATATCGAAAGCTTACGCCATCTTGTGACGTCATTACTAATCATCTCTATCTATAGTATGTGAATAGATGTGAAAAGAAAAATTTTTGTTTTACGAAATCAAAAATATTATTTTATATTCAAACAATATTAGCAATGTTAGCAAACAATATTAGCAAACAATGTGACAAGCAACGTGTATAACTGATTAACAATAACAATAGACATTGGCCGGAGTGTAGCATAACCTTCTTATTCCCAAGTATCGTGATTTCGCTTTCAGTTTAGATTAATTCATCGTGTGTGTACTAGCTACTTTCTACAATAGTGACATGGAGGCGCCAGAGTTCGAGGAATTCAAGTGCTTCGATGAAACAGCTTCATTTATTTACAGCTCCGTCTCTTCGACTCTAACTCCAGGTAACTTTAGATCTGCACAATTTGTGTAGTGAGAGACACCAAGGGATGTGCCACGCAAGCGCGACACACAGGAAGGAACTGTTCCAATATCAGACATATCGTCCAAAACATGTTGGACGTGACGAAACGATGCATGCAATGCCAAGGCAACATCTTTTTGACGTTATCTCTGATGTTGGAACAGTTCCTATCGCGCTTGCGTGGCACATCCCTTGGTGTCCCTCACTACATAAATTCTGTACCTTATTGCAGTGTGCAAAAACACGGTGTGAAATGAATAACACAACACAGTTCACCTTCTTATTAACACAATAAACAGGCTTTAATTGACTAAGAACTTAACATGATAAAACTTTACATGTGCATACAACAATACAACAATTTGCTTCTTCTTTAGCGTCTTTTCAACTAAACAGTGTTGCCATCATTCACCCCCTCCTATTAATTTAGAATATACTCCTTTAGATGCGAAGGCAGAGCTCTAGTTCTTTGGCTTCTGCGAGGTTCAGAAGTATCTCTGGTATCATCTGGTGTAAGATCATCCAGTGGGGTAGATGGCTCCTCTGCCATTGTAATAATCTCAGGGTTTGCATTTTGTTCTTGAGGAGAAGGATCTAAGGGTGCAGATGGCGCTTGAATAGGTTCTCCAATTGGAGCCAAGTGTCTTGTAGAAATAGTAGTTTCTTTACCGTCTGGCATTCTTATGTGAGCATATCGGGGATTAGCCTCTATTAGATAAACTTCTTCCACTGCTGGGTCATATTTTGATTGACGGTTCTGTTTCCGAAGAAGCACCGGTCCAGGATGCATCAACCAATTGGGAGTGGCTTGTCCAGAGCTAGAACGTCTGGGATGGTTAAAAAGTCGATCATGAGGGGTCGAGTTTGTTGAAGTACAAAGTAAGGAACGTATAGCGTGTAACGAGTCAGGAAGAACATGTTCCCATTGTCTGATATCCATCCCTTTTAATTTAATGGCAAGTTCCACTGTCTTCCATATGATCCCATTGTACTTCTCAACCTGGCCGTTCCCTCTGGGGTTATAAGGGGTTGTTCTGCTGGTAGCGACACCTCTAGAATGCAAATAAGTTTTCAATTCTTGCGACATGAATGAGCTTCCTCTGTCTGAATGAATATAGGAAGGTAAACCGAAGATTGAAAACAGTTCAGTGAATTTCTGAATAACAGTAGTGGTAGATATATCCTTGCAGGACTATTGCTGATACTCTTATACTACTAAGAGTATCAGCGACTGTATTATCTCGTCCAGGTCTATAAATTATATTATACTTAAAGGGAGCTAGCTCTAGTAGCCAGCGCATAATTTTCTCATTCTTGATTTTCCCTACAGCCTTGTTATCAAACATAAAGGCGACCGAACGTTGGTCGGTGATTAATTCAAAATTTCTACCTAATAAAAAATGTCGCCACTTTCTCAAAGACTCAACTATGGCATAAGCTTCTTTCTCGACTGAAGAGTGGTGTTGTTCCGAATTATTTAAAGTTCTTGAGAAGAAGGCAACAGGCCGGTTATCCTGTGACAGAGTGGCCGCTATAGACTGGTCTGATGCATCGGTTTCAACAGTAAAATGAAGGTTAGGATCCACAGATGTCAGAACAGCTTCTTCTATCTCCTTCTTAAAAGAATGAAAGGACTCCAACGCCTCAGGAGTCAGAGGAAATGATGTTTTAGAGAGAGGTAACAGTTTCTTAGAAAAGTTTGGAACATATCGAGAATAATGGGAAAACATACCTATGCACCTACGAAGAGAAGCCGTATTGGTAGGGATGGGCATATCTCGAAGAGGTTTCAAGCGCTCAGGGTCAGGTTTTATAGTTCCATTTCGAATAGTACATCCGAGTAAATTAATTTCTGATTTTGAAAATACACATTTATCCATATTAATCGTTAGGTTATACTTTTTGACAGCATCTTTAAAACGCCTTAAATTTTGATCGTGGTGTTCCTGGTCTTTGCCACATACAGTTACATCATCGAGGTAAGCATAGGTGTCTTTCAGTTTTTCGTTATCTATTATATCTGTTATAACGCGTTGAAAACTAGCAACACCATTGGTAACTCCAAAAGGTACTCGTTTGAATTGGTATAGTTGGCCACCAGCTTCAAAAGCTGTATAGTATCTATCTTCTTCAGGGATAGGCACCTGGTGGTATGCTCCCTTAAGGTCAATAGTACTAAAGACATTATAAGAGGCAACATTATTTATAATGTCTTCTATACGGGGAAGAGGGTAAGCATCAAGATGTGTGAAACGGTTGATAGTTCGAGAGTAATCTATCACCATTCTTTTCTTGTGATTCTCAGTCTGTGTAATGAGCACTTGTGCTCTCCATGGGGAAATGCTTGGTTCTATAATATCCTCTTTTAACAGCCGTTTTGTTTCTACTTCAATAAATTTGGCATCAGCCGTAGTCACTCTTCTAGATTTAATGCATATGGGTCTACAGGCAGGGGATAAATGAGAGAACAGCTTAGCAGGTTTAACCATAGCTGCCGCTATGCCACAAATTGATAGGGGAGGATTGTTACCACCAAAATTCATCTCCAGGCTTTCATGTCGCGAAAGTACATCATGACCCAGTATAATCTCGGAACATAAATTAGGTATTACCTGAAGTTTTACATCAGAGTAGGCGTGGCCTTTTAATTCCATTTTAACTCTGCACTGCCCTCTAATCTGAGAACGAAAAGACGTTGAAGCCATAATAACTTCCCCTTGTGACGGTTATATTTTAAGCCTTAGTTCTTTAGCTAAACTAGAATTGATAAAGCTTAAAGAGCTACCAGTATCAATGAGTGCTGATGCTCGAGACCCATTAACAAAAACTGGTATAACAGCCTTCGATAAAGGCATAGCAGTTTCCTTACAGGTGGCTAAAACTGCAGCGGTTGTACCTTGCTTCTTACTGGTTCTCTTCGAAGATTTGCATGCTCTCGCATAGTGCCCTTTCTTCCCACAATTATTACAAATAGCATCTTTGGCTGGGCACTGATCTCTTTTATGCTTGTCATGGTCACAAAAGAAACATTGGTTCATAGACCCCGTAGCAGCTAAATAATCATTGTTAACTTCACTATCACCTGAAGTCTGAGAAGTGATCGACTGAGTAATAGCAGCCAAGGGAACTTTATTTTGAGTAATGTACACTTGGGCCTGTTCACCTGCAAGCTCCAACGACCTGGCTTGTTCATAGGCCTCTTGGAGAGTCAATGAAGGCCGCTCAAGAAGTCTTTGTCTTATCTGAGGGGATATCAAACCACTAATGAAAGAGTCCCTTATTGAGTCATCTCTGTTAGTTTCGGCCGTTACTGCCTTAAAATTGCAATCTTTTCCTAAAAGCTTAAGGGCCTCAAGGTATCTATCTATAGATTCCCCAGACTCTTGACGTCTAGTAGCTAATTTATGTCTCGCAAAAATTTCATTTACCGGTTTGACGTATACATTTTTTAAGATACTTACTGCGTCATTATAAGCTCCACATTGAGAAATGTGTTCATACACATTCGGCGAAATATAATTAATAAGAAGTTTAAACTTATCCTCGTCTGAGGGAAACTCCTAAAAAGTTTTGAAAGGTTTTAAACCAATGGTTCCATATCTGAGCTGAATTCAGAGAGCTAGGGTCACCATAAAATCTATCAGGTTTCAGGAACCTATCCATTTCCGTAACCTATACACTCCTTAGTCAATTAAATTGAAATGAATAACACAACACAGTTCACCTTCTTATTAACACAATAAACAGGCTTTAATTGACTAAGAACTTAACATGATAAAACTTTACATGTGCATACAACAATACAACAATTTGCTTCTTCTTTAGCGTCTTTTCAACTAAACAGTGTTGCCATCACGGTGCTACATTGCTGATAACTTTAGAGTCTTCATCTGCTCATTTTAAGGTGGGCATGTAGCCTCATGTATCTGTACCAGATGTTAGGTCATTAGACCAGTGTATAGTCGTATTAATATACAACTAGTTCACTCTTGACAGCTTGGGGAAATTGAAGGAAGAGCTCTAGATTCTGACATCTTGAAGGTCAGAAGTCAGAATCTCAACCTCTCATGGCTATCCCTCCATTTGATAGATAACCCCACACTGTCACAATGAATTCTAAACGTGTGTTTTCACAATGCGAGTTGACTGGAACGCCAGTAGGCTGGAGAGTCAAGTCACATGCTAGTTAATATTTTGAACTATTTTCGATAATAAGGACAGTTGGTTTAACTCTTTCAGTAAATCTGCTCTTGAACTTTTTTATAATTGTCCGATTAACTTCAGGTTTTTTTTCAACTGTTGCTTTTTACAATTTACCAACTTTTAACCTGGTACCATATTGGTAAATTAAATAGTTTTTTAAAAAAAATATATATAAAATATCTCCGATTTTAAAAATTCCAAGACAGAAATGCGTTTCAGTCCTCAGGGAACATTTTTGGTCTCGTGTCTGTCGATCTTTATGTGTAACGATAACTCGAGTAAAAATAAACCGATTTTGATGAAATTTGGTAGACATGTTCATTTTACCAGTGTCCAGGACGAGTTCGTTAGATGTTATCTGCCCAAGCGTTCGCACACAACACTCGTTTAAACGTGAACTTCAAATTTAAAATTGGAATTTTAGGTCGGGGAAATAATCTAACTTCATCTATTCAATGGGACAAACATTTTTTTCAATGAAACCAACAGCGACACCGCTATGAAGTGTTAAAGATCAATTTGTTTTTATTTCCCTAATAGTCCAGGAGATAGCGTGCAAAAAAGTGTCTGACTAACATCAAGCTAGAATTTTGTATACAAGTCAATCTTTTAGTGCCATTTAAGAATATGTGGTCGGCTAAGTTCGTCTGCGGGACATAGCTTGGCAATAGGCGTTTGAAAAAAAACAAACCGGTGGAGAGCGGCCATGTCTCACCAATTATGGTGGACAATGTGATTTTCATGATCCTGAGTACAGAATTAGTTAGTAGACCGAAAATCAAGTCGATGTTATTTTCACACTTGATAGGTTAGTTATTCAAATATTACTAAAAATCAACGTTGTCCCCTGTCAAGGAACAAACTAACATCGACTTGATTTTTGGTCTACTAACTAATTCTGTACTCAGGATCATGAAAATCACATTGTCCACCATAATTGGTGAGACATGGCCGCTCTCCACCGGTTTGTTTTTTTCAAACGCCTATTGCCAAGCTATGTCCCGCAGACGAACTTAGCCGACCGCATATTCTTAAAAGGCGCTAAAATATTGACTTGTATACAAAATTCTAGCTTGATGTTAGTCAGACACTTTTTTGCACGCTATCTCCTGGACTATAACCATTCTTTTAGAACGAGTTTTGTAATTTAATAATATATTTGTGTATAACGTGAATGTAACGCTGCGTAAGTGCACAAGGAAGGAAGGTTGGGAAGACTCTCTAACCACCTCTGTGATGTCTCCACTGCTTCATGAACATAGTGTTATCTGTACGCATGCTATGAACCTCTAAAGTGTAACTCTACTGTACTTCCTTACCAGGTCTAAAACACTATAACATGTACTTCCTTACCAGGTCTAAAACACTATAACATGTACTTCCTTACCAGGTCTAAAACACTATAACATGTACTTCCTTACCAGGTCTAAAACACTATAACATGTACTTCCTTACCAGGTCTATAACACTATAACATGTACTTCCTTACCAGGTCTAAAACACTATAACATGTACTTCCTTACCAGGTCTAAAACACTATAACACAACATAACTAAAACACTTTATGGGTGGTACTCAGACTCCAGGCACTTTTCATGTCCACACTCTTCAAATTGCACATAGTGCTATAATTTTATTTTATTTTTTAGATAAATTATTTCTACCATGAATATGCAAGTTAAAATTAAATGTAAATATGCTTTAACAACGTTTTTAATAATATTCGGATATAAAAATATGTTAAGAAGTGGTAAAACTGTAATTACCATGGTAGTCCAGAAATAGGATTTTAACATTTTTTTTGTTAATATATTTACTTTAAATAAGTGTATGGATAAAAGTTATAAATACATGCATTCAATACTAGTGAATAGTTAATAAAACGCAATACTTAATTTAAAAAAATTATTGTATTAATTTTCAGAGCATTTTGACTTGTGTCCTTTTGTTATTTGTCATTACCATGCTCGAAATAAAAACAAATCGTAGAGAAATTTAGTGTAAGGAATATTTTTTTTTCTCCCTCACCGAAAGTCTTTTGGCATGCCTGCTGATAATAAAAGGCAGTGAGTTTCATTTTATTCAAGGTGAGTCTGCTTCTACCATCAAAAGAAATCATGTGTTCTGGTATGTACATTTTTAATTGAAATTACCATGGTTGTTTATAACACAGGTTATAATTGTTTGTGAACGATTTTGTTCCTGTGATTTATTAGCATAATACTGCCTGTTTACATTATGTCAACAATATATTTTATAGAGACATTTTTAAAGTAAATAATTTACTTACAATTTTGAAATGTAATTACCATGTCTTTAAATAGTTGTAATTATCGTGGGTCTTATTCATTTTTAAAAACCACGGTAGTTACAGTTTTACCACTTCTTAACATATTTTTATAGCCGAATATTATTAAAAACGTTGTTAAAGCATATTTACATTTAATTTTAACTTGCATATTTATGGTAGAAATAATTTATCTAAAAAATAAATAGTTATTTATGCACCTAGGGAGTAAAGTAAGCCATTATTCCCTGAGCGAAATTAGTTGGTTCTTGAGGCGAAGCCGAAGGAACCATGGTCCCTAAATCCAGAGGCGAAGCCAAGGGAATTAGACTCTTTAAATCCCGAGGTGCAGCCGAGGGAAAAACTCTAATTACCTCGAGGAGAATAATGGCACTTTACTCACGAGGTACATACAATATTTTATCTCCAGAAGAAAATACACATTTTCGTCCATTGCACAGTTTTTATTTATTATTTTAATAAATAACAATAACTATTAGCACTTTTAATAGCAGATATAAGAGATTCAATATTAAAAACAAATAAGAATTGGAATTAAACTCAAATAGAAGGCTATTTAGTTGCAGGTTATAAACAATAAACATGGTCAAAAAAGTGCAGTGCCGCCAACCTGATTTCAATAACTTCATTACATTAGCCATTCATTTTCTACTATTTATAAAATAATTAAGTTGCAATCTTTACTTTTTTGCCCTACTTTACTTTTTCGCCCTACTTTTACTTTTTCTCCCTACTTTTTGAGTTCAGGGATGAAAAGACCTGTTTTAGTCCCTCTAAACTAATTCAAAATCATAACTTTTTTTCCCTACTGGAGATAAATAAAATTATAGCACTATGTGCAATTTATTAATAAAATTTAATATATTTAATTTATATTAAATTTATATATTATTTAATTTATATTAAAATAAAATAAAATTATAGCACTATGTGCAATTTGAAGAGTGTAGACATGAAAATTGCCTGTAGTCTGAGAACCACCCTTATCTATCAAACTTGAAGCCCAGTTTCATCATAGCAACAATACTCAGATACACCATTATGCTGGTATGATGTGTGATGGAAAGATTACCAGACTCAATAAAATGAATTATCTTGACAGCATGTGTAAATATATGTCATTAGATAATAAAGGTTTAGCAGTAACTAGATCAGTGATTGTTAAATCTGCACTATGTGGCCCACCTATTTCTAACCGTCTCATTTACTTCCTTTTTTTCATCAGTTCTTGTTAAATTATAAAAATGATTCTGGTTGTAGCATCTTGATAAAATGAATTATTTTTTGTTTTTGGTTAAGTTAGGGTATTACTTTTGGACAATTGGAAGTGGTTGGGCCATATAGTGCTGATTTACCCAGTGATCTACTGATCTAACATTGATATTGACCACCTTCTTAAATTAATTAATTCAAAGCTTGAAAACTATTAATTTCCTACTCTTGTTGTGTTGTAGATTTACCCAAAGAACCATGTGAATCAGTTAACAAAGCATGGTCTGTCACAACTGAAGCTACTTCACCTGTCAGGGATACAACAGAAGTGGACCTGAATCCAGGTAACTAAATCAGTGTTGTCTGTTTTCCTTCTTTCATCATATAATCTTAATGATTTTATTAACTGCCTTCTTATAACTACAAATAAATAAATAACTATTATCTACTCACGGCAGCAAAATTAGGCATTGTTGTACTATTTTCAATCTGCAAAATGTCATTTTTCTTGATTCTTTTGTATCAAGTCAAAAAAACACGCAGCAAAATATCAAAGTGTCAGCAAAATAACAAACATGCTGCCAAATTTTAAGAAAAAGTTACTACATCTCAGTAGTACATTGTTCATTTTTGTATATTTAAGCGTAATATTCTGCTAAATATTTATATGTTTTTTGAAAATACCTTTAAAAATTATAATAATAAAACTAATATTATTATTTTACAGTGATTATTTTTAAAAAAAAATTAGATAAAAAACAGCTGTTAATAAAAAAAATGGCAACACTGATTTTTTTTTGTATTTGTTTTGTTTTAACTTTCGAGTCATTACACTTACTCAAACTTTCGAGTCATCAATTCGATTTTTACAACTTTCATTGTTTTAAATCTTTTACCTATCAAAGAAAGATAATTTAATAGTTTTCTGTTATTATTTTGATAAATTTGTTAATTAGGTTTTTGAAGTTTAAATAAAAATATGGATGATAATGTTGTGCAAGACGTTGAAGACTTGTTTGATAACACGCCACCCGAAATTGCAAATATTGCAACATCATACAAGGAAAGTTTATTGCCCTCTAAATTAGGTACTAAAACTTTAGTGTAATTTTTCTGCCGTTAGTAGATAAAATATTGTATGTAACTATGCAGCAAAGGAAACATTCCTGACTCGTTTAAAGATTACCATTCAATCGTTTATTAAGACTCGTTTAATTAACGTTTTCCTGCCTCGGCTTCGCCTCGTCAGTCAAAATGTAATTTTCCTGACTCGGTTTCGCCTCGTCAGTAAAATAGTAAATTTCCTGCCTAAAATAGTAAATTTGTTTAGCCTACCCTCGCCTTCGGCTCGGAACTAAAACTTAAAAAACTTGTCAGCAAAATTCCATTTTGCTGCCTAGTTTCATAAATAACTATTTATTAGAAATAAGTACACAATTTGTTTTAATATTATTCAGTACTTAATAATTTTCAGATTATTTCCAAATCAGCTGATTATTGTGGTTAGTTTTTAGAATGTATGTTTTATATTCACCAACATGCATTAATATACTCTCAAAATAATAGACTTCTGTTTATTATAATATCATAATATAATATTTTAACAACTCGTAATAACTTTTAACAACATGGTTTAATTTACATTTTTTTATTCACTTTTTATCAACTTTCCTTATAGCAACATAATATACAAATAGAATTGTAACTTGAGATAATTTAATTCCATTGGTTGGCATCCATCCATACTTCTTCCATCCTTCTCCACTCTTTTCTATCTCAAGCTACCCTCCTCCAGGTGCTTCCTCCGCAGCAGGTCCTCGTTTCCTTATCCCATCGAGTTCTTGGTCTTCCTCCTTTTTCTTTTATACTCGATTGGTGTCCACTATAAATAGTGCATCGAATAATTGTCTTTTGTATTGTTTCAGCAGGTAATCAGTCGGAATGTGAGCCCGAACTCAAGTTATTTAAAATAGAAGTTACTTCACCTGCCAGGGAACAAGTAGAGGAGTATTCAATATGTCCATCAGGTAACACACTAAACACCTACACACCTACGCTACTCACCTTGTAACCTACAGCTCAGATATTTACTACGTTCACACATCGTTTTGGAAACGGTTTAGAAAACGATCCGCAAGTTCAAAACGCTGTACGAACGGAGATCGACGGATCGTATCGGTTTAGATCCGATCCACCAAAAATACGTGATCGGAACGGGGGATCGAATTCTAAACGCTCGTGTGAACAGGTCGTGGAGGGGATCGAGGTTTCAGGTTATTTTACTCTTTACCACTTTTTAAGTTCTTTGTTTTCGTGAGCTTCCGTTTCTTTTTTATAACTGCAAAAACGTTTTTAAACAAAAGTTAAAACTATAAAGAACCTGTAAAAACTTTTAATAACTTGTAAATAAAATGTAAAAATTGGCGGACATATTGGGTAACAAGAAAGAAGGTTTTACTCGTGACATCACCGTTACGAGATTTCGAAAACAAATATTTCGATCACCTGTATTTTTTGTTGTAAGAACGCGTATCGTTTTGAAAACGAATTGGATCCGAAACGCTTTCAAAATGATGTGTGAACGTAGTAATAGTTATTTTTACTCTATCCGTTTTTAAAATGATTTCAAAATTATATACTCTGATTATGTTGCAGGTTTACCCATGGAACTGTGTGAAGTAGATAGCAAGATATGGTTTGTAAAATCTGAACCTGCTTCACCAGTCAGAGATACAGCAGAAATCAACCAGGATCCAGGTAACTCTAAATTATTATTATCTCCGTTTGGTATCTTAATTTAAAATGTCAATGCTTATATTAGCAACTTGTTACTACAAATGGTGCAAAGAATGATTGTGTTTTGTGTTGATTCAGCAGGTAAACAGTCAGAATGTGAGCCGAGCCTGAAGATGTTGATTAAAAGAGAAGTAACTTCACCTGGCAGGGATGCTCAACATGTTGAGGAGAGTCCACCAGGTAACCCTCCAACATTAATCTCTAAGGCTGCGCTCCTTGCAACCTAAAGCATTCACCTTTCTCTTGTTGATTTTCATGTTTTATATTATTGTTTTCTAAATATTGGTAAATATTAGGAAGCTAACTAAATTGGTCTAATACTGTTACTCATTATTTGTTTAGAAACTACCAAAAAAACATCATCTGAACAAAAGGTAAAATTCATTTGAAGACAAACTTCATCCAACCCAAATTTTTATTGTGGTGGTCCAGCAAAAATAACTGCTTTTTTACAATTATCTGGCATATTCTGTACCTGACAGCTAGACAGCTGATTCTGGCTAGTAATAAATAATTCATTCTAATGTATTGTTGGCTTGAGATAATTTAATTTCATATCAAATAATAAAATAGCTGGGAAATGAAAATAATCAGCAGTCTCTCTTAAATGGTTTATCAATAGATTCAGCTGTGTATCTCTAGCGTGTCTTTGTCCCTTTCTCAATTAAGAACTATAAATTGATCTATAAAACTCAAGTTTCACCTGTAAGGTTAAAGTAGTCAGCCATAGAAGAATAGTTAGTTATCTGTATGATTTGTTGTTATAATTAATTTAGATTGTCATTAATTAATTTTAAAAATATTTAAATATAAAACTTATTAATAAATATAAAACTCTCAAAATAACTGCATGGTAAATTTCTCTAAATCAAAACTAAATCCTTCACAAATATTGGTTGTTTTGAGTGAGATGTTGTGGCACCACTTCATAATTATGACTAGAAGGTTAATAAATAGTAACACAACAATATTGTCAACATTATTTTATATTAACCTCGCCACTTTCAATCTTGGGTATAATACAGGTCGTGTCAAATCCATCCTTTGTTAAAAACTGTATAGTTTGTTTCTAATTATTTTCATTTTAACATATAATTTGATTAAACTTGTGTTATTTTTAGATCTGGCTAATATACAGGCAACAGGAAGTGACAGGAGTTTGCAGAGCTCTTACAGTCCACATACTGCACAACTACAGTCTCATCTACAGATCCAAGTCCACTCTGTACATGAGAAATTAAATGCTACTCAGTGTCCACACTGTGAGTTCAAAACTAGTAAGAAAAGCTATCTGAAAAATCATATTGACAGGGTTCATAAGAAAATAGGGGCACATCAGTGCCCTCTCTGTGAGTATAAAACCAACTGGCCGGGTGATCTGAAAAGGCACAGTAACTCTGTTCATAAGAAAGTAAGGGCATTTCAGTGCCCTAACTGTAAGTATGAAGCTAACTGCTCAAGTAATCTGAAAAGGCATATTGACTCTGTTCATAAGAAAATAAGGCCATTTCAATGTTTTCACTGTGAGTACAAAGCCATCCAGAAGTGTACTCTGAAAAGGCATATTGACTCTGTTCATTTAAAAATAGGGGCACATCAGTGCCCTCTCTGTGAGTATAAAACCAACTGGCCGGGTGATCTGAAAAGGCACAGTAACTCTGTTCATAAGAAAATAAGGCCATTTCAATGTTTTTACTGTGAGTACAAAGCCATCCAGAAGTGTACTCTGAAAAGGCATATTGACTCTGTTCATTTAAAAATAGGGGCACATCAGTGCCCTTATTGTGAGTACAAAACCAACTGTACAACTACTCTGAAAAATCATATTGACTCGGTTCATAAGAAAATATGGGCATTTAAGTGTCCTCACTGTGAGTACAAAACCAACTGGACAAATCTTCTGAAAAATCATATTGACTCTGTTCATAAGAAAATATGGGCATTTCAGTGCCCTCACTGTGAGTATAAAACCAACCGGAATGCTTCTCTAAAAAATCATATTAACTCCGTTCATAAGAAAATAGGGGCACATCAGTGCTCTTATTGTGAGTATAAAACTAACCGGAACTGTTCTCTAAAAAATCATATTGACAGGGTTCATAAGAAAATAGGGGCTCATCAGTGCCCTCTCTGTGAGTATAAAACCAACTCGCCGAGTGAACTGAAAAGGCACAGTAACTCTGTTCATAAGAATGTAAGGGCATTTCAGTGCCCTAACTGTAAGTACGAAGCTAACTGCTCAAGTAATCTGAATAGGCATATTGACTCTGTTCATAAGAAAATAAGGCCATTTCAATGTTTTCACTGTGAGTACAAAGCCATCCAGAAGTGTTCTCTGAAAAATCATATTGACTCAGTCCATAAGAAAATAAGGCCATTTCAGTGCCTTCAATGTAACTATAAAACCAGCCGGAGGAGTGACCTGGAAATTCATATTGACTCGGTTCATAAGAAAATTAAGTCATTTCAGTGTGCCCACTGTGAGCTTAGAACCTCACAGAAGGGTTCCCTGAAAAATCATATTGTCTCAGTCCATATCAAGAAAAGAGCATTTTAGCGCCCTCACTGTTGTTATAAAACTAAATGTGGGGTTAATGTAAACAGATGTATTGACTCAGTATATTTAGAAATAAGAGCATTTTAGTGCCCTCACTGTGGGTATTGAACTAAATGTGGGGTTAATGTAAACAGATGTATTGACTCAGTATATTTAGAAATAAGAGCATTTTAGTGCCCTCACTGTGGGTATTGAACTAAATGTGGGGTTAATGTAAACAGATGTATTGACTCAGTATATTTAGAAATAAGGGCATTTGAGTGCCCTCACTGTGAGGGGGACACCACAAGGAAAGGTAGTCTAATCAGGCATATCACAGCTGTACATAAGCGGGAGACTGTTTTGTAGAAGTAGAAGTATTTCTTTGTTTTATATATTAAGTTATTATTAATTAGAAATTCTTTTTGTAGTTGTACATTGGTTCACATGTTCATTTTACCAATGTCCAGGACGGGCTCATTGGGCAACAAACATTTTAAATTTGAATTTTAAGACAGAAAATATTTTAACTTTATCTATTCCACGAGACAAACTGCAACCTGCCCCGAGGATTTGCAACGCCTAGCCTTGGTCAGTGGAGACGGGGTGGGCCTTGTAATTAAATTTTTAATTAGACGATTAATTAGAATATATAAATACCTTGTAAAGGGCGCCACGTTATTTCCTTCTGTCTAATGGTTTGAATGGGTGAAATAACGAAAACCCATTTCATTTAGCGTAGGAAAATAGAATGTTCAAAAAAAAAAAAAAATATATATCCAACAACTTTGGTTTATGTCCATTTATATCAAAATAAAAAAAGAACAAATACACTTCTGCCAAAATATAAATTAAATAATATTAGAAGTCCTTGAATTAAAAAAAAAATACTAAAATGCTTATGAGCACCAGCAAAAAAATATGGTTTTACAAGAATAAAAAAACAGTGACTGGCCACCAAGCACATTGTCACATATCCAACAAAAAAAATCACTCCTTGCCTTTGTTCTCACACTCTCACAACTGACTCATCACTCCCTTCCTACTCCACTAGCGCTTCCTATTTTCCCTTCCACCTTCATTTTCCTTCCGTCACAACCTCAACAAAACATCTCCCACTCCACATCTCCTGGTTTCAGGCGTCCCCTCAACCAATCGATATCGATCACTGGGTAATTCCATCGATCGATGCGTCCATCTATCGATAGCCTTGCCCACAATGTAGCGGGCAATTCAAAATTGCACCGTTACAAAACATTGGTCACTAATAACTGTAATGTGATTTTAGATGTCTTGTGATTTCATGACATATATGTTATAATTGTAAAAAATATTTAACAGATGTATATTTAAGAATTATAAATCCAATAACAACTCAAGTTTACCTTGACAGCTTAAAAATAGTAATTTTTATTGTAATGAAGAAAAAATCACTTAATTTGATCAAAATAATAATTTATTATTTAAAATAGTGATTTTTATTTTAGAAGTATTTGTTACAATTTTTATAGACTGTTATTCTAAGTATTAAAACAAATAAATAGATAACAGATGTTATTTATTAAAAAACAAATTATTATGTGCCAACAACATTATGTTATGTTGTTCCTCTCAATGTTCACAATAAATGCATATTTTTATTAAAGTAAAAGTGTTATTTTTGAATATTTTAGGAAGAATATTATTTAAAACACTGTTTAAGTCATGAGTTTCTCTAGTAGGTACTGTTATGTATTATAACTGAAAACATAAAATAATAAACGACAAGCATGTCATGTGCTTAAAGTTGGAACTGTATAATCTGTGATCACAACAAAACCAACTCAAGTTTTTACAGTGTTGGCAACATAACAATATAAAATATACAACAGGTACTGCACCCTGTGGTAGGATGCAGAACTAATCTCAGACAGGCTTTGGAACTTAGTTGAACCTCAGTAAGAGTATCAGTCAAACTGTCAATATTTTAGTTAGGCTATTTTTCCTTTACGCACCTCCTTTATACCTTGTATTTTATGTAGTGTGTGTAGGTATCTATTTATACATATTTATGTATAAATAGATTATTAATTGTTAAATAATAATAAAAAAAAAGAAAAAAAAATATTTTTTATAAAGACAATCTTATATTTCATGTTCCATTTTTTGCTAAGAACAATTTATATATATTTTATGTATTTTGTAAAAATTTTCACGAAACAAATAAAAATTCTTTAATATTATTATTATTATTAATTATTATGTATGATTAAATTATTTTTCTGACAAATGAACATTGCTTAATAAATAAAAAAATCGGGTACAGGGTGCCTCGGAACTTTTCCTCACTTCAGAGGCCACTAAAGTGGTCTCTCCCTTTCACTGTTCAAAAAGTGTTGGCACAAATTCGAACTGCTGGACTTGACAGACTTAAAATATCAATAAAAGGAAATCTCTATATTGTTAAAACTAGTGAAATCTGTCAGGTTTGCAACATGAAACAACCTGAGAGTTTAGCACATTAACTTATTAGATGTCCTATGTATAAGTCTGAGAGAACAGCTTTCCTTCCCACTCATCTGGTTAGTGATGAATTCTCAGATGATACAAATGTTGCCTCTATTCTCGGTTTCACCAGCAAACAAGAAGCGTCAAACATTTTTTATTTCATTTCAAGTTTACTTAAAACCAGGTCTTTTCTTTTAAATGAATGAAGTTTTCTTTTCTTTTAAATAAGCATTTTAATGATCATTATGTAAAAAAAAAGATAAGTATAAGACAATTGTAAACCCCCTTTGTATAAAGCTTGTGCTTTAAAGACAAATATATATTATTATTATTATATGCCCTTTATCATAGATCTAATTATTAAATGTTAGGCACTTATATGAACCCCTTAAAAAAAATCCCCCCCCCCCCAAGATTACCCTTAAAATCTTGATTCACTGGGATATGTTTGGTTATTGTTTTTATTTCCAGATATTACATTTGGCTAATTTAATTACCTGTATTTGACACTAACATGGCCCTGAAAATTTTGATATATTCGGTATTTATTGGATTATGTTTGGCTGTTGCCTGGGGGAAATATGCAAAATGGCTTTGGCCCAATATATGGGGAGCGTAACGCAAATGTTTTATTCCCAAATATTTTTACCATATTTTGGCCACATATTTCCCCCTAATATGTGCTATCTGGGCAGTTTCGGATCTAAGGGGGGGCTGCGGGGGGCAAGCGCCCCAGGCGGCACGCCCGGGGGGCGGCAAAACGAGGTGGAAAAATAAAATGATAAATAAAGGAAAAATAATAAAAATTTCACGAAAAAAAAAAAAAATAGGTGAAATGTAATTTTTAATTATATGTAATATAATTACAGTTATCTTGTCCAATCTGATATAGCCCACCCTTAACTTCGTTTACCCTTTTTTTCTTTACAGTTGATGTGAAAGAAACTTAAGCATATTGAAGTTTTCAAAAAACTATTTAAGAAGTTCTATGTGTCAAGAAAGACTCAAACTGTTAACGCAAATAATAACACTATTAATACTTTTTGGAGTCCATTTACGGGTCAAATTTGTCAAAATTGTGTACCAATTTTTTTTTTCACCCATCCAAATTCTAAACCAAAATGTTTCTATATTATCATAATCCAATAATACGCAGATTTCTTTGAAAATTCGCTCATTAAGTCATGGTGCTGACTGGTCTTTTTTATACGAATTATCTCGCTTCCTATGGCCCGGAGACAACAAGGGAAACTTCGGAGCGCACTATTATCCAAACGGTCCGTTGTATGTAAAAAATGAACATATTTTTTCTTGTGTGAAATTTTAGATTCTTAAATTTTGATCTGATCCTCAATGGTCTCCGAGTCAGAAGAAGTGAGATATTCACAAAATCACGTAAAGAGTCGTGCAAAAACAATCACAATGCAAGTTATAGTAGAACTAGGTTTTTGCTAAACCGTTCTTTGTACGTAAAAAATGAATGAGACCTTTTTTGTGGGAAATTTAGTTGTTTTGCTTTTTAATAATAATTTAAATTTGTCTCCGAGCCATAGTGTCGTGACCGGTGAAGGTTACATAATATGACACACCACTATGAATCCTCTTCAAATAATTATGTATTGATTGAATACCACACAAGTTTCATATAAACACATGAATATAAATGTATATATAAAATGTCTATGCGTTCACATTCACACGTGTTGCCGTTCCGGTTTCATACACTCGACTGCAAGATTTGGCGGGCTCTCCAGTGTTGCCAGTTGGACACAACAACTCTCCGACACATACTAGAGTTGCTACATAAATATATACATTTTTTCTTTTTTTAAAACCCAATTTATAAATTTAACCGTTGAACCCCCTTCCGGGTGCGATTTGACTTCCTTATTTCCTTCTTCTCTTCCTGTACTGATGACTTTGCTGTTCCAATCCCTGACTGGGTTAGAGTGGTGTCCAAAAAGGCAGATCCCTTCTCCGGTGATATGTTGTGTTGTAGTGGACTGCTGGTGCTAGCTTCTACCTGCGGATTGTTATCAGTAGGAGTCTTACTTGCCACTTCCTTTTGTAAAATTTTTTGATCAGAAGAGGTGCCCACTCTACTTTTAAAGAAACATATAGGAGCGTTGTCCACTGGTTTATCCTGAGGGGTTGTCGTTGTTATAGGTTTTCGTTGGGGTTTTTCCACTTCACAATATCTTAATTGATTGAAGTGCCTCTTTACTGTATATCCATCGTCAAGTTCCACTAAATAGTGGACATTACCCAGTCGTTCAACAATAGTTCCTAATTTCCACAATATGGACGCAGCGTAATTTCGGGATTGCACTCTATCCCCTGTATTAAAGAATTTATTAAAATTAGGCTGTTTTACCGTATTATTTTTTGTGGCTGGTGGGTGCATTAGGTCTAGCCTTGTTCTAAGGTTCCGCCCCAATAAATTTTCTGCTGGTGATTTTCCATTTGCTGCTGGTGTTACTCGGTACCGCAAAAGAAACCGATGTAGTTTTTCATGTAGGTCTCCCGGTTCTCCTATCATGGTTTTTAATTTTCTTTTCAATGTTTGGCAGTAGCGCTCGGCTTGGCCATTTGTAGCAGGATGTCCTGGAGCAATGAAACGTTGAGCTATTCCATTACGATGACAAAACTGATAAAATTCTGTAGATTTAAAAATAGCAGCATTATCACTGACTAAGATTTCTGGTAAGCCATGTCTACTAAAAATTTCTCGCAACAACCGGACTGATATTTGAGATGTTGGGGACTCAGAGATCATTGAAATTTCAGGCCATTTTGTATAAGAGTCCACCACTATTAGAAAATGACGGTTTAGAAATGGTCCCGCATAGTCTATGTGGACGCGTTGCCACGGGTGCACTGATGGTTCCCAATTATGCAGAGGCGCTTTGGTAGGATTACTTTTTACCATAATACATTTAGGACAAGCTTTAACTAGACCCTCAATGTCAGAATCAATACCCTTCCAGTAACAGTGGTTACGCGCCAGTCCCTTCATTTTCACTATTCCTGAGTGTGTAGCATGTAATTCTGTAAGGACGGCTGGTTGAAGACTTTTAGGAATAAAAATTCTATTACCTCGGAAAATTATTCCATCTTGCAGGGATAGTTCGGGATCCCGAATGGTCCCATTAATTAAATTTTCTTTCAGGTTAGACAGATCAGAGTCACTTTCAGTTTCTCTGGCAATAACTTTAGCAGTAATAACATCATTTGATATATGATTTATTTGTTGAATATTTAAACTGTGGCTAGTGTCTGTTTTTTCTTTAGCACTCGTTGCTAATTTTAAAGGGTTCCTGGAAAAATAATCTGCGTTTGCATGTTGTTCTGAAGAGCGGTGAGTGATTATGTAATTATAACCAGAGAGAAATTGAGCATATCTTAGCATACGGCTAGCAGAGAGAGATGGAAGTTGTTTACCCGGATGAAATATTACAGATAATGGTTTGTTGTCCACCATCAATTCAAATTTCCTACCATACAAATAGTCCGATAGTTTCTTAATAGCCCAATAAATAGCCGTAGCTTCTCGGTCGAGTTGGCTATAGTTAGCCTCTGCTTTAGTTACGGTACGTGAAATAAATAATACTGGCCGTTCTTGGCCATCTGGGAGACGATGTGACAATACCCCTGAGAGTCCTACAGGGCTCGCATCCGTTGCAAGTATAACCGGTAAGCCTGGGGAGAAAGGCATGAGGACTTGGTCACTTGCCATTTGTTGTTTAACTTCCAAAAAAGCTTTTTCACACTGAGAACTCCATTTAAAAGGGACTTCTTTTCTTAATAGTTTATTTAGTGGGTATAGTATAGTAGATGCATTTTTAATAAATTTCCCATAATAGTTGATGAGGCCAAGTAATTGTTTTGTTTCTTGAGTATTGGTCGGCCTGGGAGCTTCTAATACAGCTAGTACCTTCTCTTTCGATTTGTGTAATCCTTCTTCTGAGATGACATGTCCGAGGTATTTGATTTGACGTTCAAAGAATCGACACTTCTTTTGGTTTAAATGTATATTATTTTTCCTTAACCTCTCAAGAAGATTGATAAGACGTGTTCCACATTCTTCAAGAGTTGATCCTTGTATGATCAAATCATCGAAGTATGCTGCTACCCCATCTAGGTCTTGAATAATTTCTGCCATTACCTTGTGAAACTCATTAGGAGCAGAGTTAATACCAAAAAATAATCTTTTAGCAAGGTAGGTACCTCGGTGGGTAGATATAGCTTGGATTTTAGAACTAGCGTCATCCATTGCAACATGGAGATATGCCTTGTATACATCAAGGGTGCAAAAATAAGCTCCCCCACGCATTTGGTGAAAAATGTCTTCTATTTTTGGTATTGGATATCTGTGTGGATGTAACTGACTATTGACCGTGCACTTAAAATCCGCACATAATCTTATTGATCCATCACTTTTAGGTACCACAACAAGCGGGGTACCCCAGTCTGAGTGTTCCACCCGTTCAATAATATCTTCCTGTTCTAAACGATCTAATTCTTTGTCTACTAGATTACGAAGTGCGTATGGCACAGTTCTTGGTTTTAGAAATACTGGTTGAGCATTATCTTTTAAATGTAGTGAACATGTCACATTTGGAATTTTACCCACTTTTTCCTCGAACACATCTTTATACTTTTCTATGATATCCTGTGGTGATTGAATCGACACTGCCTTAACATCATAAATATTAACATGTAACTCTCTGAGCCAGCTACGTCCCATGATTGCACTTCCATAATTAGGGACAATAAACAAATCTCCAAGAATTTGTTTTTTCTGGTATTTGACCTGTACTTGCACAACCCCTAGGGGCTTGAAATGGTGATTTGTATATGATCGAAATCTGATGTTTGTTTTTTGTAAAGGTAAGTTTAAGTTAAGAGATTCAAAGTCTTTTTTTGAAATGATACTGACAGGACTACCCGTATCACACTCAAGATTGTAGGGTTTCCCCATTATTTTGACATCAATCATAATTTTAGGTTCATATATTGTATCAGAATTTTCATTGAAAATATCAATAATTTGAAATATTGAGTAATCAATCGAAGAGTCTTCGTCAGAGGTTTCATCTAAATCAATATTTTTAATTTTTGATTTTTTTGTATTGATTAAGGTCTTAATACATACCTTGCTTGTATGACCCTGGCGGGAACACTGAGAACAACGTAATTTGCTTCTTATTTTACATTCATTTGTTTGATGATTGTCCCGTCCACAATGAAGACATAATCCTTTAAGACCCAGTTCTTGAATGATGTTTTTCTTTTTTGAATTAGAATATTTTGATTTGTCGGGTGACTGGGATCTAAACTGTGACTGCTGTGATTTTCGTGAGGATTGAGGTGCAATTCTATGTACCGCATCTACAGAAGTATTATAAATTTCCCGGTTTTGTTTTTTTGACGCTTCAATTGCTAAAGCCATACTCAGCGCTTTTTCGAAAGACAGTTTCCCTTCCTGAAGTAACTTCTCACGTATGCTTGAATCACGGAGCCCTCTAATAAATTGAGCCCTAAGTAATTGGTTGATAATGTGTGTAATGCATTTCCTGTCTTCACAGGCAGTTTCAAATCCGCATCCTTTAATTAACTCTTTCAATTGAGTTACATAATCTGCAAGAGATTCCTCTTGGCCTTGTATTCTAGATAATAATCTATGTTGTTCAGCCAGAATATTTACTTGGGGGGCAAGATGATCTGTTAGTAACTTCATCAGTTCTTCATATGACTTGGTAGCTGGAAGGTCTGGAGCTGTAAGGGACGATAGTAACTGATAGACTTTACTCCCCACACAATTGATTAGTATCATTACTTTAGCCTTGTTTGTTTCCGCATCATCTTCTGTTAATCCTTTTAAGTTGAAAAAATTGTCTAATCTTTGAGAATAGCTATCGAATCTCTCTTTCTCTGGCTGATATGATTCGAATGTTAGCGATTGAGTTTGAAGTACATGTAAGGGTTTGGCTGAGACATTAGTGGTTTGAATAGCATTTTGTAATTGAAAAGCGGTTACGAGTCCATTTATTGAATTTATTAGGTCATTTAATTCAGTCATATTGACTTACGTGCGTGTTGACTTGAGTCCTGACGCTTGCTCTCGATAGATTGATACTAGTTTATCCTCGTCGCCAGTTGTCGTGACCGGTGAAGGTTACATAATATGACACACCACTATGAATCCTCTTCAAATAATTATGTATTGATTGAATACCACACAAGTTTCATATAAACACATGAATATAAATGTATATATAAAATGTCTATGCGTTCACATTCACACGTGTTGCCGTTCCGGTTTCATACACTCGACTGCAAGATTTGGCGGGCTCTCCAGTGTTGCCAGTTGGACACAACACATAGGAAGCGAGATATTCGTAAAAATACGTTGAATTGATGTGGCACATCCCTTCCTCGCATCCTATTACGTACTTCATCGATTTTATGCATTTAAAGCCATTATTGTCTATTTTGTTTCATTGTCTCCGCGTTTTTAATCTGCCAAAATTGTTTGGATTTTTACCCAAATTAATGTATCAATTTAGCAAAAATTAAAGAATTTCAAAAGTTTCATACAAATCGGAAAAGTACTTTTGAAGCTGTAGGTTTAAATAAATGTATGTTTGTGCGCATGTGGAAGAGAAACAAGTAGGCGCGAAAGGTTGAAACTTATATGGGACCAACAATAGGCTAATCATGACCTACCATCCAAACTTCATTAAACTCTGACGAGTAGTTTTTAAGATATGTTGGTTCGCAAAAAAAGTAACAGACAGACATGGACCCAAAAGTGTTCCCTGATGCCTGAATCTGTCTTGGAATTTTTGAAATCGGAGACCTAAAAATTTGTCGTTCTTCAGAACGATCACATAGCTTCAGTTACCTCGGTGAGGTCGGAAGCAAAAAATATCAATAAATAAACAGTAATTTATTGCCAATATTAACAAATTAATATATTATACATGATATGTAATACAATAATAAAACGTAAACATTTTACATTAACTAATTTAAATAAGTTATTACATCTATTTGAAGACCAACAAATCAAAACAAACCTATATTATTATTGGAATAAATATGGTCGCCTTAACTATGGAGCAATAGTCAAGTTGATATTAAAATTGCTAACTGGGATTCCCGCACTTACATTTTTATGTGGGATGCAAATATAAACTATTTTTTTGTTTGTTTATTTGCATACTTTAATGGATGTAAGCTCTAAAAAAAAAGGTTCTCCAAAACGCCTAAAATTCACCATTTTGAACCTAATTTTCTAAAATTTTCCGAGGGAGGCCCCCCGAACTACCCCCCTTTGGGCAGGAGGGTAACCCCTCCTAATGGATCTAGAAGAATTAATAGCATAGTATAGTGTTACAGGTTAAATAAAATAGAAATTATCATTATTAATTGGTATTTTAAACGCAATACAGAATAGGTACTGTAGTTTTAGCTGAAAAAGCTCTAAAAAAAAGGTTCTTAAAATTCACAATTTTTGCACCTAATTTTATAAAATTTTCCGGGGGAGGCCCGGACCCCCCTTTGGATTTGAGGCTAAACCACCCAAGTCCCCCCCCTCCAAATTCTACTGCTAGATCTGACCCTGTGTGGCAAAGGCGGCAAAATCTGCTTTTGCCCCCCCTAAGAAAAAACCTAGATCCGGCACTGTATCTGGGTATGCTTAATAACCTATGATCTCCTAAGCAGTACTTTAATGGAAGTTTTACTTTAATGTGGTTTTTTTTTTTTATTGATAAGAAATAAGTGTTTGTACGCAATTTATTAATTTTATCATTTTCCAACACGATCATACGATTTTTCAAGTGTTTACATCAGACTGCATAAGATAACAAGTGCAAAGATAACAAGGACAGGAAACTGTGAGTGTGTTAGTAGACTGATAACTGCTGATAAGACACCCCTACCTGTACATATATGTTTAGGATCACTTACCAACACTTGGTCTCATTATTACTTTACAGTTAAATCTCTTAGGGCTGCAACTTAATTATCACCTTCAAATTAAGTTATCTGTTAAGTCAAGCTACAGCACTTGATATATAAGGGAGCTTCAAACTACACAAGATATCAGGTAATTGCACTCACACTCAATTATAAATATTATTATTATACTGTTTACTGCAATATTAATTTAATTACCACAGTCCTGCATGTCGTGAAACTCAGTTAAGCAATTCTCCCGGAAAACATTGGGTTAACAATAAAGACCATTCTATACAAAATTAAGCCTCATAGAATTATAGTCTACAAAAAGACGTCATTCTAAAGGCCCCCATAAACAATCAAACATAAACATATTGCGCAAACCTGATGTCGGGCAAAATTTGGCCATTCACGTCAAACATCAAACAGCCCCATACAAGGTCCAGCCCCGATTTACCAATGGACAATTGCCCAGGGAGGCAATTTCTAGGGGGACGGAAAATTTTCGGATTTGTTTTTTATTATTATTATTATTTCCAGAACAACGTTAAAACATAAACGACAAAACTAACTTCCGTAGACCACGCATTTTTCCAACGTTCTTAACAGTTTGAAAGAAAAAAAAAAAAAAAAAAAAAAAAATAGGTCCATGTCCATAGTAGTTATGTTATCTAAAAGTTTTTTAAGGAAAGTATAGAAAATGAAAATATTACAGGATATTTATTCACTTACTGTTATTCATTTAGAAATACTTTTTGTATTATAACCATGTTGTAACCTTCCTTGTTAAAATATACTTTCTGTTTTGTTCCGAAGCGTCTCTCGTGTATGTTGTGTTATTGTGTTTCCCTTTGTGATCTCCCTTACTCCCTTACTTATAAACTTTCTAAAATTTCCAACATCATCAAAGGGACGCTTGAATGACTAATAATTATAACTACTTATTAGGAAAATCTTTTCCTTACTTTTAGAACGAGCACATCATGGGTGTGTACCGATAATAGTGTGCATAAGTGAGATGATGGACCTAGAGGTGCACTTAGTGTTCTCAACAAGTTTAAAAGATGATGCTATGAAGTGAAAGTAATGTGACATTTCTATGATTACAGGTTCCAGTGAAGTTTGATCGATACACCATGTTGAGGCAGACTAGCTGCAGATTCACTCCGTGTCCTTATGAAGAGATCATCAATGATCTGGGAGAGACCCCTCTACACGTCGCCATATCACTTGGCAACACCCGAATAATCCAGGAACTACTCAGGCAAGGCTTGTACTTAGATGCCAGAGACTTTAATAATCGCACACTTCTCCATGTAGCCGTTGTCTGTGGTAATCTTGAAGTTGTCTCAATCTTGCTGGATTTGGGTGCAAGAGTAAACCTCATGGACAACGAGAGAAAAACGGCTCTGGATCTGGCATTGGAAACTCAAAATGCCGACATAGCCTCTGCACTGACTAGAGTGAACGCCGTGTCAAGGAAATCAAATGCCTTGATCAACGCTACAAAGTGGGCTGATAAAGACTTAGTGACTTATCTTTTACAGCAAGGAGCAGACCTGGAGCACACAGACAACAAAGGAAAAAGTCCTTTACATGTTGCGGCAGCTCGGGGAGACTTAAGCATTTCTCAAGCACTGCTGAGAGCAGGATTTAAAGTTAATAAAATTTGCTGTAGCGGAAAGTCTTCCCTGCATTACGCTGCGGCTGGAGGATTTACGAAAATAGTTAACACGCTGTTAGAGCACGGAGCCGAGAAAGACCTACAAGACGATATCGGCTTCACACCGCTTCACTATGCGGCCAGAAAAACTGGATCCTCGGCTGCCTTGACACTGATAGATAAGACTGCAAATATCAACATCTCCTCCCACAAAGGTCTCACTTCACTCCACTGTGCTGCATTGAGCGGCAATTACAAGGTAATATGTAGTTTGTTAGAAGCCGGAGCAGACTTCACCAGAAAGAACAATGAAGGATTTACTGCATTGAACATGGCAGTGACGGCTAACTATGAGAACATCGCACTGAAACTACTGCAATCTATGGACTCTGTAGATTTTACTAGCTCCTCAAACAACCTATTGCTGCATTTAGTTTGTTCGACTGTACATACAGAACTCAGTGAGTCGCTCCTAAGACATGGAGCAGATGTCAACTCTAGGGACTACTTTGGGAAAACTCCCCTCATATCAGCCATTGAAACAAACAAGGTACAACAGGTTAACTTGCTGTTATCCCACGGTGCAGAGGTTAATATAATATATTCTGATCTACAAACCACACCGCTGCTCTTGGCTTCAGAGAGAGGATCACCTTACATTGTAAAGAACCTCCTTCAACACCAGGCTCAGGTTGATGTGAAGAATTCGATGGGTTACACTGCTTTACAGTTAGCGTCACGTAATGGTAATATTGAAGTAGTTAGAGAACTGATAGTGTCTGACTGTAGTGTGAATATTACTACTGATAATGGAAATACTGCGTTACATCTTGCTGCTGAGAAAGGTCATTTAGACGTTATTCAGGCTCTACATCGCTATAATGCTCAGGTAGATAAAAAGAGTGATAATGGTAGAACAGCTTTACATTTAGCCTCATGCAATGGTCATCTTGATGTAGTTAGAGAACTGATAAAGTCTGGTTGCAGTGTGAATAGTACTGATATTGCTGGAGATACTCCGTTACACCTTGCTGCTCAGGAAGGTCATCTAAACATTGTCCAGGCTCTTATTTGCTCTAGAAATATGGTTAATGTAAAAAATTGCAATGGTTGGACAGCTTTACATTTAGCATCATATAATGGTAAACTTGAAGTTGTTAGAGAACTAATAGAGTCTGGGAGTAATGTAAATAGTACTAATAATGCTGGATGTACTGCGTTACACTGGGCTGCATATACAGGTTATTTAGATATTGTCCAGGCTCTTATTTGCTCTAATGCTCAAGTCGATTTAAAAAATACGATTGGTAACAATGCTTTACATTTAGCGTCATGTAATGGTCATGTTGATGTAGTTAAAGTACTAGTAGAGTCTGATAGTAGTGTGAATAGTACTACTGATAATGGAGATACTGCATTACAACTTGCTGCTCGCCATGGTCATGTAGACGTTGTCCAGGCTCTTATTTGCTCTAGAAATAAGGTTAATGGTTGGACAGCTTTGCATTCAGCATCATATAATGGTCATCTTGCAGCAGTTAGAGAACTGTTAGAGTTTGGTAGTAGTGTGAATAGTACTGATACTGCTGGGGAAACTTCGTTATATCTTGCAGCTCAGGAAGGCCATCTAGACATTGTCCAAGTTCTTCTTAGCTTTAATGCTCAGGCCGATATAAAAAATGAGATTGGTAACACTGCTTTACATTCATCGTCATTTAATGGTCATCTTGAAGTAGTTAGAGAACTTATAAAGTCTGGGAGTAGTGTAAACAGTACTAATTATGCTGGGTGTACTGCGTTACACTGTGCTGCATATGAAGGCTATCTAGACATTGTCCAGGCTCTTATTTGCTCTAATTCTCAGGTCGATATAAAAAATGAGATTGGTAACACTGCTTTACATGAAGCATCATGTAATGGTAATATTGACGTAGTAGTAGAACTAATTGAATCTGGTTGTACCGTGAACAGTACTAATAATGCTGGATGCACTGCGTTACACTGGGCTGCATATGAGGGTCATCTAGACGTTGCCCAGGCTCTTATTTGCCACAATGCTGAGGTTGGTATAAAGAATAATCGTGGTAACACTGCTTTGCATTCAGCTATACTTGCCGGTAAACTTGAAGTAGTTAGATTGCTGGAGAGTGTATGAATCTCACAACCTTATTATTATAAGAAATAATAATTCTAACTGACTGGGTCTAGATAATATAATGCCTTTTTGCATTGTTACATCTATTTATTTCAAATTATTTTATTTTTGTTTTTAATGATAAAATAAATGATAAAAATATTATAGAATATAATAATAAATGAAATAGTAGAAAAAGGTTAGATTATTTGTATTGAATTAAATTTTCTTAGTAAGTTTATATATACATAATTCTGTTTGAGAGAAGTGTTATTTGAGGCCGACCCCATTAGAAGAGTGATGTGAAAGAAACGTGAGATTGCTTTTAAAAGTAGGTATTTAAACTACGACTCTACAGGACATATGGTGAAATGTTCGACATCCACATGGTAAGGAACCTCGAGGAGAAAGAGAGAATTATGACATATGCATCAGTATGAATGGGCTCAAAAGATAGTTGATCGTTTGAGTAGGGGGACAGTTGGATTCGGTCGCACTTGATACTGTCGTAAAAGTTATAAAATGTCTCAACATGGCTAGTATCACTGATAGTACATCAGAGGGGAAGTTATTAGCTGATGGATATTGCTCTGTATTGTTTACAATAGAGCTGATATCCTGTAGAATTATTTTGATAAAATACTTAGTCACTTGGTTAGGACAGACAGACCAGGTCCTTTTTCAAGCAATACTGACAAGGCGATGAAAATTTCTCTACTCGTTCCTCGGCGCTTCAATGAGTGCAAATTTTGGCTCACAGAGTTATTGAATCTGTTTAAGGAGAAACATCATCCTCAGGTGAGATCAGTTAAAAATCAAAATTAATACAACAAAATTGATTTAAAAATTGTTGAGAAATAAAATGAACCTGTATGATTTGCTTCACAAATGTTAGTGGTAAAATCTTAAATGATACTTCCTAAGAAAACAGATAATCAAAAATATAAGGGAACGTGAATGAATTGTGAAAGATGCAGGAGAAATAATTTAACAGGATCTCAGCTCAACTGTATACAATACAGAGCAATATCCATCAGCTAATACCTTACCCTCTGATGTACTATCAGTGATACTAGCCATGTTGAGACATTTTATAACTTGTACGACGGTACCAAGTATCAACTGCGACCAAATACTACTGTCCCCTACTCAAACGATCCACTATCTGTTGAGCCCATTCATCACCTGATGCAGATGATATAATTATTTCTTTCACCTCGAGGTTCGTTACCTTGCGGATGTCGAACCTTTCATCATCTGGCTTCCTGTAGAGTCGTAGTTGAAATTCTTCTGACAGCAATTTCTCACTTAAAAAAAAAAAAAAATCTTTAAAATGGAAAGCACGAACTTGAAGCATTGAACTTTTTTTAGACGTTCTTCAGCTAATATATGTATGAAAAATCCTCAAATAACAGCATTACCTGTAAAAGAAGCAAAACAGTTAAAGAATTATTACATATTAGTATGTAATGCAAGAAAAGCTCTCTAGCTTTAGGTATTATTACAATATGCAAAAATGTTAATATGGTTTCTAAAGAAATTACTCCATTTTCTAAATTAAAAAATTACCAGGTTAATATCACTATTGATTCTAAGGTTACCCTGTTGCCCAACCAATACGTAGAGTGCCTTTACCCCTTCAAAAGAAATTAGAAAACAACATTTTGGAACTGTTATCTTTAGACATTATAGAAAAAGTAACAGACTCACCTACTACTTGGGTTTCACCTGTATTAATTGTCCCAAAACCAAATTCTTCAGATATAAGATTGTGTATCGATATGCATCAGGCGAATTTAGCTATAAAAAGACTTCATCGTCCTTTACCAACCTTTAATGATATTGTTACGAAAATCTTACGATTTTAATTTTAAATGTTTTTATTTGCGGCCTCGGAAATATGTTTTGTAAATTATCGTAAAGATAATATAGATATTCCCGAGTGCCAGGTAATGTTTTGTATTTATAATTTATTTATCTTATTCTATTTAGTGCCAGACGTTAGGGTATTAAGGTATTTAGAGTTTAGGCACCTTTGGCCGCAACCGGGTTGGCCGTATGTTTACATTGTAAATGGCCGAGTGGGGGAACTGCTGGACGTTCCAGAGCTCGGCAGTGAGTGGAGATCCCCGTTGATAGACGGATCTGGTGATTTCGCACAACGCACGACCAGTGTACGCAATAGAGTGAAAGATCAGTGTTTCTTCACCATAAGTTCTACCCAGTTCTGACAGTGGATTTTGGCCGACACGTAGAGAAACTCGGCCGCCATCGACGGAGAAGAACCCCAAGAGAGGAACCAAGTAGGTTGCACCAGTTGGGGCCCCGACCTACGGAACCCAGGTACATCATTTGTATTACTTTTTATCCGGGAAAGATGCCCTCACACAGATTTCGGGGCACGCTAGACGCCGTTCTTCTACGTCCGCACCCCACCGCTTCAGGATTAGGAAAATAAATGTTAGTTTCTGGCCAGGGTTATTAGGGAAGAAATTAAATTAAATTGTTATTTATTTGTTCTCACGTTATTTATATTTGGCAACTTTAGAGATTTATTTTAATTGTTATAGTTTATAATTTATAAAGTCATTTATTTATTGTTAGGAATGTTTAGGTTTATATATATGTTAATATTTTTGTTAAATGATTTATGCCTTGTACTAACCCCTACTAATCCATTAGCTTTAGTATAGAACATTGTGATAGATTCAAGTTAATCACCTCGCTTGTGTGAATATAGAGATTTTTCCCAGCATTTATTTATTTTCTTTTGCTAATGTTAGAGGGATTTCCTCATCTCCCCTCTTGCTGAGTTTCCCTAGATGAGGTGGCGCCCTTTTCCCCTTATTTTCCCAAATCCCCTCGTTATAACCTATTTTCCTTCTTACCCCACACCCTGCACCCGACTGAGTTTCGGCGAATAACCGTAACAATCTGATTTTAGATCTGGAAGGTTGTCAATGGTTTTCTGATATAGATTTACAATGGGCTTTTCACCAATTAGAACTCAGTGAGGATACACGTGACATTACTACTTTCGGTACTCATTTGGGATTATTTCGATTTCAAAGATTAATATTTTAAATCAAATTATAATTATTATTAACTACGGGAAACAGACAGATTAATATTTGGGATTAATTTAGCTCCTGAGCTTTTTCAAAAAGCCTTAGAATGTACATTAAAGAATTTTAAGGGAGTGAAAAATTTTATTGATAATATTGTTTATGGTCGCTCGAAGATGGAGTATGATGAGAATCTATCCCGAGTTTTATCTGTACTTAAGGATTCTGGTTTAAAATTAAACTTATCAAAATGTAGATTTGGGGTTGAAGAAATAAATTTCATGGGCCATAATATTTCTAAGTTTGGTATTAAACCAACTGAGGACAAAATTAAAACAATAGCAAATTTTAGGAATCCAGAATCCATAAGTGAGGTTAGAAGTTTTTTGGGACTTGTAAATTTTGTTAACAGATATATTCCCAATCTCTCTACATTGAATGCTCCCCTAAGACAGATTATTAAAAATAATAAATTCACTTGGGGTCCTCAGCAGTCGCAATGCTTTGAAAATCTAAAAAAGCTTTTAATATCTCCTCCAGTATTAGGTTTTTACAATCCTAAAGCTAGGTGTCCACCTGAGGCTAAATCTCAAGAGCTAGTCTCGAGATCAGTCTCCTAACCTTGTCCACTTGAGAGCAACATCAGCCCTGGTCGAGTCTCGGAGAGTCGAGTCTCCGAGACTACTCTCAGGTTTGTGTCCACCTGAGATCATCCTGCAGATTTGTCTGAGACTCGTCCAATAGAGGATACTCGCCACCCGCCATATATTGTCATTAACCATAGCCTACAAACTTGTTAAAAAAAAGTGATAAAAAAATTACCTGCCAATTAGTGTGGCACATACCTTTATGTGTTCAAACCCTATTGTTATCCAATTTATTACTTTATCTACCGTTTTTACTTTCTTATATAAAGAGAAAGTATTGTGATGGCGCGAAAATTAGATATTGAGATTTTGATGGATTTACACGTTTTGAGGTCCCCTGAGTCCAAAAAAGTGTTTTTAAAACATATCTGTCTGTCTTCTGTCGTTTGTCTGTGCAGACGCTTGGTGCCTGAACTACTGGGACAATTTCGACAAAATTTGAGATACATGTTTAGAAAAATCAAACCCCGAAGTCAAATCAAGAAATAATTGTAGCTCCAAACTTGAGGGCGCTAACTCACGAAAACTCTGAAAAGACGTGAACAAAATCATGTCTCGAAAACGGTTCCGACAATTTTGATTTGATTATAAAATTCTAAAATGCAATTACAATATTATTAGGAGTTATTTAAACTATTAATAATTGTTAAAAGATATATGGTAGTATGTTAAAATATATTAAAAAATGTATTTGTATTAGTAATAAATGGTTTAATTATCTAACAAAGCCTTTATAAAAAAAAAAATCGGTCCGAGACAACTCAGACACACTTTCTCATATACGAGTTTATAATTACATAGCCCAGTGTTTTTCATTTATTAGTTTTCAAATGTAAATTTAAATATTATTGAACATTTCATCAAAATTTATCATAAAAATAACTCCTTGGCGGGGAATCGAACCCGAATCTCTCCGTCCGAGTTTTAAGCTATTTTCTCAGAAAATAGATTTTCCCGGGAAAACGGCTTATATCGTTATATTCGTATTCAAATGGACTACATTTTAGAATTTTTTAATCAAAATCGTCGGAACCGTTTTCGAGAAATAATTTTTTTTCATGTTTTTTCAGAGTTTTTGGGGGGTAGCGCCCCCAAATTTAGAGCTAAAATTCATTTCTCGATTTCGCCTCGGGGTATGATTTTTCTGAACATGTATGCCAAATTTCGTCAAAATCGGCCCAGTAGTTTAGGCTCCAGGCGTCTGCACAGACGACAGACAGACAGACATTTTTTAAAAACCACTTTTTTGGACTCAGGGGACCTCAAAACGTGTAAATCCATCAAAATCTCAAAATCGAATTTTTGCGCCATCACAATACTTTCTCTTTATATGAGAAAGTAAAAATATGGCTTCCAATTCACTTTTTTCTATGTAAACTGCACACCCTTTTGCTGAACACAGGAAAAGTTCAGCATTTTTTCTGGAAGCGCATTTATAGGCATTATCGAACCCTGAAAACCGCATCTTTCTATCTATCATGGTTCTAGAGATATTTCGCTGTTCCATATTAGCTGGGGCACCCTGTACATATATATATATATATATATATATATATATATATATATATATATATATATATATATATATATATGTATATATATATATATAAGTATATATAAAATATATAAAGTGTGTGCAGTGGTGTGCTGTTTAGCTATGTTTTTTTAGGCTCTAAAGTTACTATTTCACAGCCTACCACGGAAAAAACTCATTTTTAAAAACCTTGCAACAAAAAAACTAAAGACAAATATTTACTAAATTACATTCGCTAACCTTAAATTCATCTGAATGAAAAGGTTTTTTTTTTATACGCCGGGGAAGTGTGACGTCACTTACGTAAAAAAAGTGTGTGTTGTTACGTTGGCTAAGCTGCCCTGGCTCATAACAAACAATGTACTTCTGGGGTTTATCAGTGCTATTTTATTTTATTATTATTTTTTAATCAATTATTTGTTTTATCATCTATAATGTATACATTTATTGGCTTATTAATGATGTTACTGATACATGATAAGGTCAAAAACAGTTAAAAAAGCTTTTAATAGAGTAAAAAGAGCACATCTGTGAGTAAGTTATTTTACATCTTCTTTGAGTTATTTGTGAGAATTATTTGTTTTATCATCTATAATGTATACATTTGTTGGCTTATTAATGATGTTACTAATATATGATACGGTTAGAAACGGTTAAAAAAGCTTTTAATAGAATGAAAAGAGGAAAAAACTATAAAATGCTTACAGAACTCTAGTAAACGATGGTTTGTTATGAGCCAGAAAAGATAACCTGACGAAAAATCATGGAGGGCGCATGACGTCACAGCAACCTTTGTCACTTTTACGTAACCTTTCTGACGCGACGTATACGCCGGGGAAGTGTGACGTCACTTATGTAAAAAAGTGTGTGAAGTTAGGTTAGCTGGCTCATAACATTGGATATAGGTGGGGGTTTATCAGTGTTATTTTATTTTATTATTATTTTTTAATCAATTATTTGTTTTATCATCTATAATGTATACATTTATTGGCTTATTAATGATGTTACTGATACATGATAAGGTTAAAAACAGTTAAAAAAAGCTTTTAATAGAGTAAAAAGAGCACATCTGTAAGTAAGTTATTTTACTTCTTCTTTGAGTTATTTGTGAGAATTATTTGTAATATCATCTAAAATGTATACATTTATTGGCTTATTATTGATGTTACTGATTTATGATAAGGTTAAAAACAGTTAAAAAAGCTTTTAATAGAGTAAAATGAGCACATCTGTAAGTAAGTTATTATACATCTTATTTGAGTTATTTGTGAGAATTATTTGTTTTATCATCTATAATGTATACATTTGTTGGCTTATTAATGATATTACTAATATATGATAAGGTTAAAAACGGTTAAAAAAGCTTTTAATACAATAAAAAGAGGAAAAAACTATAAAATGCTTACAGAACTCTAGTAAACAATGGTTTGTTATGAGCCAGAAAAGATAACCTGACGAAAAATCGTGGAGGGCGCATGACGTCACAGCAACCTCTGTCACTTTTACGTAACCTCTCTGACGCGACGTATTGCTGAACTATGTATTTAATCTTATTGTATCTTTTATGTGAATAAACAGCCTTTCAATTTCTATAATATTTATATTTCAACTTCAACCCAGGGCTGGATTTTCAATTTTCGGGCCCCCCCGCGAAAAACTCCAATGGGCCCCCAACCTACCCAGGCCAAGTCCTATTTGGAGGGGGAAGGGGGGGGGATTTACTGGTTAGTGCACCGTTGGGTGGGAGTCCTAGTCCTACACTATCGGTGAGCCTCGTGATGGCCAAAGAAAGTAAGAAAACTATACACCACACGTGCCCTCTGGATAGGCCACTGTCCTGCAAGGAAAGAAAATAAATTAAGTTTAGTTTTAGGAGATTTTGGGTTATCTACTGTCATATGTTAATTTTTCATATTTATTGGAACAAGTTCTTTATGGCACGTTACAGCGCCTGGAGCCCAGGAGTGAATCGGAAAAAAACACCGTCACTAAACTGAAATCGACCCATGACGATAACTTGAGCCAAAGTTGACCGATGTGGAAGAAATGTTTATTTTAGCAACGCTCGCGTATACGTTCAAATGTAAAATTGAAATTTTTGGACGGGAAAAATTCTAACTTATTCTATTCAATGAGACATACAACTTTTTTAAATTAATTTTTTTTTTTTAGTTAAATCAACACCAATACTGCTGTGAAGTGTTAATGATCGCTAAATTTATTAAAGCGGACCTAAACGTTTAAAATAGAGAAAACCAAGTTTTAACCAATAACTTACTTTCTAACTTAACGATTTTTATAAAACGTCATACACAAATATTGTAAAGTAAAATTGAAACAGGCATGTAAAATTTCAACCTGATATACAAGCAGACATTTTTGAGTAGGGAAGAAATATATTTTATAATATTTTAAATTAATAGGCCGGGTAGGGGAAAACAGTCCTTTTTCCCACCTACTACCATCTTTCTTTTTAACTATAGGTTTGTTCCAACCACACCTCAAACAAGTTTCAAACTGTACGACGCATGTGCATTAGCAAAAAACGTTCAAATGTGGTCCGATGCGCATGCGTCGGACAGTTCCAAACCAGTTTGAAGTGTGGTTGGAACACAACAACCTTATATCAACTCATCATGATTAATTTTTTTCTCAATATTCAATGCATAAGTATTTATTGCAAGGCACTCGCTTCAATTTCCGGGCTCCAGGGCAAGTTAGCATCTAGACCCCTTTGAACAAACAACGGCTGGGGGTCCGGTGGAGGATTTTTTTAAAATTTAAGTGCAAAAAGATGAGTTTTAAGGATTTCTGAGCGCAAAGGTGGATAAAAAACCCAATAAATAGTGGATAAATAAGGTAGGATAAAAAACCCAAATACACTTTGATGACCCCTTTGAACAAACAACGGCTGGGGGTCCGGTGGAGGATTTTTTAAAATTTAAGTGTAAAAAGATGAGTTTTAAGGATTTCTGAGGGCAAAGGTGGATAAAAAACCCAATAAATAGTGGATAAATAAGGTGGGATAAAAAACCTAAATAACTAGTGATGTGCTGCATAAAGAACTCGCGTAGAATTGTGTCCTTATATCAGCCATACTATGTTTACAACATAACTACCAGGATAATATTTCGGTTAAAACATTAAATATTCTTAATCAACCTGAAATTAGCTTTAAAATTATGTTATGTAATATGCCATATAAGTTTGATCTTACTTCTTAACACCCTTATATTGTTGCAACGCCATATTTGTTGCAAAACTTTTTTGATAATATTTAATATTTATTTCCTACTCTTCAAGACCTTTAAAACGATGTATGACATGTCGCAGACTACAATCATATTATTTAAAGTCGTCTGTAATATTGACCGCAATCTTAAATTTAAAGTGTCAAAAATACTCAGATGTTGTGAAACGAATTCCCTACTAACTCGCTAGTTCTGGATAGGAAACAATTTTCCTTGCATTTGTAGATAATCACTAATTATTAAAGGCTCGCTACACTCGCCTGTTTGCAGCTATATTTATTAAATAAAATAATTGCAGGCTCGCTACGCTCGCCTGTTTTACAGCCTTTGTACCAAATCTATATTTAATTAGGTTATTGCAGGCTCGCCTGTTGTTACTGCATTGGTAGTTAATATATATTAAATAAAGTTATTGGAGGCTCGCTCCGCTCGAATGTTTGTACTGCATTATTAATTAATTTCTTATAAAAAGTAATTGCAGGCTCGCTGCACTCGCCTGTTTGTACTACATTATTTAGTTAATATTTATTAAAAAAAAGTCATTGCAGGCTCGCTACGCTCGCCTGTTTGTACTGCATTATTAGTAAATTTCTTATAAAAAAGTTATTGCAGGCTCGCTACGCTCGCCTGTTTGGTCTGAGTTATTAGTTAATTTCTTATAAAAAGTTATTGCAGGCTCGCTACGCTTGCCTGTTGGTGTTGGTACAGCATTGGTAGTCAATATTTATCAAATAAAGTCATTGCAAGCTCGCTACGCTCGCCTGATTGAACTGCATTATTGGTTAATTTCTTATAAAATGTTATTGCAGGCTCGCTACGCTCGCCTGTTGGTACTGCATTATTAGTTAATATTTATTAAATAAAATTATTGCAGGCTCGCTACGCTCGCCTGTTTGTACAGCTGTTTTGAAGATCTTTATTCAACACATATGCAGGCTCGCTGCCTAGACAGTAGACAGCTGGGCTTTATCATATTTCCTTGCATTTGTAGACATCTTTATTTTAAAGTTTTTACAGGCTATCAAAGCTTGCCTATTTAATAAATGCATCTAGACATCAATTTGTAGAATAAACAGGCGAACTTATCAAGCCTTGTAAATGCTGTCTAGCAGGCGAGCGCAGATAGCCTTCTAGCTTATTCACGCTTTTCCTACGTTTAAAGACCTTTAAAACGATGTATAACATGCCATGCTGATTATAATATTTTTTTTAGTTGTCTACCATATTGGCCGCCATCTTCAAAATATCAAGTGTGAAATGTTAATAGTTACATAGTCCTCTTCTACATTTCAAGACCTTTAAATTGATATATTACATGTTATAAGGACTAACATTTTTTGTTTTTTTGTCCAAACATATTGGCCGTCATCTTGAAAATATGAAGTGTCGAATTTAATTCGTTACATATTCTTTTCCTTCTCTTAAAGACCTTTAAAATGATGTATAACACATTATGCTGACTAAACATTTTTATTTTAGTCGTCCGCCATATTGGCTGCCATCTTGGAAATGTTTAGTGTGGAATTTCCAAAAACTATACAGTTATGACAAATTGTTAGAAGCACCTGTGTGCCAAATTTCGTTCAAATCTATCAATTTTTACGCCAGTTATCGTTGGACAACCAAACACACAAACTTTTCAAATGCCAAGTCTCTGAAATGAAGAACTCACTACGCTCGTTCAATTAAGTTTTTTTGTAGCTCGCAAGCTTAAAAATTGCATTACAAGTAAAAAATGTAAAATGTATTAATATCAGTTAATATGATTAACCTTTAAATTAGCATTGACCATATTGAATAAGTTAAAAAATCACAAAAATCTAAGTAACTAAATGAAACAAAAAAATCGAAACTTTCGTACTCATGACACGTTGGGAAGAATTTTAAGTTTATCATAATCAGTGGCGCACCTAGAGCAGTGGGCCCCTCGCCAAAAAAAATTGAATAAGCAAAAAGCTGAAATGATAAGCAAAAAAGGGAGAAACATTTGCGTTCAGCACTCGATGGGGCCCCCTGACTATATGAGTATAATTCCAGTTTAGATTTAATTATACTCTAAAGGGGCCCCTATCAACATTGCGGTACAAAGATTGTAGTTCCATGTTTTTTTTTATTTGTGGGCCCCCTGGAACCGGGCACGGGCCCACTTTTCGGGCCCATAGCTACGCCACTGATCACAATATCCTTCTTACCTTATTTGTTGTAAAAAAAACTTTTTTCAACAACTCTGACTGGGCCCCCCCGCACTGCGGGGGCTGGCGGTAGCTATATCCGGCCCTGTTTCAACCCTTCCAAATATTTTTAATAAGATTTATTTTAGAAGTTGGTTTTCTTCTTTTTAATACAGAGGGAATGTATGAAATCCTTAACATTATATTATGAGATATTAGGTTTGTTCCAACCCCGCTATTTGTACCGTCCTTTGTATCGTCCCGCGGATCGTTCGGGAATCGTTTAGGACAGGTTTTATATGCATGCGCTAACATTGTACTGTAATAAAATCATGTCAGGTTGGAACGAGTTTAGGACTATTATTCGCATTGTATTAAAAACATTAGGGAAACCTAACAGTTAGGGAACCTTCCTGTTGATATTTGTAATTATTGACATAACTGCGCATGTCGTACAAACCAGTACATGGTATTGTCAGAGGATCGTTGGGACCGTACAGTGAACAGTTCGCAAACGATCCCTGCCGGGGTTGGAACAGTTTCTTGTACGGTACGAAACACTGTCCCTAGTCAGCTTGGAACGGCTTTTATCTACTGCGCATGCCGGTGACGATCCCGCGGACGGTACAATGCTCGGTTGGAACAAACCTAATGACATTTTCATTTTTGAGCAACAGGAAAATTTACACACGTTGAAATTCTTTTAAAATTTGATTTGCTGAATACATAATTATTATTATCTAATTATCCAGGTTCATTATGTAATATAATTAATATTTCAAGGCACCCAAATATGTATATTAAATATCTTATAAGAAGTGGATAAAAACAAAATTTGAAAAGTAAGGAGGAAAGAAATTAGCTTAATATGTTTGGATTTGAAATTCCCAGTTTTTTAGGCGGGCATTAGGACTTCATTTTCCCCAGTGGGCGAGGAGTGCCACTGTGTGGTGTCCCCACTCTAACCTTTGTCAAAGCTTGCTTAAGGAGGCTTAGCGCCCATTATTTGCTTGGTATTTTAATAATGTATTTCTATCTCTTCAATATTTACCTCCTCTTTCCAAAAAAAGAACCACGAGTAACAAAAGAGCCGTGGTCAAGACAGTTGTAGATATAGAACTAATGCACGGAGTGCCTTGTTGGGTTTCTATCAAAGGCTCCACGTTGAGGAGTCGGAAAATCTCAAGTCCCAGACAAACCAATAATTGATTTAATTAATTTCTGAGATGAAGACTTGTTCCCAATTATCAAGTGATTGCTGAAATTCTCACTACTCCACCAGTAAGCATGCCTCTGTTGAAACATAATTCTTGTCAAATCATCGAGTTAAGACACAAAAAATCCTTGAATTAGTAATTGTTGAATGAGCGTAGCGATAGAAATGCTGTAAAAACAGGCAAGTGTGGTGAGCCTTCAGTAACTTTATTAAATAAGGATTATGTACAGATGAAGGGAAAACACTTTTAGCTACCGAGGATTTGTGAGTTGGTGCAAAATTCAGTTTACAGCATCTCGGTTTGTTTTGACAACTATAAATTTAAGATTGGAGCCAATATTGGAGACGACAAAAGAGGAAGATTTTAGTCAGCATGAGATGCCATGCAATGAATATATAACTATTCAATGAATATATATAATAGGTGGGGGGGGGGGGATTTTTTCTCTAAAAAATATGCAAAGTGTGAAAACAATTTTTTTTTTTCGGACAAGGAATAATTTCATTTATTTTGTTTAATGAGAGATGGTGGTTGATGAGGTGTGAAATAGAAATGAAAACGCAATTTCATAGAGTTGAGCCGTTTCGACCCTTGAAGTCAGGTCATCTTCAGTCGTTTATTTTTAAATTCGAAAATTAAAACAATTATAATTATAATTCATAAAAACAATTCCTTTTTTAATTTAGCGATACAAATTTAACACAATAACGGTTATTAACCGTATAAATATAATAATTGTGCATACCAATTAAAACTAACAATGTTACTATAATTCAACAATACAATACAACTATAATTCCTATACACAAACAAGGAGAAAAGACTGACCCTTCTAATTACAGACCCATATCTCTTACTTCCAATATATCTAAAATAATAGAAAAATGTATAAAGACTAGACTGACTGACTTCTTGGAAAATAATAATATTATATCAACTAACCAGTACGGATACATGAAAAATAAAAGTACTAGTGACGCTGTATACAAACTAACAGAACATGTAATTAACGACTTAGACACGGGTAACAAATCTCTGGCTATATTTATAGATTTGAAGAAGGCCTTCGATACTGTTTCACATGAGGTATTACTTAGGAAGTTACACTCAATAGGTATAAGAGGAAAATGCCATAACTTATTTAAAAGCTATTTAGAAAATCGACGCCAACAAGTAAAAGTAAATGGAAAGGTAAGTGCACCATTGAATGTAACTTTCGGTACACCTCAGGGTACTGTGATAGCTTGCTGGCTCTTCCTGATATACTTAAACGACCTACTGAAATTAGATGACATTTACTCGGAGATAATCTCTTTTGTGGATGACACTTTGCTGTATTTCAGAGGTGGCACCTGGGAACAGGTGTTTCGAAATGCATCAAAGGGAATATCAATAGTAAAATCCTGGTTTGATAATAACTTACTGACATTAAACATGGACAAGACAAAATATATGTGCTTTTCACTTGACCAAAGAGGACAACCACCGGACAACATGCCTATTAATATACATAACGAGGACTGTACTGACGGACAAACACAAGACTGTACTTGTAGAAACATCATAGACAGAGTTGATAGTATTAAATACCTGGGAGTTATAGTGGACAACAACCTTAAATGGAAGCAACACATCTCATGGATGGTTGCTAGGGTCAGAAGAACCATCTACAGTTTTATTCAAGTAAGACTCTTTGCAGACAAATCTGTAATGAGAATGCTCTACCATGCTCTAGTCGAGTCCATCTTGAACTACTGTATCTTATCCTGGGGTATGGCAGCCAACTCACATTTACAACCAGTAGAAATTATTCAAAAGGCCATTATAAAGATAGCAATGAAAAAACCAAAAAGGTATCCCTCACACCAGACCTATCTCGATTTTAAAGTACTGTCAGTCAAATCTTTATACCAGAAAGCAGTTTTATTGCATTTTTTTCATACTGACAAAATACCAATAATTCACAATTACTCGACTAGGTTTCAGACTCATCTAAAGATGCTAATACCACAGACTCACACAACTAGAAAACAACAACACGCAACGTACCTTGGACCAATTTACTATAACAAACTACCAACAGAACTTAGACAGATTACTAACATTAACACATATAAAAACAAAATTAAACAACACTTACTAACTCAACAAAATAATGATTAAACTACATCAATACAAATATATATATATAAAAAAATAAATGAATAATTAAGTAAAGGATAAATAATTAAAAATATAATGTAATATAATATGTATATGGGTGTATGTGTATATGTAGGTGTGTGTATATATATCTGTATATAAATAATAATAATAAAATAAAATAAATAAATACTGACCAAATTGAGAGACGGAGTCCTCTCTCTAGGTGCTGCGACACCTACTGAGGACTCTCACCACATATATTATTTTTTAGCTACTAAATGGGTGTTAGTTATACTTATTTTTTGTATTATTATTTAAATTGTACTACATGTTTTTTTTCAAGTGGTGGAATAAAGAATATTTATTATTATTATTATTATTATTACTACAATCTTTACTCTAGGGTGCACCATACTGATCAATGAATTTTATTAATTTAATCTTATATTTTGTTTATTTGTTAAAAAAAAATAGAGAGGGGAGGGGGCACAACAAACACAATTTTTAAGGACATGTGGTGCATAAATGAATTTCGCACAAAAAATAAAACCAAATATATTTGTCCTCATGGCGTCCCCTCTTTTATTTAGAACCCCAGACGACACATTTCCATATAAATAAATGTACAACCCCCTGAGCTTTGGACTTGTTATTATTGGGACTTGCTTATATTTCTCCTGTGTTTGGGCTATTAAACAAAACATAAAGTGTCGGGCACTTTCAGAGATCACGTTCTGTTAACAACAGACAAATAAATTTGCGCAAGAAATTATAAGTATTTTTTTCGTTTTGTCATCAGACCCTGATTTGAAATGAAGTAAATTTGGACTAATTGTTATTTCATAGCTTAACAGGTATTAGCGAGGTACCTCCCTGGAACAGTGTTGTACTCGATTCTAGAGAGAAAGTTAGCATAAATACTTGTAGATCTGCAAGACTCTATGAGAGAGTTATCAGAAATACTTGTAGATCTGCAAGACTCTATGAGAGAGTTAGCAGAAATACTTGTGGATCTACAAGACTCTATGAGAGAGTTAGCAGAAATACTTGTGGATCTACAAGACTCTATGAGAGAGTTAGCAGAAATACTTGTGGATCTACAAGACTCTATGAGAGAGTTAGCAGAAATACTTGTGAATCTACAAGACTCTATGAGAGAGTTAGCAGAAATACTTGTGGATCTACAAGACTCTATGAGAGAGTTAGCAGAAATACTTGTAGATCTACAAGACAGATTCACTCTTATGTACACGTTTAATGTGTTTCTTCAGATACTCTTTCCTGGTGGATTTATGTTCACAGTGGGGACACTGAAACGCCCATACTTTATAATGTACCGCTTCAATATGACTTTTCATATGGTTTTTATTGCTGGATTTATATTCACAATGGGGGCACAGAAACGCCCATACTTTATAATGTACCGTTTCGATATGATTTTTTAGAGCACTCTTCTGACTGCTTTTGTAGTTACAGTGGGCACATTGAAACGCCCGTATTTTTTTATGAATCGAGTCAATATGATATTTCAGATATATTTTCCGGCTGGATTTATGTTCACAGTGAGGGCACTGAAATGGTCTTATTTTCTTATGAACAGAGTCGATATGTTTTATCATAGTGGTCTTCAAGTTGGCTTTATATTCACAGTGAGGGCACTGAAACGCCCATACTTTATTATGTACTGATTCGATATGATTTTTCATATGTTCTTTCCTGGTGTATTTATGTTCACAGTGGGGGCACTGAAATGCTCTTATTTTATCATGAACCGAGTCAATATGATTTTTCATATCTGTTTTCCTGCTGGATTTATGTTCACAATGGGGGCACTGAAACACCCGTACTTTATTATGTACCGATTCGATATGATATTTTAGAGCACTCTTCTGACTGCTTTTGTGGTTACAGTGGGCACATTGAAATGCCAGTATTTTTTTATGAATCGAGTCAATATGATATTTCAGATATGTTTTCCGGCTGGATTTATGTTCACAGTGAGGGCACTGAAATGGTCTTATTTTCTTATGTACCACGTCGATATGTTTTATCATAGTGGTCTTCAAGTTGGCTTTATACTGACATTGAGGGCACTTAAACACCCATACTTTATTATGTACTGATTTGATATGATTTTTCATATGGTCTTTCCTGCTGGATTTATGTTCACAGTGGGGGCACTGAAATGCTCTTATTTTCTTATGAACCGAGTCAATATGATTTTTCATATCTGCTTTCCTGCTGGATTTATGTTCACATTGAGGGCACTGAAATGGTCTTAATTTCTTATGAACCGAGTTAATATGTTTTGTTATAATGCTCTTTAAGTTGGATTTATACTCACAGTCAGGACATTTTAACGCCCATACTTTATTATGTACCGATTTGATATGATTTTTCAGAGTGAACTTCCGGTGGCTTTTGTAGTTACAGTGGGCACATTGAAACGCCCGTATTTTCCTGTGTACAGCGTCCACATGCATTGTAAGCTCCTTCTTCGACCTGGTTTTATAATCACATTGAGGGCACTGAGTGGTTACTGATTTCTTATGCACAGTGTGGATATGGATCTGCAGATCGGACTGTAGTTGTAGATCATTCCCCGAGTCGATATTGTAGTCACAGTGTGGACACTGAGTAGCACTCAATTCCTTGGGTACAGATCGGACACGGATCTGCAGATCAGACTGTAGTTGTGCAGTATGCGGGTAGTTAGGGCTCTGCATACTCTGTTCTCTTCCAGGTGCCTGATTATCAGCCAGATCTAAAAACAACACAAGTTCAATATAATGTTTTGTTAAACTGCAAATAACTAACAACAAATAAAATAAAGATACAATTTAAGAATTTGAAAGCCCTGTATTACAGAGTTGATAGAATCAACATTGTTTTACTTCACCGGATTACTTTGCTCTTGATATTATAGATTTGTATCTTTAGATGAAGTTTCAGTTGTCTATTGAGAAAGGAACAAAGAGTCAAGAGATAGACAGCTGAGTCTCTTGACAGGTAAGAAGGGATAGTCAAGTAAAATGATCTTGTACTACAGTATGAGATCATTATATTCATACAAGTTGCTCTTTCAGGTGCTCGTAATGGAACAAAAGGTTCAGAGGAGAGGAAAGTGCTGCAAGAGGACAAACCATATAATAATTTGGGCTCAGCAAAAACAACTGAAATTTTCCTTCTCTCCAAATCTTGTTTTTGTAGTAGTTTCTAAACGACTAATATATATCTCACTAACCATTTAGTGAGTTTCCTAACACTTAGCAGTAGTAAAATATACATACTAAATATAAAACACCAACATCAGGTTGGAAGGTGCGTAGCCTTAGAGAATAATGTTAGAGGGTTACCTGGATCCTGGTCTACATCCGATGTACTCCTGTTAGGAGAAGTAGGTTCAGTTCTTACACACCACTTCTTGATGTCTACTTCACATGGTTCTTTGGAAAGACCTACAACATAATCACAGTAGAATATATTATATTTTATTTATTAATGAATAGGTCACATTATTAATAAGCTTTAGGTGCTGAGCCTTAGAGAATAATGTTAGAGGGTTACCTGGTGGGCTCTCCTCAACATGTTGAGCTGAAGTAACTTCTGTTTTAATGAAACTTGGATCACACAACTGCAGACCTGCTGTAACAACACAAAACACAATTATTCTTAGCATGGTCTGTAGTAATAACAATGCAGTTAATAAAAGCACTGACAATGTTATACAAAATACCGAGCGGAGATAATACTGATTTAAACTTTACCTGGATTGGAGTCGACATCAGTTGTATCTCTGACAGGAGAAGTAGGTTCAGTTTTAACTAACCACTCCTTACTATCTACTTCACAGGATTCTTTGGCTGAACCTACAACATAGTAAGAGAAGGCAATTAATATTTATAAACTCACGGTTTTAATTAATTGAAGAAGGGTGTAATGGTAAGCCGATATAATACAATAATAAGGGATAAAAAGGTTAGCAATAGTTATTTACGCACCAAGGGAGTAAAGTAAGTGATTGCACCCTGAGCGATGAAGTTGGTTCCTGAGGCTAAGCCGAGGGAATCATAATGTTCACTCCTGAGGCCGAGCCAAGGGAGTTAATTATCGCGAGTGATTTTTACTCCCGAGGTACGTACAAGATTTTAAATCCAGAAGGGAGAAAAAAATATGGAAAGATTTTAATTTTAAATTACGTTATTCAACAAAAAATACATAGGTTTATATTTATTTTTATAAAAATATAGTTAGATGTAATATTAACAATTCTCTAAATAAGTTTAATCACGTTAAAATTAAATTATAGATAATAATTATTTGAATTTCAATGCTAAAATTAAATGGGAGAATCAGGTGGAAGCTGAGTCGTGTATTGAATGGTGTTGACAACTGATGTATTTAAATATGGATTAGTTAATCTGCATTTAGAAATTATGTTTAAAATGTTGGATTTAGAGAAGAAACTTTAAATAAAATTAAAGAAAAATTTAATTAAACTATAATCATTTCAGTCCATATGTCACCCTTTCTAGTGTTATAAACTAAAAAAAATGAAATTAAAATCTACCCCTTTAACGTTGGTTTGCTTTGTTAGGAATCAGGTCGACCAAGGAGTAACAGGTGTGGCAACCTAACAAATACCTATTTGAATAAACCATCAGTTGATTTGGGGTCAAACGGAACGAATTTAGAAAACTGTTAGTTAACTTTAATGTTGGGAGCCAGCATGGCCCAGGTGCTCTAGGCAGCCCGCCCAGCTATCAATGAGTCCAGGTGACTCGAGGTCGTGGGCTCGATCCCAGGCCATGGCACTCTGAATTGCATCTATGAAGGAGCGGGGCGAGGGACATCCCCAGAGGGTTCTCTTCCCCCACGCTTACATAGCTTACTAATGACCACACCATACCCTCTTCGGCGGTGCAATGTACAGGTATGATGTGGGAAGTGGCTGGAACTCTCCACCACAGGGTTAGTAAAATGGACCAAGTGTGGCCTGATTGCTAGGTTCAAACAAGTGGTTCGTCCTTCCCATCTAACCACTACTACTAACTGTAATGTTACCCTAACACTTAATTTAAAAGTTGAAAGCATTGTACTTCACTGTGAAATATTGTGGGTCAGTGTATTTTTATTAGCAGCAGCTCAAATCTTAAATAATACATATTTTTAACGTGAGCACTCACAATAGCTTGACACACAAAGCAATGTCAGATTATATCTATAAGCTGGTTGATCTCTGCCTTGCATGACTCCCCGAGGCAGAGCTTGACACACAAAGCAATCTCAGATTATATCTATAAGCTGGTTGACCTCAGCCTTGCATGACACCCCGAGGCAGAGCTTGACACACAAAGCAATCTCAGATTATATCTATAAGCTGGTTGATCTCAGCCTTGCATGACACCCCGAGGCAGAGCTTGACACACAAAGCAATCTCAGATTATATCTATAAGCTGGTTGATCTCAGCCTTGCATGACACCCCGAGGCAGAGCATGACACACAAAGCAATCTCAGATTATATCTATAAGCTGGTTGATCTCAGCCTTGCATGACACCCCGAGGCAGAGCTTGACACACAAAGCAATCTCAGATTATATCTATAAGCTGGTTGACCTCAGCCTTGCATGACACCCCGAGGCAGAGAGCATTATTTAAAGCCACCGGGGCACTCAACACAACAAAGCAGCAGATGGACCTGGTTAGTGGTTCCGAGCGCACTCCAAGTCTCTAGTTAATTAGGCCTCGTCCACTTTTCTAAGCCCCTCCCCAAAAGTCTCATATTCTTCAGTTTTACTGACAATTATATAAGTAATATTGTTATTATGCTAATACTGGTCTAGGTTAGTTACAGTCTGACTTATGAAAGAAGACGTGCGTTGACAGCGCGGGAAAGTTTGACACATTGGGGGGAGAGCGAATGAGAGCTTGAGATTTTGGCGGGCAATAGGTTGAGCCAACTAGGTAAAAATAAAAATCTCTAGTGGAGGGGCGCGGCCTTTGGGATAACCGTTTAAAAAGGGTTCGTAACCTCCACCCCTCCTACATTTTCCTTTTCCTTGTTGTTTAGTTATCATCGTGAGGAAGAAAAAAGAACTCTTAAGGCCACCCTACACGATCAATCTGATTGTCAATCTGATTGAATCAATCAGATTGAAGTAGATTGACAATCCTGCCTTCAATCACAAGGGACCCTACACGTTCAATCAGATTGACAATCATTTTATAATATGTTTTGGCTAAAGTGAATTGTACGGTGTCATTGCCATTGAATTTTATACTTCGATTTGGACATCTAGCTGGTCTATATGCAGCAGGGTTATTTTTCTTCAGAAAATGAGTGAAGCATAGCGAAGCGGCCGTTTAAAATTCTAGGGCAAAAAAAATAATTTCGTATTTTAATTCTGTAAACAACACCGTACAATTCACTTTTACCTATTTTTTTTAATGTTTTAATATTCAATTGCTTATAAATATGTACCTGAATAGAATTTATTAAATTCTGTTATACCTGCTTTGTGATTAATTTTATTTTTATACACTGATAATGTATAATTTGCTTTTTAAAATTATCTTTCTCTAATCACTATCTTCTATCGTTACTAAATAAATTTCAAGTAAAAACATTTTTAAAAACAAGCTTTTATTCGTATTCTTCGTAGCAAACCCTTTCATTTGATACCCATATCATGGGCGTGCTTAAAAAAGGAGAGATGGCACGCAACGCCAAGGGGGGTGGCGCTCTATGGATAACAGTTGGAACCTTCAGTTAGTTCCTGGGGCAGCCACTAGAAGCCGCAGCGAGTTTGATTTGAAAATGCGCGGTTCTCATTAGCGGGGAATTTTATGCTTTTGGAACAAACCTAATTGTATCTTTATAATCACCGCTAATAAACCTCGGCAACACCTTTTGTTTTATTTACGCTATAATTAAATATAAATGTGAAAATTCGTTATAACGTATTTTCAAGTATACATTTGTTTATTATTTGAAATTTTGGAGGTGCATATTTTGATTTTTGTGCTTTATTAAGGTAAATTATGGAAATATTCTGTGGTTAGACATCTAATGTAGTATTGGAAGTGTATGATGTGTTTTGAATGAAGAAAGGAGTAAATATCTCGTCAAAACAGGTAAGTTAACTTCGTAAGTTCTTTCTTGTAATCCTTAGCCTATTTTAATCCTGCATATTATTACAAATGCCCAAACCCTTAACGGGACTCTAAAAACAACTTCACCGTACTTAATCCTTAAATGTAAATGAACCCTTTTGTTAACCATCCTTCACCTAATTCTTACTTTTTATATCATTCATCTGCTATCCCTTGCAACTACAAAAATCTAGGTTTCTTAGCTTTCGAATTTATTTTACTATCGTCTCAAAAAATTGTTTTTACAAGTCTTCATTATGAGGAAATGCTTTGTACCCGGTTGCCAAGCGCCCGGTACATTCAATAGCTTTTTACTTTATATGCCCAAATTAATTGATCCTAAGTTTTTTACTATGTGCAAACATTGTGCTGGCTGCACAAAATTTTCCATTGTAACTGTGTTGATCTGTATGTGTACATTCCTTTAGTAAGTTTTACTTAAGTAACTAAGTTTGTGCTTAAGGTATATTAAGTTATAGTTTTAAAGTTCATTAATGTTTGTTTTCTCTTTTCTAGTTTTCCACATCCAGTTAAAGATGCATTTAACCGTTTTGGAAAATGGCTTGATGTTATTGGTGATCCAGGCCTGAAAGCAATCAACCCTATGGATATGTATAGGATAATAGGATAAAGCGTATTTGGCGGGCTCATTTCACTGATGAATGCTTTCTAGATGGGTCGTGTAGGCTGCTCAAGAAAGGTGCCATTCCAAACAGGAATTTACCAGGTAATAATAATATTATTATTAAAAAAAAAAAAAAAAACATATGTGTGTCTAGTTGTCCCTCTCGTAATTAAATACAATAGTAATTTATATAATCTTATTAAATCAATCTAATTCTGTCTAATAGATCCTGGTTCTGAAGAATCTGAGTTGTCAGAAAAGTCGTTGGACACATCGACTTCCAGCACTGAGAGAAAATTGTCATCAGGTAATCAATTGTCAAAAATAGTCTTTAATGTAGGTTTATCTTATTTTATTGATTTCTGAATATTAGAGAAACAATTTGAAAGAAAACCAATTTTCTAACACTAAATTTATGAGGGATTCTGTAAAGAAAAAAACTATCTCTTAACATAAAACAGTTTTAAGAATGTATTTTGATAAAATTTTCTTATTTTGTAATTTGTTGGATATTACTCTGTAGTATGAAATAATAGTATCTGTATGAATGAAATAGTATTTTGGCCTGAACATCATGCGTTGTTTATTTACAGTTGGAGTTTTATCTTCAGATACGCCCTCATCTCAGGACTCTAATGTTTCTTTAATCCATCCCGTCAAGGTAGTTAAAACTTCATACTACTATATACTTTGAAAAGTTATAAGTATCAGCTTTGTTTATACCAAATTTTGGTTATTAAATTAATCACTTAATTTTATTGTTGTGCAGGAGGGAGGATAGATTCTCCAACAGGAAGTCGGATATTACCTGCTGACCCAGGTGGACAGTTTGATGTGTCATTTTATGGTGAGTTTGTTGCTGTAACATGGCATTTTTTTTTATTCTATCAAACAGACTTTTTTTTGGTATTATCATAATGCACATGTCTTTGAGGATTAAAACCCTAACAATTGCCTAATTTATTTACAGGTATCTCTGATCACCCTCCTTCTCAAGATATCTCAGGTGATATCAATCAACCCCTTCTCTCAACTCCCCTGCTTTGGCTGATTTATGACAAAATTACATTCTTTCAGATAGTAGTACATATTTATGTTTTTTTAGAAAGAAAAACTAGTTTGCTACATTGTATTAGTTAGTTTATAGGGGGGGGGGGGGGGAGTCTATATTTATAAATATATATTATTCAATTTTATTAATTTTTTTAAAAATATGTAAAGCGCCTCATTTAAAACCCAATTGGCTTATCCCCTGTTTTGGCAGATTTATGACAAAATAACATTCTTTCACACAGTATTACATATTTATGTTTATTTAGAATTTTAGAAAAAAATAAATAATTGATTTGACGTGATGTTAAATTTAATATAATTTTTATTGCTAGTTGTTTGCTACATTGAATACAACTAACTAATAAGTTAGTTTACAGGGAAATAAATCGATGTATATTATACAATTTTATATTAATTCTTTAAAAATATGTAAAGCAACTCATTTAAAACCCAATTGGCTTATCCCCTGCTTTGGCTGATTTATGACAATATTACATTCGTTCATATAGTAGTGCATATTTGTGTTTACTTAGAATTTTGAAATTTATATTAAAGTTATGTATATGAGTTATTTGAAATAAATTATACTTGTTTATTATGTTATGGTCTGTTTCTAATCTTACGCTTTCCTGTTCATAACTTAAAAACCCTAAATGCTTTTTAAACCAATATATTACATTATTTAATGGGTCACTTATTTGCTGAAGTGTTCAACATTATTGTTTATTTTTTTTATTTGCTAAAGAATTCAACTTAATGTACTTTTTTAAGGCACAATATGTAATTATTGGATTAAAACATTGATGGTAAAAAAAATAAGATTTGCCATGATTTGTAAAAATAAATGTTATTTTATTATTTTCAAGGTTTGTTACTTGGTTTTTATATAGATATTTATCATCTCTGAAAACTGTAACATGCTTTGAAAAAATAAAATTTACATTTATTTCTACAAAAATGACATGCATAGAAAGAGAAAGTAATATAAAAAATTATAAGCAGTGCTATCTAGTAGAGGCTCACGAACTAATTTAGTTCTTGGGGCAACCACTAGAAAGCGCCACCGTCATTGCACAGATTTGGCGCCAATCTGGCAGGTCTATATATATCTCTAGTCTATGCACTACACGGTCAGTCAGATTGACAGAATCCCCCGCCACTCACAGAATCCCCCACCACCTCGCATGATTGAAGCTCGGATTTCAGAATATCTGGAAATCCGTCAATCACATTCATCAATCCATCAATCTTGCCCCTACACGTTCAATCAGATTGTCAATCCTACGTCAGATTGACAATCAGATTGATCGTGTAGGGTGGCCTTTAGAAGAAATATTGAAATTTATTCGTAATAAGATATGAAAATCTATAGACAACAATAGTTAAAAAGATCGCGATTTGGTACGAGGAATATAACCTTCTTTTGTTTACAAACAAGTTAACTGCCCCACCCTCACCCACAGACCTAGTGGCTTTATTTTTACCCTCACATAGGTTGGCCAATCTGAGTGTCATCTGATTTCCCGCGCTGTCAACGCACGTCTTCTTTCATGAGTCAGACTGTAGTAAAGTGTATTTGGCCTGGCTTTCTCTCTTTCAGTGAGCTCGTCCTGGTCTAATGAAATCTCGATGCAGTAGAGGCTGAAGTCGATACCTTTATGACTGTTTTAAGTACATAGAAGAGATGTGTCACCAGTGGCGGATTTAGAGGGGGGGTCACAGGGGTCATGACCCCCCCTCAAATTTTCAGATTTGTTACAAAGAAGCGTTGGCAAGGATTTGGGTTAATTGGTTTTTATACACATTTAAAAATTAAATATAATAAAATATTTGTCTCCATTTTGCAGTAACCAGTCAGTAAGATAACTGTATGTGTATTTTGGGATGAAAGTACGGAATATCACGGGTGTCATCGCCTTGGGGGACGTGTCCCCCCCCCCCCCAATGTTTGAGATATAATGTAGAATTTAACCAAAAAAATGTTTAAAATATCCAACCATATTTTATTTTACTACATATATTTTATCATTAATAATTGATTATCCATTGTGTGTCACTTTGATACCATGTTACTGTGAATAGTGAATAGTGAACAACTAATTTAGAATCATAAATGGCTATTAAGTAGCCGAAACCTACTTTATAAATTTATATAAAAATAAAAATTTTATATGAAAAATGCAAATTTTTCCTTAAAATTCCATAAATTTTCCTAGGGCCCCCATCATAGCTATTGATTAAATGGCATCGTTAATTATAGATTTTAAGTAATATTGCACAATGGCTATTGAATGATTTATTTAATCTATAATGATTACTTTAGTAGGTGCACAATTTTTTTTTACAATTACTATTTTTAAGTAGGTATTGAAATTCTTTTAAAAATACTTGGTGTCCATACTTTTGTGCCATCGAATTACACCATAAGTTAAATTTATTTGATGACAAAGTATTAAAATCAAAGTTCACCTCAGAGATGCATAAAAACGCTGTTTAGAGAGGTCGTATTTTAAAATTTTCCGGGGGAGGGCCCCCCGACCCCCCTTCTAAATTAAACTACTGTATAGTATATAATTCTTTTCTTGATTTTCCCCCTCTCATAATTTAATAAATTTGATAATGTGTTTATTAATTATAAATTATTTTCTTACATGACACTGATACACCCAAATGAGCACCCCAACATAGTACCTATATTTAATAACTTATTTAGTAAGCCCCTAAGATACTGTAAGTAAACCCTTACCAATAAATTATTTTCATATTTTTATTATGATATAAAATTCTTTTAAATTTCAAATTGCCAGGCAGTAATCTATTCCCCATTCTTAAATGTCTTAGAATTTTTAAATTTTTTAAATTTGTTCCATTTGTGTGTTGTAACATTATAGAAATGGAAATTTTAGGCTTAGAAATCCGTAAAAACGTATTTTTAACATGGTGAAATTAAAAGAAATACAAAACCCTGAGGAGAACTCCCTCTCGCGTACCTGGGGGTATGCCAGGACCCCCCCCCCCCCCCCCCCCCCCGGTAGTGACCCCCACCCAAACTTGATGCTAAATCCGCCCCTGTGTGTCACTTCTTCTTCATAATAAATTAGGGTAAAAGTGAATTGTAAGGTACTGTTTACAGAATCCAAGAACAAAATTAATTTTATTCCCCTAGAATCTTCAACGGCCGCTTCGCGGTGCTCCGTTGTTATTTTTCTTTGAAGAAAAACAAGACTATATAATATAGACCAGGTAAAGGTCCGGCTGAAATGCAGGAGATGATACGATCGAGAATCGCTTGCCAGTGGGCGGGGCTTAAGTGACAGTTTCGAGATATGTGGGCGGGGCTAACAACTTCTCTATGTAGGCGCCAAATTCGAATTGATCATTTTTGCCACTAAACATAGATCATGAAAAATGTGACATTAACGTCTTTTATTACGTCTATTAATTTATAGAAGACAATTGGCGCCTTTTTTTGTTTATTTGTCCCTACTCCTAGGGCAATTGAGTGGGGGTTGGGGGTGAGTTACCCTCAAAAAACCACACCCTGGGCCATTTTGTTCTTATTCTCGCTCTATCGCAGTTGTGAATCTGTAACGTATCTCTACTTATATTCAGTTATTAACTTTTTTTTTACCAATAATAAACTTTTAGTGTGCGCTGTGCTGCTTAAGTTACTTTTATTAGTTATTTTTACTACTTTAAAGTGCCCCTTTGTATTTTCAAACATTTTTGATAGTGCGTTTTTACTAGTTTGCTACTCGAGAGTGCCGGTTTTTTCTCTTAATTTCACTCACGTTCCGGAATGGCTGTTGTGATGAGTGCAAGATTTTTGTATCGTTTGTTAGAGAAGAGTGAGTCTGACGAGGGAATGTTGGAAGTTTTGAATGTTTTTATGGATTTAGGTTTGATTGCGCGTGTGTATAAGTGTCCGATTTGTGGCGTGAATATGAAATTGACCAAACGGCCCGGCCTGAATGATAGGTATGACTGGATGTGTAGAGTATATAAGAACCCTGGAAAACATCAGGTTAGGAGGTCTGTTAGGCGCAGTAGCTGGTTTGAGAATAGTAAGTTAAATATCGTTAACGTAATGTTATTGACTTACTATTTTGTTAAGCAGCTACCGCAAAAGTATATTATGAATGAATTGAGTGTTTCTGAGCATACGGTGTGTGATTGGCGTAGTTTTTTTAGGGAAGTGTGTGTGGATATATGTGAAATGAATAGTGAGAAATTAGGTGGGCCGGGTGTGATTGTTGAAATTGATGAGAGTAAATTCGGGAAGCGTAAATATAATCGAGGTAAACGTGGGGATGGTAAATGGGTGTTCGGTGGTGTGGAGAGAGGTTCGAGCAAGTGTTTTCTCAGGGTCGTTGAAAAGAGAGATAAAGATACCCTCCTCGAGATTATTACGTCTTCTATTCTGCCGGGTACCACCATCTACTCGGACTGCTGGAAGTCGTACGATTGTCTCAAGGATGAAGGCTTCCTTCACGGAACGGTCAATCATTCTCTTTGTTTTAAAGACCCTGAGAGTGGTGTGCATACAAATTCGATCGAGGGAACGTGGGGTGCAATTAAGAGAGAATTGCCCAGTAGGACCGTCACCGATCAGTTCGACTCTTACTTAGGAGAGTATATCTGGCGTAGGAGTCGTTCTGATCGTGACGATCTTATGGGAGCATTTCTCGAGGATTTAGCCAGAGTATACGTGCCACCAGGCGAAGACCTTCCTGGCGAGCACGAAGAAGATGATTAAGTCATTAAGGCTAAAAAGGTACGCAAAATATATTTTATTCCAATAAATACTTCATAACACATTTGACGTTTTAAACTCTTTTTTGTACTTCGATTTGGAACTCTACCTCCTCTAGTTTGTTTTTCTTCAGAAAATGAGCAAAGCACCGCGAAGCGGCCATTAAAAAATTAAAATAACATATTGTTGTTTAAACGTAAAATTACGCAAATCATGTATTGCTTGGTTTTTGAATTTCGCGCGCCTTTCAAGCGTTGCATTTGGCGCCAAACATAGTACGTTTGCTCCGCCCACATAAAGTCGACAGTTTTAGGCCCCGCCCACAAAAGTCGATAGTTTTAGGCCCCGCCCCAAACCGTATCATATTGTGCATGTGCAGATTTACCAAAGGTCCAAATCGAAGAAGAAAAGATCGATGGCAGCGTACGATTCAAGTTAGCCTAAATTAGACAATGTAAAGTAGTAAAGACTATTTACCTGGAGAGAGAGTAGAAGAGACTGAGCCGTAGATAAAGGAAGCTGTTTCATCGAGAATATCAATTTTCTGGTCCACTGGCACTTCCATCTCACTTCTATATAAACTAACTAATAATTATTTGTTTACTTCACTATAATACACTCACACAGGGTTCCTCGAGTTCTTTCACTTGATCATAAGAAAAATAAAGTAAGTAATATGCAATTATGGTAACCTAACAATAACCTTGCCAGTTGCTAACTTGCTAATCAGTGTTGCCTTTTTGAGTCTTTGATAAATTTACGTAAATGATTGTCGGAACTTTAGTCTTATAATTATAGATTTATTTAATAATTAATTTAAGGGAGGGGGCACCACATAATCTCTGGGTTCGATTCCCGGACCAGGCCCCCCGCTCCATGTCCACCCAGCATTGTTTAAACAAATGGGAAACTCCTCGAAAGAGTGGCGCCACCAGGTTTCGCCTAGAAACCATGATGATGACACTCCTGGTTGTATAGAGATGATTAGTGTGACGTCACAAAAGCTTTCGAAAATTTAACTCAGTTTGTTAGGTTCTTTCTTCTTATCACCTCTTATCAAACCCATGTAAAATGAATGGGAGAATTTTCTCAACTTTTTAAATAATTAATTATTAAATTATTATTGATTTATAAGAGTTTTCACCCTTTGAACATTGTTGTACCAAGTCTTTTTTAACGAGTGTAACAAAGAAAACATTAAAAACTTTCGTTTCAGTTATTTAAAATGAGTATTTGTGTGAAGGGTCATAACATCGAAAAAGCTATTTGAGTTAATAATCTTTATACTTGATTTTTTACTTTCTCATATAAAGAGAAAGTATTGTGATGGCGCGAAAATTCGATTTTGAGATTTTGATGGATTTACACGTTTTGAGGTCCCCTGAGTCCAAAAAAGTGGTTTTTAAAAAATGTCTGTCTGTCTGTCGTCTGTCGTCTGTGCAGACGCCTGGAACCTAAACTACTGGGCCGATTTTGACGAAATTTGGCATACATGTTCAGAAAAATCATACCCCGAGGCGAAATCGAGAAATGAATTTTAGCTCAAATTTGGGGGCGCTACCCCCCAAAAACTCTGAAAAAACCTAAAAAAAAAAATATTTCTTGAAAACGGTTCCGACGATTTTGATTAAAAAATTCTAAAATGTAGTCCATTTGAATACGAATCCAACGATATAAGCCGTTTTCCCGGGAAAAATCTAGTTCCTGAGAAATTAGCTTAAAACGCGGATGGAGAGAGCCCGGGTTCGATTCCCCGCCCAGGAGAAGTTTTTTTTATGATAAATTTTGATGAAATGTTCAATAATATTTAAATGTACATTTGAAAACTAATAAATGGAAATACTGGGCTAAGTAATAATGAACTCATATATGAGAAAGTTTGTCTGAGTTGTCTCGGACCGATTTTTGTATTTTCTGTTGCCATAAAAATTCACAGGGTGTGTTCGTGTTCATATTGTGTGTCCGAAAATAAATTTTTCTCAAGTTTTGAAACTCAATGAAGTATACTCAGGGTACAGGACTTGTAGAAAGATAGTGATACTTAATCTGCTAGGTAATAAAAGATTATTTGCTAATAATAGTTTGTTCCTGGTTACTTACAATGTGCATTATATTTAACCGATGTTGGAACATAATTATATACTATACAATAGATTAATAGATCACTGACCATCATAGGAAAAAGACGTTGATGACGAGACAATGAGCAGACTGTTATTACTATTATTATTTGTGTATTTTTTGTTATCTATATTAACGAGTATAATAATATAAGATATGAGTGTCTCGCATGTATACTTGTTTAAAATTTTGATTAAAAAACTAATTTAATACATTAATTTAATATTACTTAAGTGCTCTGACATACTTTTACGAAGAATAGCTTTGTCCTCGGAAAAAAATGAAGTATAGATGAAATTTTCATAACGCTCGAGAAGGTGGAAGACATAATATACAAACTAAAATAGAAAAACGATTTAAAAAATAAACAATAAATAAGAACGGACCCGGACGGTATCACCACAATAAAACACACTCACAATAATACTTTTTTAAACCACTAGAACGGCAATTTTTAATGTTTTCTTATCTTACATTGTTAAAATAGACTTAGTATAATAACATTCAAAGGTTGAAAAGTCTTATAAATTAATAATAATTTAATAATTAATTATTTAAAAAGTTGAGAAAATTCTCCCATTCATTTTACATGGGATTGATAACAGGTGATAAGGAAAAGGAACCTAACAAACCGAATCGAATAAATTATCGAAAGCTTACGCCATCTTGTGACGTCATTACTAATCATCTCTATAGAGTGTGATGGTGATGGAGGTGTGTGTTTGTCTCGTGTCGTTTTAATGTTTGTTAAATATACCTTTATTGGACTAAATATGTGTTTTATTCTTTACGCAACAATAATAATGCGTGATTTACATGCGTAAAATAATAATTAATAACAATGCGTAATTTACATGCGTGTTTCATTAAGGATTTACAACATAAATAAGCATATTTAAATTCAACAAGATTTAAACAAACATATTAAAAGTTAGCAAAATATAAATAAATACAAAAATAAGGTGACTTGGCAGAGTAATTTGAATATAAGAGGAAATTTTTACATGGAGGATTGGTTCTTTAGTTAGTTAAGCGTTTATTACTTTCTTAAGTTCATTTAACAAATATCATAAAACAACACAAACGAAAGCCTTGGTCATCTAACCATTAGGCCAGATTCCGCCTCTTCACAAGATTTACATTGTAATCAATCAAGTAACTCAATATTAACAGAAAAATTAATAAATAATTAGTAAGGAATGAAATCTGTGTATTGGAGGTAAAGGGCACTATGAGCCAAATTGTAAATTTTTCGGGAGAGCTATTTTAATGATGTATGGCTCAAGGCCATACTGATAAGACTAGTAGCTCTCTCTCTCACTATGCTAAGTGAAGTGGATATAGGGCACTATCTGGACATAGTGCTAACTTATTCTCAATTCTCTGGAGGTAAACAGCTACATGTCCATATAGTGCTCTTTACCTCCCCAGCATGTTGGTTCATAGTGCCTTTTCCAACTGGCTAAATCCGTGAGTTTTAGTTTTAGCATATCTCGGAATTCTTCCAGCAGACTAAGTAAATCAGTTTGCTCGTTCGTAGTAAACTTGGCAAGTTCCAGATTAAAAAGGTTTTCAATGGTCTCACGGGTTGAGTCTACCCCAGATGATATTGATAGAATGGTACTCTTTTTTACACCCTGCTTTAGCACCGTCGGGACAAACTCCTCTACTTTCCCTAACACCATGTTAGCATACAAAGTGAAAGGCTCTGGTAGAGGGTTCATAAGGCGGACGGGAATAATACTGTTCACCGGTGAAACAACTGCTCGCGCTACTAACAAGCCTGTTTTAGAGCTATCAACATAAGTAGGCTTAAAAACAAAATTACAACCGCCCTCTATATTGTCCGAGAGTATACCAGAGACAATAACCTCATGTCTCCCTGGCACAACCACATTCTGTGCGAGGACAACTTTCGTTCCCGGGAGAATAGTTTGAAATTTTTTGTGGCGTCACTAATTCCAGTTCTGACGTACCCAATCTAATCTTACCACGATCCAAATACAACCTAGCATCGTAGTTTTCCAGGAAATATAACCCTAGAATGACGTCTATAGAGATATTAGCAACTGTGCATCGGTGCCTACATTTTCTGTCACCGATGCCTATCACAATGTCAGCAGTTCCAAATGTTTCTATATTTTCCCCACCTGCAGACCTCAAATCCACCCGGCTTTTAGATTCAGCTCTAATCTTTGCTTTCTTTGAGAACTCTCTGCTGAGCAGAGTTGTACAAGCTCCAGAATCCACTAGTGCCTGTGCAGGTGTATTGTTGATAGTAATCATAATGTTATTCTTACTTCTAAGATCGGTATACTTTTCAACTACAGGGACCAATAATGTAGTTCTGGCCAACTGGTGGTCCATGTCGTTAGCCAAATTTAGTTTCCCGCTCTCTTATTTAAATTTGGGCATCGAGCTCGTGAGTGTCCCCTCTCTGAACATGCCCAACAGACAATGTTGGTGTAATTATCACGCGAAAAAGTATCGCGACCCGTTTTTTCATGCGACGTTAATTGAGAGACCTTCCGCGTTAACTCGGCTATTTGATTTGCTTGTTCTCTTAGGGTGTCCTCTATTGGTTTAAAAGCCGCAATGATTATATTGCGGTCTTCAACAAGCACTGACTCGGGATCACCTTCCCTAACAACATTGATTCCAGGACGGTGACTTGGGCCACCATCCTGAGATTGGTGCAAACTATTGGCAGCTTCAACTTCTAATGCGCCAGCTAATGCAGCACCAAGCGAGGCAGGTCGAGCTAGCAAAGTTTGGAGCCTAATATCCTTATTAGCTATACCCGAAATAAAATAATCTTTTATTATTTCATACCTGAGGGAGAGACCAGAAGAATCAGGATAGGCTTCGTCATACAAGGATCGTAAAGCCATTGTGTATTGACCTAACGATTCGTTCTTCCCTTGCTTCCTGTTGCGGAAGGCCCCTTTCCTAACTTCTCTTTGCTCTGGAGGGAGTAAATGTTTTTCAATTTCTTTACATACAAAATTGAAATCATCACGCTGATGCTCGGACATATTATAATAAACTCTCTGGCTATCACCTGACAAGCTAACTGATAAGAATAGAGCTTTGGTTTCATCGGACCAAGAGTTTAACTTCCCCACATTGTTAAAATACTTAATATACTCACTCCAGGATCCCGTAACAAACTTTTCTGGTCTTATTATTGGTCTAGAATTGAAAATAGACCAAACCGAGTATTTATCACTTGTTATTTTTGGGACTTGCTTATATTTCTCCTGTATTTGGGTAATTAAACAAAACATAAAGTGTCGGGCACTTTCAGAGATCACGTTCTGTTAACAACAGACAAAATGATTTGTGCAGGAAATTATAAGGGACCCTGAATATAAATGAAGTAAATTTGGACTCATTATTATGTCAAAGCTTAACAGGTATTACCGGGGTAATCCCTCCCTAAAACAGTGTTGTACTCTATTCTAGGAAGAGATTTAGCAGAAATACTTGTAGATCTACAAGACCGTAGGGGTAATCCCTCCCTAAAACAGTGTTGTACTCTATTCTAGGAAGAGATTTAGCAGAAATACTTGTAGATCTACAAGACCGTAGGGGTAATCCCTCCCTAAAACAGTGTTGTACTCTATTCTAGGAAGAGATTTAGCAGAAATACTTGTAGATCTACAAGACCGATTCACTCTTATGTACAGATTTAATATGTTGCTTCAGACTATCTTTCCTGCTGGATTTATGTTCACAGTGGGGACACTGAAATGCTCTTATTTTCTTATGAATCGAGTCTATATGTTTTTTCAGATTTGTTTTCCTGGTGAATTTATGTTCACAGAGAGGGCACTGAAATGGTCTTAATTTCTTATGAACCGAGTCGATATGTCTTATCATGGCGTCCTTGAAGTTGGCTTTATACTGACAGTGAGGGCACTGAAACGCCCGTACGTTATTATGTAACGTTTCGATATGATATTTTAGAGTACTCTTCCGACTGCATTTGCGGTTACAGTGGGCACATTGAAACGCCCGTATTTTTTTATGAACTGAGTCGATATGATTTTTCAAATGTGTTTTCCTGTTGGATTTATGTTCACAGTGAGGGCACTGGAATGCTCTTAATTTCTTATGAACCGATTCGATATGATATTTTAGAGCACTCTTCTGACTGCTTTTGTGGTTACAGTGGGCACATTGAAACGCCCGTACTTTTTTATGAATCGAGTCGATATGCTTTTCCAGAGTTTCTTTTCTGCTGGCTTTATACTGACAGTGAGGACAATGAAATGCCAATACTTTAATATGTACCGAGTCGATATGCTTTTTCAGATATTCTTTTCTGCTGGCTTTATACTGACAGTGAGGACACTGAAATGCCAATACTTTAATATGAACCGAGTCGATATGCTTTTTCAGATTTTCTTTTCTGCTGGCTTTATACTGACAGTGAGGACACTGAAATGCCAATACTTTAATATGTACCGAGTCGATATGAGTTTGTAGAGCCCACTTGTGACTAGTTTTGTAGTTACAGAGGGGACATTGAAACGCCTTTATTTTTCTGTGTACAGCGTCTACATGCATCGACAGCTCCTTCTTCGACCTAGTTTTCCAACCGCACTGAGGGCACTGAGTGGTTACTGATTTCTTATGCACAGTGTGGATATGGATCTGCAGATCAGACTGCAGTTGTAGATCATTCCCTGAGTCGGTATTGTAGTCACAGTGTGGACACTGAGTAGCACTCAATTCCTTGGGTACAGATGGGACACGGATCTGCAGATCAGACTGTAGTTGTGGAGTATGCGGGTAGTTAGGGCTCTGCATACTCTGTTCTCTTCCAAGCGCCTGATTATCAGCCAGATCTAAAAACAACACAAGTTCAATATAATGTTTTGTTAAACTGCAAATAACAAACAACAAATAAAATAAAGATACAATTTAAGAATTTGAAAGCCCTGTATTACAGAGTTGATAGAATCAACATTGTTTTACTTCACCGGATAACTTTGCTCTTGATATTATAGAGATTTGTATCTTTAGATGAAGTTTCAGTTGTCTATTGAGAAAGGAACAAAGAGTCAAGACATAGACAGCTGAGTCTCTTGACATCTAAAAAGGGATAGTCGAAAGAAATGATCTTGTACTACAGTATGAGATCATTATATTCATACAAGTTACTCTTTCAGGTGCTCGTAATGGAACAAAAGGTTCAGAGGAGAGGAAAGTGCTGCAAAAGGACAAACCATATAATAATTTGGGCTCAGCAAAAACAACTGAAATTTTCCTTCTCTCCAAATCTTGTTTTTGTAGTAGTTTCTAAACGACTAATATATATCTCACTTACCATTTAGTGAGTTTCCTAACACTTAGCAGTAGTAAACAATACATACTAAATGTAAAACACCAACAACACAGAGGTCTAAGTATCAGGTTGGAAGGTGCGTAGCCTTAGAGAATAATGTTAGAGGGTTACCTGGATCCTGGTCTACATCCGATGTACTGTTAGGAGAAGTAGGTTCAGTTTTTACACACCTCTTCTTGATGTCTACTTCACATGGTTCTTTGGAAAGACCTACAACATAATCACAGTAGAATGAATGAATAATGAACAGGTCATATTATAAGCTTTAGGTGCTGAGCCTTAGAGAATAATGTTAGAGGGTTACCTGGTGGACTCTCCTCAACATGTTGAGCTGAAGTAACTTCTGTTTCAATGAAACTTGGATCATACAACTGCAGACCTGCTGTAACAACACAAAACACAATTATTCTTAGCTTCCCCAACACGCCCTCTTTTAACCCCCATTACTCCACCCTCTCTTACATATTTCGTTTAACAAGATAATAGGTTAAAAGAATGCTTATGCGATAACTTGTAAATTGCATTGCATTTAACTAATTTATCTTTTACGAAATTAATAATAATTAGTTCGCTTTTATTAGATACTTTAAAGCATATTCCATTTTATGCACTACATTATTATTAATACCTATTTCATATTGTCAATTATTAATATAATGTTTATGAATATAATGAATAATAAATGGAATACCCTACATATTTAACATATTATATATTATTACTACGTTTTTATTAGCTTGCATTTTTTTTTTTTTTTTTTTTCTTTTGGGTTTTAGTACCGATCAACTGCCAGGGTTATTACAGGACTTTTGCTTGCATTCTTGTTTGTTTGTTTGTCCGGTTCAAATCTGGCAATCGATTTCTAACTAACTTCCCAAATAGCTAGACATTTAAAACTTTTAGCATAGCTCAGAACACGATGACAATGCATTATTTTAATACTTTTAGCCATCTTTCAGCAGAATTTAATTAGTTTTCAGCAAATTTTGCTGTGCGGAAAGTTAGTTCGGAAAAAATCCGCAAGTTATTTTATTTGTTTTGCCATATCCAATATTTACGCAATCTTCATTTTGACGGGTCTCAAATTTGTGATAGATAAACATTGAATGACAGCAAAACAGGAAATATCGATTATATTATTTATCGATTATATTATTTATCGATTATATTATTTCAAATATATCAATGGCACGGTTTAGATTTGGTGTTGGGGAGATGTGTTGTACAAAGATTTGTTCTTTTATAGGTTTAAGATCAGCTCTCTAGATGGTTGTCATCATTTATGTGAAGTAAATCAATTCGGAACTTTTTTTTTTTTTCACTAACATTATATATTATATAACAATAACAATTATATTATCAACATTACATACGATTCAACAGAAAATTTAAAAACATAGTATATAAAAAGTTCTTTTTATCTTGAAATTTTTACATATTTAATTTAAAAAAAATAGTTATGTTGCACAAATCAAACCTACCGCCTTCAATTAAAATAATACTCAGATTTCAGATTATGTATTAATTTTATAATTTTATCCGCAAATCTATTACAGTGATGTCTGGTAGAGAATCCTAAAATATAACTTTTTAAATAAATTAATTGGAAATTCATATTTTACCATTTTGGTTGTATTCATACTACAGAAAGATTACATTTTAATTTAAATCAAATTATAATTATTATTAAAATCCCGGCGCTGGAGTGTATTTTTCTCTGTCTGTTTCCCATAGTTAATAATAATTATAATTTGATTTAAAATAAATTAATTGGTTAATATAAATTAATGGTTAATTTGATCACCGGTAATAATATTTATAAAAAGAAAAAAATCTGTAATAATAATAATAATAATTCTGTAATGTTTATATTTAAAACTGCTATGTATATATAATATATGGTCAGGGCCGGATATAGCTACCGCCAGCCCCCGCGGTGCGGGGGGGCCCACGGTCCGGGGGGGCCCAGTCAGGGATGTTGAAAAAGGTTTTATTACAACAAAAAAGGTAAGAAGGATATTGTGATCAGTGGCGTAGCTATGGGCCCGAATTGTGGGCACGTCCCCGGTTCCAGGGGGCCCACAAATTAAAAAAAAACATGGAACTACAATCTTTGTACCGCAATGTTGATAGGGGCCCCTTTAGAGTATAATTAAATCTAAACTGGAATTATACTCATATACCTTTGTCAGGGGGCCCTATTGAGTGCTGAACGCAGATGTTTCTCTTTTCTTTGCTTATCATCTCAGCTTTTTGCTTGTTCATTTTTTTTGGCGAGGGGCCCACTGCCCTAGGTACGCCACTGATTGTGATGAACTTAAAATTCTTCCCAACGTGTCATAAGTACGGAAGTTTGAATTTTTTTGTTTCATTTAGTTACTTAGATTTTTGTGATTTTTTTACTTTATTCAATATGGTCAATGCTAATTTAAAGGAGAGAAACTGACTGACAAATCATATTAACTGATAATAATACATTTAACATTTATTACTTGCAATGCAATTTTTAAATTTGCCAGCTACAAAAAAACTTAATTATTTGTGTTTTTTATCCCACCTTAGTTAAACTTCAAAATTCGTCCCCGCGCCAAACCTCTTTTCCTTTAAGGACAAACTTGCCCTCAGAAACCCTTAAAACTCATCTTTTTGCACTTAAATTTTAAAAAAAATCCTCCACCGGGCCCCCAGCCGTTGTTTGTTCAAAGGGGTCTAGATGCTAAATTGCCCTGGAGCCCGGAAATCCTCTCAGCGGCCTAGATAAATAATATATCTGGTTATTATACATAATAACTAAATCAGCTCAGTTTTTATTTTACCTAAACGATAAAATAAATATCTTCGAAAAAGACTAACGAAATAAATTTAAGACCCCATTTTCGGATAAGCTTGAAATTTTTTTTATTTGAAATATTACAAAAGTTAATATGGAAGGGGAGTAGTTATAGGACCCCCGGTATAATATTGTTGTTGTGGGGAGGGTAATTGCATTTTCATTTATTTGAGAGATATTCGCAGTATATTACCCTTCATTTCCATACTCTGCTTATTATTCTTATTTAGGTCTTTAGGGCATTAATAACTCCAAAGTCAATCCGTTTTTGGCTATATTTCACCTCCTTTGAGGCATCTTCAGGCCTAAAAGATTTTTAAAATTTTATTTCTTATATCTACATTAACTTTTAACTTACATCTTTATATAACATGTTGACACAACTTTTAAACAAAACGTAACACTTTTATTAAAAAATACGTGTGGCGTCGCAGGACACCCGTTAGGAACGAAGTTCCTTACGCTTTTCATTAAATATACAAATTATAAAATTATAGAATTATAGAATTATAGAATATTTGTTTATTTGTTTAAGTTTTTTACAAAACTGTACAAATAGGAGTTCGGCCATGACAGCCATGATAAGTGTTTGCGGGGATAAATAATCTAATTTGATTGAGAGATTTAAACTGTTTTTAAAACTAAAACTAAGTGGAATATAAGTGAAAAAGTGTAATTACACACTTCTGTTCCTAGTGAAAGTGTTATTTAACGGAAGGACTCGATAAAAAGTGAAGTTAAAGCCAAAAGAGAAAATACCTTACTTACGTCGAGGATAAACCAAGGAATTAATCTAGGTAAAGTATAGTATTATAATCACAACAAAAGAGTAAATAATCTATTACTATTACAAAAGAGACATTCTAAACTCGAAAAGATACAGTTTGAAGTAGGAAAATAACGAAACCAGGAAAGTTACGGAAATTGGAGGGAAAGAAAGAAATCCGTTAGTTTAAAATTTGTGTGTGCAAATACGCGGACAAACGTTTCTATTAAAAAAATAAGGGGCTAAGGTAAACTGTCAAAATCAGCTGATCAGAACAAACAGGGTAGGTAAGAGGCTTTGGCAGGAGAGAGAAATATCTAAAGAAAGAACGGCAAATCCCTAAAGCAATAGAACGCCCCCTCCCTCCCCCCCCCCCCCCCCCCCCCCCCCCCTCATAAAATAATCCTAACTCCTAAAGAATATTAGAACCTAACTCATTCAAGAATAAAATAACAATGGATAAAGAAAGTAGAACTACAGAAGAATACTTTTCTCCAAGAAGCTCTAGAAGGAAAAAGGAAGAAAACCCCGAGAGCAATGAGATAGGAAAACTCACATTAGAACAATGGTCAGCAACAATGGGAGCATTGCTAGACTCAAAAAATTTAGCTACCAAGAAAGATGTGGAAGAAATAGTTTCTGGCCAAATGCAAGTTCTTTTGGAAGAAAACAAACAATTAAAAAGCGAAATAAAAGAAATGAAAGAAAAATTACAAGAACAAGATAAAACAATAAATAATATGCAGAACGAAATGAGGAGAAATAACCTAATTATCAAAGGACTTAATAAAAGATTTTCTTCAAAATAAATTAGAATTAGAAGAAGACCTGAATATAGAAGGCGTAAGAAGGCTAGGAAATCCCGAGAATAGCAGTACTGTAGTTGTTACCTTGTGCAATGAGTACAGCAAGAAGCTTATACTAAAGAAAGCCTGGAAACTGCAAGGTTCAAGCATCTCTCTCCAGGAAGATTTAACTTTAGTATCGAGACAAGAAAGATACCACCTGATTCAAGTAAAAAAAGAAATTAGGAAGCATAATATAAATACAAAACTAAAATTAGTAAAGGATATGCTTATTGTAAATAGCATGAAATTCACTTGGCATAAACAAGAAGGCCTAATACATAAAGGACAGAATGGAATAGCCATATTGAAGGAGATAAGTGGATACGATGCTTCGGTATTGATAACAGAATTAAAAGGGGGAAATGAGCAGTCTCGATCTGCTGCGAACAGCCCTCAAATAAATACTTGGCCTAGTGCCAAAGGAACAAAAAATTCAAAAAAGAAAAGGAAGATATTAACCAGTCCTGATTACTAGCAATTAAGGACCACACCAGCATCACCATTAGCTTCTGCCCTCACGACATCTCCTAATTTTGCTCTATGTTCTTGGAACTTAAGTGGCTATAAAAATATTTTTGAAATCAATAATTGTCAAATAGAAATGCTTAGATCAATGGATATCATCTGCCTAGTAGAATCATGGATATCTTCTGACACAATCACCGCGCCTATATTTTTAAAAGACTATGACTTTTTCATAAGTAAGGCTGTGAAAGAAAAGTCCAGGGGGAGAGCAAGTGGGGGGATTATTATCTTCGTTAAAAAAGATCAGCATACAGCAGAAATCTTAGAGAATTCCAATTTGTATTTATTCTTAAAACTTAGTAGTCCTACTTATGAATTAATATTAGGGGTTGTCTATCTCAAACCATCTGCTGACACTCCGTCATGCATTGAAGCTCTTAGAGATGCGATACAATCTTGTAAAGGGAAAACAGAGGGCAAGGCTCCTATTATTCTGTGCGGAGACTTCAACGCTCGCATTGGCCAATTAAATCAGTTTGACGAGGAAGAAGCACAATGGCGGAACATCAATCCTGATCGAAAATCCTTTGATAACGTCATAGATTTTAGGGGGAAGCACATGGTAGAAATGTTTGAAGAAAACGATTTATTAATTTGTAATGGGAGATCTAAATCAGACTCACAAGGGCATTATTCCTTTATCAACGAGCGTGGTAAAAGCACGATAGATCAAATCTGGATAGAATACTCAGCAATCGAACAATTTATAGACTTTGAGATTAATAATTTCTCTTCAAAGTCAAGTCACTTGATGTGTATCCTTAAACTGCTCCTCCCTAACGGAAGGGAATTGGTGAAGGATAGAAATAAATCACACCTAAACGGTCAGCCGTATATCCCAAGAATAATCTGGGACAATGCAAATCAAGAACTCTTCATAAACTCTCTCAACCATTCAGACTTAATTTACTTCAATTCAAGCAATGTCAATGAGCTGAACTTAAACTTATTGAGAGCGTTAACGAATGCTTTAAAAGATTCCAATATGTTCAAAGCAAATACACCAACAAAAAAGAGCCTATTTTGTCCCAAGAAACCCTGGTATTCTTATGAATGCCACCTTTCTAGAAGAACGGCCAGAAAATATTTCAGAAAATGCCGATCATCAGGATATGGACCAGAAGAAACTCACGATTTTATTACAGCCCAAAAATCTTACCGTAATCTAGTTAAACTAAACAAAAAAATGTATTATTCTAACACTCTTACCATTCTCTCCAACATAAAAAACACACAAGAATTCTGGAAAACAATTAATACACTCTCTGGCTCAAACCGGAAGCACTATAATACAATTGATATGAAATCATGGCAGACCTATTTTAGTACCCTTTACCCTCCGAGACAAGAAATATTTAACTTTCCATGCCACACGAATGCCAACCCTATGCTTGATGCGGAGTTCACCCTAGATGAAATAGTAAAAGCAATTGAAGCTAGTAAAACGAACAAAAGTTCTGGTCCAGATATGGTGCCAAACGAATGCCTTAAAAATTTGACTCCAGCCTGGTTGCATTATACACTTAACCTGTTTAACACTGTTCTTTCGAAGGGTGTTGTTCCTGAATCATGGTCAGAGTCAACTATACATCTAATCCATAAAAAAGGAGATCTCTCCCTTCACACTAATTACAGACCAATAGCACTACTTAATACCACGATAAAAGTGTTCACCAGTATTCTACATAACAGATTGTATGAGTGGGCCGAAGCCAGTAGTATACTTCCCCAAGAACAGTCAGGCTTTAGAAAATCCAAAAGCTGTATTGATAACATTTTCATGATTACAGCTATCGCCCAGATCTTCACCCGCAGAAGAGGCAGTTTCGTTTATGGATTGTTTGTTGACTTAAAAAGGGCATTCGACTCTGTCAACCACAGTAAGCTATGGGCCAAGCTCTACACCTTAGGTATTAGTGCAAGGATTTTGAGTGTTCTTAAGAACCTGTATGATCAGGCGGTGATCAGAATCAAGCTGGATGGCAAATTCTCAGAGAGAATATGCTTAACTGAAGGAGTTCTGCAGGGTGACTCTCTTAGTCCTTTGCTATTTATCTTATTTTTATCAGACATAGTAAGCTATTTCCACAAACATGAGGTGAGAGGCTTCACCCTTCACAACTTGTACGAACTGTTCATTCTGCTGTTTGCAGACGACATTGTCATCCTTGCCGACAGCTGGCACGATCTCCAAAAAAAAGTAAAACTCCTACAAGCATACTGTTCCTTAAATGGCCTTGAAATTAATTACGATAAGACAAAAATTATGCCTTTTCACAGATCTCCATACGTGGGTAACCTGAAGGCTTGTTATTTGGACAAGGAAAAATTAGAGTACGTACGGAAATATACTTACCTAGGAATCCAATTTTCTTCAACTCTCAAATTCTTATCCTGCAGTAAGATCATGAAGCAAAAAGCAGTTCAAGCCATCCACAGAGTCATGGATATTCTTAGGTCAACCAAGTCAGATTCTTCTCTAATGAAGCAACACTTGTTTAACTCAGTTATTGGCCCCACCTTGCTCTATGGGTCTGAAATTTGGGCGTTGAGATATCTACGCGAAATTGAATACATTCAAGTCAATTTTTATAAGCGTACCTACCAATTGCCATGGAACACACCAAACCACTTCATCAGATTAGAATTCGGGCTAAAGCCTTTAAGCTGTACCGTTCTTTCTCGGGCTCTCAATTTCTGGAAGCGGATCGTGAACAGCCCAGCAAACAGTCTGACTAAAGCATGTTACTTTACTATGATTAATTCTGAGAAGAACTCTAGGAGCAAAATAGAATACAGTTGGTTGACTCAAATAAAAGACCTGGTGTACAACACTGACTTGGACAGTTATAACTTTGAAGAAAGCCCAGAAATAAGTAAACAAAGTATAAAATCTTGTCTTGAAATATGGTCAAACAAATGTTTCTCACAAGACATCGAAGCTGTTGTGGCATCCTCCTACAATCCCTTCTACAGGCGGATATGCAACTTTAACTTCTCAGGCGAAGATCATCTCAAATTAAGAATAAAGATGCCTATGATCAGACTGATTACTCAGCTCAGACTAAGTAACAAACAGCTGCTCAGAATTTTCCAGAAGGGTATTAAGTATCAAATTGATTCGGATGCCCTTTGCACAATTTGTAACAGGCAAACAGAAGAAACAATCATTCACTTCTACTTTTCTTGTCCCATTTATCAGGACCTAAGGACCCACTACATAGCACAATATACTAGTAAACACACAGAGCTAAGTCTAGCTCTAACAGATCTACTCAATGATCTGACCTACAAGAAAATTAAAAACATATATTGCTATACGAGCGAAGCATTAAAACTCAGATCCTTCATCCTGAACGAGTAACTACAAGAGTAGACTAGTCACTAGTTAAACTACAATCCCAGGGCTTGTAAGACACCTTTACGCAAAAATTAAAAGATGAAAGAAGTAAACACTCATATAAATATTATTTTATATAACATAAAAACTTTAAACTTATTTTGTAATTTCTATTTTTTAAATCAATGTGTTATGTAATATCTATGTTAGGACTATGAACTCCTATTTGTACAGTTTTGTAAAAAACTTAAACAAATAAACAAATATTCTACAAATTATAAAATCACACTACTAAGTATACGATGCCAACTACTTATAAAAGGCGGAGTTAGAAAAGAGACAAAATTAAAAGTAATTAACTGTTTGTACCTAGCGGAGTTAAGACAAAATTAAGAGAAAAACATTGTTTTTCGAAGCGAGTGCCTTGAAATAAATACTTATGTATTGAATATTGAGAAAAAAAATAAATCATGATGAGTTGATATAGTTAAAAAGAAAGGTGGTAGTAGGTTGGAAACAGGACTGTTTTCCCCTACCTACTAATATAAATATTATAAAATATATCTCTTCCCTACTCAAAAACGTCTGCTTGTATCAGGTTGAAATTTTACATGCCTGTTTCAATTTTACTTTACTTTACTTTGTGTATGACGTTTTATAAAAATCGTTACGTTAGAACTTAAGATATCGTTTAAAACTTAGTTTTCTCTATTTTAAACGTTTAGGTCCGCATTAATAAATTAAGCGATCATTAACACTTCATAGCAGTATCGGTGTTGATTTAACTAAAAAAAAAAATTAATTTAAAAAAGTTGTATGTCTCATTGAATAGAATAAGTTAGAATTTTTCCCGTCCAAAAATTTCAATTTTACATTTGAACGTATACGCGAGCGTTGCCAAAATAAACATGTCTTCCACATCGGTCAACTTTGGCTCAAGTTATCGTCATGGGTCGATTTCAGTTTTGTGACGTGTTTTTTTCGGATTCACTCCCGGGCTCCAGGCGGTGTAAGGTGCCATAAGGAACTTAATTCCAATAAATATGAAAAATTAACATATGACAGTAGACTAACCTTTTACAAAATCTTCTAAAACATAACTTAATTTATTTTCTTAGTTATTTTCTTTCCTTGCAGGAGAATAGTCAGGAAAGAAAATAAATTAAGTAATGTTTAAGGGGAAATTGTTTAAAGTTATGTCAATATGTTGTATAATAGTACATTACGCGTCGAGTGCGGAAAGTAGCATTTTGCATGCGAGTGTGGAGTTTGCACCCGAGCGAAAGCGAGGGTGGTAAAACCACACGAGCAATGCAAAATGCCGTTTTCGCACGAGTTGCGTACCGTACTTTATCTACGATTGTTAGATTTAAATAATAAATACAGAAAAAAATAAACTTGCTGTATGTAAGTTCGTATCTCTCTCTTGATAAAGATGGCATTAATTCATTAGTTGTTTTTTTTGCCGAATTAATTATTTCTGGAGGAGTATTATTCTCCACATTTTCGTCCAAGTCATCTGATTCACTCATTGTTTTTCACTAAAAACTCGATATAAACAGTTACTTTAATAAAACAACAGCAAATTAGTTTTGTTAAATGTAAATAAACTTGCTAATCGTGCGTAAAGCTGAAGAATTCCTCTTCTTTACCGCTAGTGTGGTAAAGAAGAGGAATTATTCAGAACTATGAGACGCGCATGCGCAATGAATACAAGTACGTAAAGAATCACTTTCTACGCATCTAAACAAAGATATAATGTTTATATTTCATATCAATCGTAGATAAAGATAATTTAATGTGTAGTTAATCTAGATATAAAAAATAAAATTTTAAAAATCTTCTTTTAGGCCTGAAGATGCCTTAAAGGAGGTGAAATATAGCCAAAAATAGGTTGACTTTGGAATTATTAATACCCTGAAGACCTAATTAGGAATAAGATTTTTTGTAGACAATTACCTCTTTCTTATTTCGGCGAGGTAGTTCAAAAGCGAATTTGAGATGAAGAATGAATGCGGTGCGTGTAATTAGGTTGTGGTGTGAAGTTTTCTTACTTTTTTAGCCATCACCAGGCTCACCGATAGTGTAGGACTAGGACTCCCACCCTACGGTGCACTATCCAGTAAACTCCCTCCCTCCTCCCCTTCCGAATAGGACCTGGCCTGGGTAGGTTAGGGGCCCATTGGAGTTTTTCGCGGGGGGGCCCGAAAATTGAAAATCCGGCCCTGTATATGGTGTCACACCAAAGAAGATACTCAATACCTATTATAAACATATATTTCTCAATTAGTAAATACACTGATCATGCGATAAAATATTTAAACTCGAACTTATCTACTTACAAAGCTTTGTTTTTAATTAAATTACATTTCAATTTAATTCATATTTAACTTTTTTTTTTTTTGATTTATTGCATTTTTCATTTAAGAATTATATTTACTAGTCGTACTACCCTCGGCTTCGCCTCGGGAATTAAGATCCCTAATACCCTCGGCTTCGCCTCGGGATTTAGTTGCCTTGATTCCTTCGCCTTTGCCTCAGGAATCAACTCAGTCACGCGGGAAATAATATCTTACATTATTCCCTAGGTGCATAAATAACTATTATCTCCAGTAGGGAAAAAAAGTTATGATTTTGAATTAGTTAAGAGGGACTAAAACAGGTCTTTTTATCCCTAGACTCAAAAAGTAGGGAGAAAAAGTAAAAGTAGGGCGAAAAAGTAAAGTAGGGCAAAAAAGTAAAGAGTGCAACTTAATTATTTTATAAATAGTAGAAAATGAATGGCTAATGTAATGAAGTTGTTGTAATCAGGTTGGCGGCACTGCGCTTTTTTGACCATGTTTATCTTTGTTTACAACATTATAACCTGCATCTAAATAACCTTCTATTTGAGTTTAATTCCAATTCTTATTTGTTTTTAATATTGAATCTCTTATAGGGTAAAAGCACCAGCCGCGGACACGGTACTAGTGGTGGACACTTGAGACTTCAGTAATCGATAATAAGAAATGGGAATGAGTTAAAGGGACGAGTCTTTGCTGTACTCTTCAGTAGTGGACTCTAGCAGTTATGGTTAAAAGCGTGGGAGATTGGAACAATGGGGAGGGGTTGTAACTTCCCGATTCTGTGAGGGCTAGGACGCCTCATGTCAAACAACGTGCTTTCTTATCTGTTCGCTTAAGGAAGGTAAGGTAAGTATTTAAGGTTTTGTAATATATTTTATGGATGAAATTATTTTTTAATATAATTAAATGTTTTTGCACATATTTACATTGAAGTTTCTATCTGTATTATCTTCGTAATACTACAATTATCGTTGCAACGATACATGTCCGCTACTGGATCTCTTAATTAATGGTTTCTCCAGTAGCGGACAACCCTGTCCGCTACTGGTTCAAAATCATTTTTAAAAAATGTTTAATCTGAATAATCAGTTGATCTTGTCATAAAGTTTGAAAACTATTGATACGAGTTTGACTGTTGTGTGATAATGAGAACCAAAAGCGGACAGGGTGTCCTCTACTGGTACACAGTGGTGTCCGGTATTGGTCCACTGATTTTGTTTGCAATGCGGTAGGTATATTTTATTTCTTTAGGTCAGGAATCTATTATTTTTTTATAAATGCCTGCTTATTTATATATTTCATGTTATAGTTTTTATTTTTATATATTTTTTAAAAATATTTTTATTAAAATAGTCTACTTTTTACCGATATTTAATTATGATATGGCCCTGAAGAGAAAAAAGAAGATTCTTAATTATACTGAGGATCAAATGAAACATGCTATTGCTGACCTCTAGGGAGGAATGGCGATTGCGACGGCTGCAAGAGTTCATAAAGTTCCTCGTGTTGCATTAAATTACAAGGCAAGACCTAATGAACGTAAAGTGGGACCTGATTCTATTTTGAAAAAGGAAGAGGAGAAAGAGAGAAATAAATGTTGGTATCTTGGATAATATCACTGTTCAGGCAGGGTTCCCTGTTACAAAAGATAAAGTTCTTGATATTTTTAAAATAATTATCGAGGATCTTAAGAAGAAGAATACTTTTTTTTTAACAAACCTGGTAGAAAATGGTTTCAATTATTTTAAAAGGAAATCCAATTATTTCTACCATAGTAGCTAAAATTTGACTGTTTCCAGAGCTTCAGTTCAAAAATCTGATGGCACTCGTCCACTTTCAATTATTTCAAAGAAAACATGTATGGCTACATATCATTTAAAATAATATGCATATAAACATTATTTTTTTAAAAATACTCGCTTGTGTTAGGAATATTAAATTAAGATATTTAAATTAAGACGCTTATGTTAAGAAATATTAGTTAAACATAAATGATTTGTGATTTTTATTAGACTTGTACTGAATCTGATATTATTGAAATCATATAAAGGTTCATCCATAATTTGTAAATAAAACCGTAGTTAATATATGAGTAATTGTGTTACCAAAATAAGGAGGCTCATAAATAGTAATTCCAAAAAAGCTGTTGTAGTAATATAACGTTTTTATTTATGGTTTATCTATTAGGCAATTTAATTTTCTTTTTTGATTGTTTTCCCCATATTTGTTTCACACATATTTTGTATTGCAATTACAAAATATGTTATATTACGTGTTCCTCTTTAATTTGTTATATTTATTGTAATTTTATTTGTAAATAATAAACGTTATTTTTTAAAATACTGGCTTATGTTAGGTTGCATATTGCTGATATTTTCATCTTAATTACAATTATTATTATTATTTATTTACAAGATATAATGATGACAACTAATTTCCAAGAATAGTGTTATGCCTATAAGATATATATGAAGGAAAAATTTGAAATATATTACTGTGTCCACCAATGGAACATGAAGTGTCCGGTTTAGGAACATGCATTTTTTGGGGTGTCCACTACTGGTGAAAAAACATGTAGTTCATTTATTTAATTTTAAAAATATAAAGCATGATTATAGAACAATCTTACAATAATCAATTAAAAGAAGAAAATTTAACAAACTCATTGATGTATATACGAGGTTAATAGCAATTCATTAAGAGGCTCATACAACGGTTAAAACAAACGTTCCACCTAAAGTGTCCGCCACTGGTGCTTTTACCCTATCTGCTATTAAAAGTGCTAATAATTATTGTTATTATAATTATAAATAAAAACTGTGCAATGGACGAAAATGTGTATTTTCTTCCTACTGGAGATAAAATATTGTATGTACCTCGTGAGTAAAGTGCCATTATTCCCCCTCACGATAATTATCTCCCTCGGCTGCGCCTCGGGAATTAAAGAGTCTAATTCCCTCGGCTTCGCCTCGGGATTTAGGGACCATGGTTCCTTCGGCTTCGCCTCAAGAACCAACTTTTTCGCTCAGGGAATAATGGCTTACTTTACTCCCTAGGTGCATAAATATCTATTAAATAATAAAGATTTAATTTGTACTCAGTAAAATTAGCTTTTCTTTGTTGCTCGGATTATCCGACCTTTTTTATGTTGGGACCATGCTCCGGTCCCGTAGTAATGGATATAATCTATAATAATTAAAAATGGGAAAAATACTAATTAATTTTTTTTTTTTTTTTTCAAATTTTTTTAAAATCTGAGTAAAAATGGACAGAAGTAAATTATTAGGAAGAATGAGGAATAGTTGCACAGTCCTCTCCTAGATAGCGCCACTAGTAGAGTATCAAATTAGCTTTAATTTAATTTGTATTTTTCCCATTTTTAATTATTATAGATTAGTTTTAATAGTTTTTTATACAGTACTGGGTAATGACATATTAGAGTAAAAACCGTTTTAATACTAGTCAGGTCTAACCACTGAATATTTATATACAATTATTACCCATTTGTGAATTAATCATCTCAGTGATAAATTGTTAGTAAATTTGAATATATAAATCTGATAGACGATTATTTTCGTATTTCAAATATCAAATTAAAGTGGTAGTCCATATTTATGTATAAAAATATTTATAAATCTTAGTTACACTCGTTAAGTTTTGTTAAATTTTATATTATATCAGAGAATGTAATGTACCAGTAGTAGTTGGAAGTTGGTGAAGTCTTTTGACTTATTTTATTGTAAATTTAGTTTTGATTAACCACCCTCTCCTATGGAGTTAGAAATTCTTTTATTATGAAAAATACCAACATCTATGACACTGTAAGTATTTTAAATTTGTTAATAAGGAATTTTAAATCGGATACTTAATTTAAGTTAATTAGTGAATTGTAATTAATTATATTAACGAAGGAATTGTTTACAATTATTGTGATTTTTAATGTAGATTATCAAATAAACGACTGAAGATGACCTTAATTTAAGGGTCGAAACGTATCGCATTATGAATTAGTGTTTTTCATTTATAATTTACACCTCAACAACCATCTGTAGATTCTCTCGTGTTTTTATCAATTGAATTGATAACGGAATTTGATTAAAATAAACAGACAAGCAAAGTTATTTTTTAACGATGGAAATGGAGCCGGGACTTATATGTGTTGTAGAGAAGAGACCTTCGCACTACGATACGTCCGATTCTTAGTATCAAGACAAAAATGTCAAGTAACGCTGTGAGAGAAAGTTTGTCGTGAGGTTATTCCAAACTGGGGACTTAAAGACTTAAAAATCAACAACCTATAACAGTTGGAGAACTTATCTGGATGGTCCCTGAGATCGAGATGTAGGGTATGAAATTTACCTTTTAGCAATCTTTGAGTCACGATTGGACGTATCCACCACTTGTGTGAACAACATATTTTCCAGTCTCTTCTCTTAAAGAGATAAATGGCTAAGGACTGAACTCTTTGAAAATTAGTTAGCACTTCAATATCCATGTCTGCAAGTGTTTAAAAGATGAGAAAAGACTAAAGAGATTCTCTAGGGCTGCGTGGTAGTAGGTGGAAAATCGGAACCACGTGTGCGTTGAGTCAGTGGGGACCGATTGATAGTCGGTCAGAACGTATAATGGCTGCGTGGGCCTTTAAAGTTGGTTTGCTTTGCACACTAACGGTGTGGTAGGAATCACTAATCAGGTCGACCAAGGAGTAACAGGTGTGACAAACTAACAACCACCCGCTTTCACAAACCATCAGTTTATTTGGGGTCAAAGAAACCGAGTTCAGAATACTGTTAGTTAACCTTAATGTTGGGAGCCAGCGTGGCTCAGGTGCTCTAGACGGCCCGCATAGCATTCAATGAGTCAAGGTGACTCGAGGTCGTGGGTTCGATCCCGTGCCATGGCACTCTGAATTGCAACTATGAATAGCAGACAGAGCAGGCGAGGGACACCCTCTGAGGATTTCTCTTCCCCCACGCTTACATAACTTACTAATGACCACACCATACCCTCTTCGGCGGTACAAAGTACAGGTATCATGTGGGAAGTGGCTGGAACTCTCCACCACAGGGTTAGTAAAATGAACCTAGTGTGGCCTGATTGCTAGGTTCAAACAAGTGGTTCGTCCTTCCCCTCCAACCACTACTACTAACTGTAATGTTGCCACCCTAACACTTAATTTACAAGTTGAAAGCATTGTACTTCACAGTGAAATATTGTGGGCCGTTGTATTTTTATTAGCAGCAACTCAAATCTTAAATAATACATATTTTTAACGTGAGCACTCACAATAGCTTGACACACAAAGCAATCTCAGGTTATATCTATAAGCTGGTTGATCTCAGCCTTGCATGACACCCTGAGGCAGAGCTTGACACACAAAGCAATCTCAGGTTATATCTATAAGCTGGTTGATCTCAGCCTTGCATGACACCCCGAGGCAGAGCTTGACACACAAAGCAATCTCAGGTTATATCTATAAGCTGGTTGATCTCAGCCTTGCATGACACCCCGAGGCAGAGCTTGACACACAAAGCAATCTCAGATTATATCTATAAGCTGGTTGACCTCAGCTTTGCATAACACCCCGAGGCAGAGAGCATTATTTAAAGCCACCGGGGCACTCAACACAACAAAGCAGCAGATGGACCTGGTTAGTGGTTCCCAGCGCACTCCAAGTCTCTAGTTAATTAGGCCTCGTCCACTTTTCTAAGCCCCTCCCCAAAAGTCTCATATTCGGTAAATCTGCACTATTTGGCCCACTAACTTCTAATTGTCCGATTTACTTGCAATTTTTTTTAAACTGTTCCTTTTTAGATATTAAAAACGATTCCGGTTGTACCATCTCGTTAAATTCAATAGTTTTTTCGTAAAAAAATACGTAAAAGCGTCACTTTCTTAGGGAAATGAGAAAGGTTATGGCGAAAAGTACTAATCTTAACCTAAACTAACTATAACCTTCCCGTATTTTTCTTAGGAAGTGACTTTTTACGTATTTTTTTGGCTAAAGTTAAAGTGATAATTTAGCGAATTTTATACTTCGATTTGGACATCTACCTGGTCTATATGCAGCAGGGTTGTTTTTCTTCAGAAAATGAGCGGAGCACCGCGAAGCGGTGCGGAGTGGCCGTTAAAAATAATTTGTTTCTCTAAACAGCACTGAACACTTCACTCTTACGTATTTTTTTTACGAAAAAAACTATTGAATTTAACGAGATGGTACAACCGGAATCGTTTTTAATATGTAAAAAGGAACAGTTTAAAAAAAATTGCAAGTAAATCGGACAATTAGAAGTTAGTGGGCCAAATAGTGCAGATTTACCAAGTGTATTTGGCCTGGCCTTCTCTCTTTCAGTGAGCTCGTCCTGGTCTAATGAAATCTCGATGCAGTAGAGGTTGAAGTCGATACCTTTATGACTGTTTTAAGTTAATGAAGTTAGTAGTATTGATTGAGATTTTATGGTATTTACTCATAGTGAAGGTAGATAAGAAAAGAAAACACTTTTACTTGATGAATAACTTTGTTATATTGTCAAACCATAAATACGTTTTAACTTACAGACCGGTTTCGACTTATTCATTACACTGACGATGACTGAATAAGTCGAAACCGGTCTGTAAGTTAAAATGTATTTATGGTTTGACAATATAACAAAGTTATTCATCAAGTATAAGTGTTTTCTTTTCTTATCTACCTTCACTATGTTTTAAGTTAGATTCAAGTACATAGAAGAGATGTGTCCCTTCTTCTTCATAATAAATTAGGGTAAAAGTGAATTGTACGGTGCTGTTAACAGAATCCAAGAACAAAATTAATTGTATTCCCCTAGAATCTTCAACGGCCGCTTCGCGGTGCTCCGTTGTTTTTCTTTGAAGAGAAACAACACTATAATAACACACAACACTATAATATAGACCAGGTAGAGGTCCAAATCGAAGAAGAAAAGATCGATGGCAGCGTACGATTCAAGTTAGCGTAAATTAGACAATGTAAAGTAGTAAAGACTATTTACCTGGAGAGAGAGTAGAAGAGACAGAGCCGTAGATAAAGGGAGCTGTTTCATCGAGAATATCAATTTTTTGATCCACTGGAACTTCCATCTCACTTATATATAAACTAACTAATAATTATTTGTTTACTTCACTATAATACACTCACACAGGGTTCCTCGAGTTCTTTCACTTGATTAAGTATAAAATAAAATAAAGTAAGTAATATGCTATTATGGTAACCTAACAATAACCTTGCCAGTTGCTAATTAGCTAATCAGTGTTGCCTTTTTGAGTCTTTGATAAATTTACGTAAATGATTGTCGGAACTTTAGTCTTAATTATAGATTTATTTAATAATTAATTTTATGCGAGACTAAAGCTAAAAGAGAATTATGTGTCTATAAAAATTGTAAGCTAAAGATGAAAAACATAAAGATGTACGGGACGCGTAGGTACAATAACCTATGTAAATAATTGCGATCCCCATCAATTTGGCTTGTGAAAAAATACAAAGGCGGCCGCCAAGGGGGCCCGCACCACAAAAGATTTTTTATTTTAAGGCTCTCATTAACTTCGGTAAAGGAAATCCTACTTATTGACAGGGCCGTAACTATACATTTTTGCGCCCCTGGTGGAACCTTCTAAATGCCCCCCCCCCCTTCCCTCGAAAGCTATCAGGTTAAGACACTCCTAAATTATTAGGTTGATACTTGTAATGACGTTCTCATTTTTGTAAATACTTACAGACCCCACATGACGCATTACCGGTAAAAGAAAATTTAAACCCCTGTTTTTTTAGTAAGATTTCTTGGGGTTTCCTAATAATTTGGGCTACGTTATCACACATAACATAAATTTCACATTTATTTTTGTGTTGGGTACTTCCGGAGATCAGTTGCAGACAGAGACAGACTAGCGTAAGAATGTATAAAGGTCCTAGTTTGAGATTAACTTTAAAGAAACAATTTAACCCTTAAACGCTAACTGTAAGTAAAAATTACGTACGGTTTTAGTTAAATGTGAATCACAGAAAAACTGTAAACCACACAATCTCCACTCTCTAGCAGTGCTTCGTCTAGACCTTCCCGTTGTAATCACTTCAGTCTCACCCGACGCTTTAGTGAGGATTGACAATTATTTTTCATTAAGTCACCACGTAAATAATAAATATTACGTATAGTCTAAAGAGATATCAATTTCTACTAATAAATATAATAAATAAACACAAAAAGTAATAAATAAACACAAAAAATAATAAATAAACCATAATCAATAAAAATAAATAAATAATAACAAAATATTAATAACAAAATAAAAATAATAAAAAATATTAAAAATGTAAGAAATTAATAAATGAACACGATAAACACATAAGTAATAAATAAAAACCATACGAATATAAATAATAAATAAAAATAAAAATGTTTGCTATATATATAACTTAGATTCGTGATAACTACTGCGTGTACGTAAAAAATACGTAGGTTAGCGTTAAGCACCGAAAAAATAAGGTTAGCGTTTAAGGGTTAACTACTGTTATCAAGGACGGGCGGTTTTACGCTTCCCAGAATGCTGTTTGGGCCAACCGTCTCATATCTAGTGTGTCAAGCCTGGCCTCTCACCTTTGCAATATCTCCCTTGCAATAGCTATAGCTAATATTTAATGATTTCGTCTTCATACCAAGGAGGATCCAACCAATTTTAAAGGGGGCTGGACTCTCTTTGAGGGGGGTCCGGTGGTCCTCCCCCGGGAATAAATAAAATTTTGTAGTTTAATTACTTGAAAACGTATTTTTAGACTATTCCAAGAGCATCTAAAATGTTATTTTATACCAATAAATTTAAGTTTTTTATGAACGTGACATGAAGACCTGGGTATTTTACCCATTTAAAGTTGTACATTATATAAAATATTAATTTTTATTTTAGTACCCAGTAAAATAAATTGGTACATTTTAATAGTTATTTATGCACCTAGGGAGTAAAGTAAGCCATTATTCCCTGAGCGAAAAAGTTGGTTCTTGAGGCGAAGCCGAAGGAACCATGGTCCCTAAATCCCGAGGTGAAGCCGAGGGAAAAACTCTAATTAGCTCCCGAGGCGCAGCCGAGGGAGATAATTATCGCGAGGGGAATAATGGCACTTTACTCACGAGGTACATACAATATTTTATCTCCAGTAGGAAGACAATACACATTTTCGTCCATAGCACAGTTTTTATTTATTATTTTAATAAATAACAATAATTATTAGAACTTTTAACTTTTAATAGCAGATATAAGAGATTAAATATTAAAAACAAATAAGAATTGGAATTAAACTCAAATAGAAGGTTATTTAGATGCAGGTTATAATGTTGTAAACAAAGATAAACATGGTCAAAAAAGCGCAGTGCCGCCAACCTGATTTCGACAACTTCATTACATTAGCCATACATTTTCTACTATTTATAAAATAATTAAGTTGCAATCTTTACTTTTTTGCCCTACTTTACTTTTTCTCCCTACTTTTACTTTTTCTCCCTACTTTTTGAGTCAGGGATGAAAAAAACCTGTTTTAGTCCCTCTAAACTAATTCAAAATCATAACTTTTTTTCCCTACTGGAGAAAAAAATATTTTAGTTACGTGAATTAACAAAAAAAAAATTAAGTACGCCAAATGTTTTGAGTTCAACAGAAATTAGCTGATAGAATTAGGTTAAAAATAAAAATAATGGATAAGTATCTAACAGCCCATAAGTATCCAGTCAATAAATACAAAAAATATAGTCTTCCTTGCGAAAGGTCGGGTATCTAAAATTTTTGGATATGTTGTTAGGACCAATGCCACAAGTAAAATTCCAAGTTTGCAGAAAAGAAATCTTGTTCAAGCAGAGTTACATCGAAAAAATGTAGACAGTTTCATTCTTTTTCTGGTTTTGCTCGATACCTCTGTGCCTATGCATCGGAGAGCAAAACAAAGTAGTTATTATCCATATTGTTGAGAATATACATTTCTACAACCTCTTTATTTATTTTCTAGTTTGTTTTTGAAGTGAAACTTCTTTGGCGGCGGTAGAGTGAATTTTTTCATATAGTGTCATCGAGTAACGAAGTTTGCGATTCGAGGCTCGTCCAAGTTTCCAACATTTTTACAGATCAATTGTAAAGAAACGGAAGTTGTCTTTCGAGACTAATCCTGGTGAAAGATTTATCTGTAAAAAATCTTTCTCTCAGGCGAGTTGCGAACCATCGACCTTCTGATCATGAAGCAAACATGCTACCAGTGGCGATCCTAGGTCAAAAGTTCTGGGGGGCTAAAGCCCCCATGTTTGTCGGGTTTAGTATACATTTTAATATACCAGGAAGCAACACATTTGTATGTTATATGTTGTTGCAGTCCTTCCCAGAGGCAATCCTATGCAATTGGTTCGTTCAGGCTAAACAATTACAAACTCCAAAATTACCAGTGAACTGGGACTGGGAAGTTCTATTGTAAATATAATTTAAGGCTTCACTGAAAAAAATGTATACTGATGACAATCCTTATAGCGTTGTCACAAGTAATAATTATGGTTATTTGTGAACCAAGAATTGTAGAGTCCCGATAAGAATAGGGTTATACTTGTTAGACTTTTTGTTGTGACAAGTATAATAGAGTTGTTTTAAGTTAATTTTTTTTTTCTTACAATAAGCATAAAACTTAAGTATCCTTACCTTTAACAACTGTTATGGTTGTTAGAAAGGCCTAATTGAACTTGTGACAAGGACAACTTTTCTTGTGCATATACAACTTATAGTTGTTATTCACTTCAAATATACTTTACTGGGGTTGACATTACACTAAATTAAGATTGCCGATGGACTTGTTATTCTTCAACCAAGAATTATCTTTACTCTGCTTAAGCAAATTTACTGAATGAAGTGTAACATAGAATTGAATTGAACCCATATTATTGTCGATACTAGTATAGGGTGCTACTGTTATAAATCTTAAATTCTTCTTCCTAGCTCAAGTTATACTTGTAGGAACCATTTTATTGTTTCCTCATGCCACAGTTGTACTTCCTTTAATCACATTTGTTACTGAATGAAGTGTAACATAGAATTGAATTGAACCCTTATTATTGTCGATACTAGTATAGGGTGCTACTGTTATAAATCTTAAATTCTTCGTCCTAGCTCGTTATACTTGTAGGAACCATTTTATTGTTTCCTCATGCCACAGTTGTACTTCCCCAACCTACCTTCATGTTTCCAGGAAATCTAATGGAGTTGTTGGGGGATTGAGGTAAGGTCCCTAGGAGAATACGGTAAACATTTTTATACTTGTACTTGCCTTTATTACACTTAAAGTAGTATTTGCATACACTTCATTGCATACCTCTACAGCAGGTAATATCATAGGTTCACTATAGCAAACCTTGAGATTGCTTATTGAGCAATCTAATTTCACAAGCCATCCCATGCATGTACACAAAAAGTAGACAGTGTGAAATTAGATTCCTCAACATTTAGTAATTCCATTGGAGCAATTTCAAAATTTACTACAGACCCAGAACATTTCCTCCTGAAGAAATGACCATGATAAAGATGCAAAGACCACTTGACATGTGTAATAATTTTAGTACAAGTTAAAATTCTAATCTGTATTCTCTGAGAGAACTTTTTTCTTTAAAAAAAAAAGTAAAATGTAATTGAATTTGAAAAAGCTTATATTGTTTTATTTATAATACAAAAAAATAAACATTTTAATTAAAAAAACAAAACAAAAACCAAAAAAAAAAAAAAAATATTACAATTGTTAAAAATTTCTTATGAGAGAACTTTTTTTCTTTAAAAAGAAGTAAAATGTAATTGAATTTGAAAAAGCATATATTATTTTATTTATGATACAAAAAAATAAACATTTTAAGTAAAAGAACAAAACAAAAACCAAAAAAAAAATATTTACAATTGTTAAAAATTTCTTATGGATTAGAATAAAAAGATTAAGTAAAATTAATTAATTTATTTAAATGTTTAAATTTATTTATAAAAACAATTTAAAATTTTTACAATAAGCAGGTAAAAAATAAGTCATTTATTAAAAGTAATAAGTAAAAACATGAGTAATTTAGTTTAGAGTAAATAATAAGTAAAACAAAGTAAAAATACAATAAATTAAATAGCTGTTTAAACAAAAAGTAAAAATGATAAAAAGAAAAGTTAACAATAAGCTAGTTAGTCATCAAATTAAAGTGTATGTATAGATAATTGATAAAAATACATTTACATCATTTATAAAAAAAAACGATGTACATTTTTTTAAAAAAAAAATTGTATATATTACTTTTTTTATAAAAAAACAATTATGTACTTACTTTTTTTTTTTTTTTTATAAATTATGTACCTTTATAAGTCACAAAGTAAAATTTTATAAGAAAATAATATATTTCTTTCAAAGCTATTATTTATATAAACATATTTACTAAGTAAAACAGTGTACCTATTTTATAGCTTATAATGACACAATTAATTACCTTTAAACATTGGGATTAAGTACGCCAAATTTTTTTCAGTCAAAATTATCTCTAATTGAGACATGTTACTAACTTTACAATTAATAAAATTTACTTTACATGAAAATAAGGTGTGAACGGTATGGTTAGTTTACTCGTGTTGAACTCGTGTTGAACTGAACCAAAGGGACGCTGCCGCTATCTACTCAAGACCTATCCCTACTCCTTTAAAGCTTGGATGTATCAGGGAACTTAATATTGTTCTCACTACTCTACATAAGTTTGTAGAACGAATACTGGTTCATTTTATTCTTATCACAAAAATAAATTATTCTGGAAACAGTAATAAACTTAAGGTTGGGTTCTCCCTTTTTATACTTGACCTCAAGTATAACTTAACTTGTTTCAAGACTAACGATATGTTAGTTAATTCCACCAGTCAAAATATCATGCCTATACAAAATTAAACTATTTCTTCTTGTCAAATATATTTGTAAGGCTGTACCGAAAATCTCAACAACGTGATAATATTTCAGGAACTAATTAAAATATGATATGGTCCACCATAAATAACTACATAAAAACGAATAGCAACATAAAAATAAGTACGTACGTACTTACCTTACATATTGGGTGTCCTAAGTATATATAAAGATATAAAGCTGAAATTCACCACCAATTAATGAGGTAGAAATCGGTGATCGCACAAGTAGACATTTTCACTTCCAAATTATAAACAATAGTAACGAAAGAATATTAGGGTCATTTCAAAATTTCGGTACAATTCGTGTCACAGGGTCATAAAAAGAAAAGTGTTTATCATAAAGTTTTTATTCTTTTTTAAATATTACCTAAGAACATAAGGGAACACATCTACTAAATTTTTGACAGGCTGGGGTCCACTACTAGGGAATTAATAATATACATATATGCTCTTTTCTCACTCCCTAGCCTGTCACAAGCATGGGGTGGCCAAGTTCGCCTAATTTTTTTTGCATATCTAGAAACAAAAATTTAATATAACAATACGAGAGGTTGTGAGTGTTTACCTGTATTTTCCATAAAGTGATCCAAAAGGGTTAATTTCTGCTTATTAGCTTAATAAAAAGCACATTTTATATGTGTCACAAGGTTTCTTCCTCACTCCCTAGAATTTTTTAAAACTTGTAGAGAAGCAATATTTGTTGCTCTAGCTTCATAAATAGGCAAAACTAATTCAACATGCTGGATAGAATTAAGTTTTATTAGGTTACAATCCAGGGCTTCTTATTTTTATGGTGGTTTAGTACTGAATGTTAACGAGTATTTTTATTCAACCTCACTCCCTAGACCATTATAATTGAATGAAGAAAAGTGATTTTTTTAGTATTGCTTTTAATTTATAGTATAGTTTGTAGAATACAGTCTTGGACATAAGCTGGATCAACCTGGAGTCATCCCTGTTCACATAATATCTTATTTTCCACTAAAACCTCACTCCCTATAGCCTCTCACTCCATAGTCTAATAGAATAATTCTATTTTCCTAGGGAGTGAGAATCTTGATGAAACAATCATATTTTACATTTTATTTCAACTATTTTTGCCTTTTTTAAGTTGATTTACTTCAAGCCGTGACCTCTCCTTATCACATTCCTCTAAATGTTGACTTGTAATGTACTTATAATAATTATTTTTGTGAGCAAAATTTTTAATTTTTTAAACGGACCAAATGTGATTTTGCTTCATAAGAGCTCAATTAAATTAGTTTTTAAACAAATATTTTATAAAGCTATAATATTATTAATATTACTAATGATATTTTATTAATTTATTTATTAAGCTTCTCATTACCTAATCGACTTAGATATAAATATATTAGTGATATATTTAGGGAGAATAGAAGAGAAGATATAGTTCACTTCCTATAGGAAACTGCACTGCGCTTAAAAACATAAAGCAAATATACCTAGGTGAGCAATATATACCAAGAGACGAGGTGCTGAATTTATTAAATGGTAGTAAAGGCTGGGACAAACTAGCCAGTTTTTTAAAAACAGCTTATTCGTATCGAAAAATTATAGTTTTGGGCCCTCAGTACTGTGGGGAAAAGAAAAGACGAAAAAAAAAAAAAAAATTTGATTGGTAAATGAATGAATATACAAAAATGTAAAATAATGTACCTAAAACTCAAATAAAATGTTTAATGATTAAAATAAAAAAGGGAGGGAGATGGCTAAACAAACAAATTTAATTTCTTGAAAATATTTGTCTGAGTATGCATGCATGTATGTATGTGTGCATGTATGTACTGTACGTGTGTATATAAATATAATAATGTATTGTTAAAATTTGTATACTTTTTTGTTCATTTTGTTATTATTTAATTATTTATTTTGTAGTTATTATAAAATTACTACTATTTAAATACCATTAGTAATATTACTGCACGTATGCGTAAGATTGTATGTGTGTGTTTATTGTGTAAATAAAATAATGTATAGTTAATGTACGATCATAATTATTCATTTATTGTATCTTATTATCATATAATTCGCAAGATTATTTGTTACAATATTATATTAATCAATTGTAATTTAGATACATTTTTAAAAGTGTTTTAAATGTTGCACTGGTTATTACTATTTTTATATATGATCATATATGTATTATGTTATATCTGCCTCCAACTCCCAGCTGACGGCTTATAGCTAAGCTTTTTGTTGTTTTTATCATTTATTTTTTTATTATTTAGAAATCGTTACAATAAACAACCAATATTAATATTATTATTCTATTACTCATACTTTATTTCGATTACAGCATTTAGCCAAATACTGCTAACAAGTACAAGTGCCGGTCTGATTTTTATACTGTCAACAACACGAACTAATATTTTATAAAACTATTACTTCTTGCCATAAGTTTAGCTTAGTTTTGTATCGAGTATAACTATCAAGTTGATTTTAATACTATTAACAACCATAGCTAATATTACTTCAAACAATTACCTATTAGGACAAGTTTAATTTTATTTTTGAAACAAGTATAACTGCTTTCTAATACCAAGAATAGGCTTATTTTGTTAACAAGCATAATTTCTTGCTGCAAGAACAAATTCATTATCACAACTATTATAACGACTGCCGCAAGAATAGACGAAACAAGCATAGCTTAAACTTGTAAAAATAATACTATTTTTTTCAGTGTTATTTAAACACTATCCTATGATACTTACCATATCACAAAAGAAAGTATTGGACATTAAATTATGATAATGTTTAACATGAGTATAACATATACCTTGTAAATTTGTAATAGAGGAACAAAAGAATTGGTTTAAAAACTGTATAGGTTAATTAAAAATTTATAAATTTTCAGAAAAATATAATATTTATAGATAACAAAAATGTTAAAATTAACATGGGCGTCGACAGCAGAGCATTATTGGAAGGAAAATTTTGAAAATATGACCTCTCAAAAGAGCGTTTTTATGCATCTCTGAGGTGAAATTTGATTTTAATACTTAATACGTCATAAAATAAAGTAAACTTATGGTGTATTTCGTTGGCACAAAAGTATGCACAAGTATTTTTAAAAATACAAAAGTTCATATTTTAATATAAACTTAAAAATAGTAATAGTAAAATAATTAAAGGTGTGCACCTAATCATAGTAGATTAGATAGATCAGGTATTAGCAATTATGCAATATTACTTCACATCTGTAATAAACTGTGTAATTTTTTCAATAGTTATGAAAAACATGTTTTCTTAGGGTGGCCATAATATAAAGTTTAGTCCAAAACGGGACATTGAATTTTGGGGGGTGGTCGAGCTATTGTAGCCCCCAGACGAAAGTGGGAGACCTAGGAAAAAATTGGATAAAGTTTAAATTTGATAAAGAAAAACTTTATCTAAAGTTTTCGGACATCAATTGGTAAAACTACAACTGCACTATTTGGCCCACTTATTTCGTACTGTCCGATTTACTTTTTTTTAACTGTTCCTTTTTACAGAATTTGTCTTTTTTACAGTTTCTCTGTACGTACATTGTAAAAACGATTCTGGTTGTAGCATCTCGATAAAATCACGTGTCACGTTAAAGTGTCACGTTTAATGTGGAAAGTTCAATGATAGAAGGTCAAAAAGATCTAACCTTACCCTAAACTAACCAAACCTTCCATAATTTTCCCTAAAGTAAAAAATTAAGTTAAAAAAATAACATTGGATTTATCGAGATGCTACAACGGAAATCGTATTTGTAATGTAAAAAAGAACAGTCTGAAAAAAACCGAATTAAATCGGACATTTAGAAATAGGTGGGGCATATAATGCAGATTTACTCCACACAATATTCGTAATAATTTTGAAAGAAGGAGGGGGAGGAAACACTAGGTCTTGTAATATTTGTAATAACTGATAACAAGTTTTGGCTACATAATTGCCATCTTCAGATTCTAAATTAGTTGTTCACTGTTCAGTGCAACATGGATTATCAAAATGACACAAAATTGATAATCACGTATAAATGATAAAATATAGGGAGAAAAGTAAAAACGGCTTAGATATTTTAATCTTTTTTACTGGTCTTATATTACTTTGCTTTGTAAGTTTCATCGCACATTTCCGTTTCCCCAATTTTGAACCACTTACCGTGATTCAATCTTCCCCAAATTTTGCACATAAATAATACTAAGGTGAAGAATACAGAAACCAAAAAAAAAAAAAAAAAAAAAAAAAGGCGTCAAATTTATTTGCTTTTTAAGTTTCATCGCACACCTATTACCCCAATTTTTAACCACTTACCGTCATTCAATCTTCCCCAAATTTTGCACTTTTCACCAAATTTTTTGGTGAAGAATACAGAAACCAAAACAAAAAAAAAAAGTTGAAAATAAGACCAGTTTTGAAAAATGGCATTTTTATATTAATTATTTAGGTTGAATTCTTTATTACACATAACACACATTGGGGAGGACGCGTCCTACCCGTCCCCCCGCGACGTCGCTCGTAAAAATTAAAACTTAAAACAAAAAATCATCATTATATGTTAAATTTATTTAACAATATAATTTATTTAAATCCTTTCTGTTTATTATTATAATATTTATTTATGGAATGGAGTTAGAAAATTTATCCAGTCTAATAAATAAAATAACATTAATGACTTATTAAATTTTTTACTTATGAATTTAGTTTTTACGATAATTTAAGAAGTGGTGTCAAACTATTGGGGGCAAATTTGATTCCTGGGGGGGGGGGGGGCTAATTTGATTTCGGGGGGGCTCAAGCCCCCTTAGCCCCCCCATAGGATCGCCACTGCATGCTACCCATTGCTCTTAATACATTGACAGGAAGAGAGAACACAAAATTGATATATAAGCGTAATATTAGATATATTATAATTAGACTAGGTTCAAGGGAACGGGGTTAATAATTGTATACTTACAAGAAAAAAGTAAAACTAATTAAATTAATTTTAATAAGTTATTATATCTATTTAAAGACCGCAAATCAAAACAAATATTTATTTTTATTGGAATAAATGTGGTTGCCTTAGCGTAGTTTTTGTTGGAATAAATGTGGTTGCCTTAGCGTAGCAATAACAAATCATTTCGAGGTGCGTCGGCGTCAGAGGGACACTCCTCGATTGTATAAATTATAAATCATTGGTTCTTAACCGGGGGGCCGCGGCCCTCCAGGGGGCCTCGAAAGGTATTAAGGTATTTAGGTAAAAGGATTAATTGTATTATATCTATTTAAAGACCAGCAAATCAAAACAAACAATTATTTTTATTGGAATAAATGTGGTTGCCTTAGCTTACCAATATTGTTTGTCAATTAAATTTCCCATAACCATTTCTTAATCTTGAAATAATAAATTCATCCAAAAAATGAAAGAGAGATATGCATTCTATTCTAGAACTTAAGTTTCACTTCTAATGCGTGAGAGCCTCACACAATTTTTTTGTTTTCATTTTAAAACGTGTTGCAATTAAAATAAAACAAACTCCAAAGGCCCCCCTGGATCCGCCCTTGCTTCATACTACTACCCATATGAAAAAATAAATATGAGAATAGTTATTTTCTTTTTAACCATAGGAAGTTCTAGTTTTTTTTTTTTTTTTAAATTTTGCAAACTAACAGCAAGAAAGGTTCCACCTGTGCATAATTACTGTAGGGAAAATACCTTAGCTTTATACATTTGGAGATAAAGTCGGGTGAAAGTTGACCAAAAAGTTGGAAAAGTCTTAATAACAAACCTCTCTCAAGTTGTGGAAGTTTTATAAGCAGAAAAAACACGAATCAAGATTTTCTCACTTTTTGATCAATTCTGACCCCCACTTCATCTGTTAAGGCTAAAGAATTGATTCTATGTCTAAAGACCATATGACGGTTATTTTTACTGATTTTTTTCAGAAGGGAGAAATTCATATAGTACCTTCTTCCAAAAATAACCCCCGCAATGAATTAAAAGTGGAAATAAAATTACAAACATTGTGTGAGTTTTCGGCGCCCCTGTTAGGATGTCGCGCCCCAGGGCCACGTGCGCATACTTTGGCGCTTTACAGGAACTTTTGGGTTAATAAGCTTTTGCATATTCTGATTCTAGTGAGAACATAATATGTTCATGTATAAATATATGTTCAAGTATTACATATTATGTATAAATAATAATATATAAGATGAAATAATAAAATCCCTTTTGGCCAATTTTGAAGCCCATCAAATACGGCGCCCAGGGTAGGCTGCGCCTCCCAGGCCCGCGGTAAGCATGTGATGCGCTCTGGGCCCAAGAGACACCCGCGCCCAAGACCCCCCCCCCCCCAGATTTTGACGATATTTGGCATACATGTTCAGAAAAATCATACCCCGAGGCTAAATCGAGAAATGTATTTTAGCCCTGAAAAACGGTTCCGACGATTTTTATTAATAACTTCTAAAATGTATTAGTACGTTTAAATTCGAATCTAACGACATAAGCAGTTTTCCCGGGAAAAATCTAGTTCCTCAGAAAATAGCTTAAAACGAGGATGGATTCCCCGCCGAGGAGAAGTTATTTTTATGATAAATTTTCATGAAATGTTCAATAATAATTAAATGTAACTACCAAAACGAGCAATTGGAAAATACTAGGCAAGTGTTATGAACTCGTATATCAGAAAGTTTGTCTGAGTTGTCTCAGACCGATTTGTTCATAGCAAATTCAATAATTATATCTTCAAAATCTGCCCAATGATAAGAACCATAAAATTGTTTAGTTTATTATTGTCTCATATAAAGTGAACATTTTAGTTCGATGGATTTACACGTTTTAAGGTCCCCTTAGTCCAAAAAAGTGGTTTTTAAAAAATATTTGGTTGTCGTCTATCTATGCAGACGCCTGGAGCCTAAACTACTAGGCCGACTTTGACGAAATTTGGCATACATGTTCAGAAGAATCATACCCAGAGGCGAGAAATTAATTTTAGTTTCAAATTTGGATTTGGGGGCGTTACCCCCACAAACTCTGAAAAAACATGAAAAAAAAAAAATTTCTTGAAAACTGTTCCGACGATTTTGATTAGAAAATGCTAAAAATGTAGTCAAAACAAATCTGACGATATAAGCGGTTTTCCCGGGAATAATTTAGTTCCTGAGAAAATAGATTTTGTTTGGCCTAACTTCGTGCGCTCCAAAACCTCTGCGCCCCTGGGCTGGGGCCCACCGGGCCCATTTGTTAAATAGGCCCTGGCGCCCCCTTCCTAGATGATATTTTGCCCCTACTTTTTTTTTTTTTTTTTTACTTTTTTGCTTTTACTGTAATTAAATAACAATTACAAAAATTAAATCGTCAGTTTGGCACCCCCTTCAGGTTGGCGCCCTGGACTTGGACCCCCTTTCTAAGTACAAGTTTAATGAACGTATTTGTAAATTATTTACAGCAATTTTGATTTTTCTTTTTATTTGAACCAGCTTATGTAAAACCTAAAATAATAAACATAATTTATAGTAAATTTTCCAGGAATTCTAATGGTTTAAATTAAATTTAAATTTTCCGTATTCGATGCAATTTCTTACTTTTTCTTCTTAGCCCAGTCTTCTTATAAATATTCCGGTATAGACAGAAAAATCGGATCTATTTTCTAAAATGGTGCGGTCATACTCTCTTCTGAGAAACTTCCGGACCATTGACATGTTTATTTACCAACATCAATGAACAACTTGTGCCAAATATCCAAACTTTCCGATTTAGTTCCACAATATGCCCAAATCATAGCTTCGTGCACTGGACTGTTTGTTCTATTCGTCTCAGAAGAGAAAAAATATATATTTTTTTTTTTAAAATAAAATATTTGCGTCATTATTTCTTAAAATTTCCAGAAAAGAGGCCCCCCCCCCCCCATTTTAAAACCCCCGTTCGATTGACCTCCCCCCCCCCCCCAATTTTTGGTCAAAGCTAAATGCAGGGGGAGGGGGCCCGCACCACATAATCCGCCTATTGAGCGCCAGACAGACAGACACAACAGGTTTGTTTTAACAGCCAATTCCAGAACGGTTCTAGAACCAGTTCAGGATTTTGTAATGCGCATGCGTCTATGAGGACTGGTTCAGAACTGATTCAAAAAGAGGAGCCTGTTGGAACGATTTTAGAACTCTTTCAGAACTGCAACCTTCATGTTACCTCTCTTTATCTTGTTTTTATTTTCCTCTTCGTATCTCTCCATCTCCACTTGTTTTGTTTATGTTCACTCAGAAATGGATTACTTACGTGAACATATTCTATTGTTAAACTCAACAAAGTTTATAAGATTGCACATTAGGGCAAATCGTTTTTAAAGTTACAAATTTATCACACTGTCATTTCTGAATGATTATATTTTGGTCTCACATTTGGGATTCGTCAGGCTCGTAATAATCCTGTCTTTTAGTTTCAGTTGCCTATTAAAAATTTGTTTGTATAAATTGTAATTTTTTTAAACATTAACTGTTAAATCATATAAAAAGTACCGGTGTGGAAATCCCACTCATGACTTCCATGAAATGTTGTGGAGTCAATACGCGATCAAGAGAGAACTCAGTATTTACACCCATTATCATAGAAGTAAAAACATTAAAATGCCCGTATCTCCAAAACCGCTTGTGCCCAAAAAGTATAGGTACAATCTACCAAATAGGACACATAATATATACCCCAAACAAAATAGAAATCAAATAATGTCTACTGAAGTTATCGTCGACGGACCTATTTCGTGCTTAAGTGACTACAGCTCCGAAACGTCGTGAGCTACGATGTTTGGGTTTGTCGCCATCAGCTTTTCCGACAAAAGTTGAAAAAAATGCCGCAGACCCCATCTCAATACGATATATCTTGAAGTGATATGTTATTAAAGGTTTAGTTACATACGAACGTACATACAGACGTATATGAAACGGATTTTAATGATATCCCCGGGTTCGTAAGACCCCTCCTTCACAGAGATCTCGGAATCAAGTTTCGGATGATAAAATGTGAATTTTATCTTGGCTTATTAAAAATAAACCCTCATATAAGAAAAGGTCAATTAAGAAATATTTACAAATAAAGGGTTCAAAACTACAAAAAAGAAAATTATAAGAACAATCTGATTCTTTTTCTTGTCTGTAAATCATCGGCGGATGTACAGACAAAAAGATCGGAGGTAATTCTTATAAAGGACTCAAAGTTGCTATGAGAAATTTTAATTATCAAGAGGAATAAATATTATATATACATAAAGTATAAATTATATTTTATTATTCCAATATACTATCATAATAAAAAACGTAAAGAAGAAAGAAGTAGTATAAATATTAACTGTGGAGAAAGAAAAAAAACACGCTAGGAAACAGAAGATATCAAGAAAAGAAACTAAAACAAATGTTAGGTTATAGTTGAACAGTAGTAGTAGTGTAACCTACACGCCTCCGTATATTAGTATTAGTAGTTCTAGTCGAGTTCTTGCTTCAGTCCGGGAACTGTTTTCACGGTTCTAGGACTGTTTCAGAACCGTTCGTCTTTCTGTTGGAACACGGGACTAAAAGTTCCAGAACCGTCCAAGAAGCGTGTAGGAACGGTCTTTCGATACTGCGCATAGAACCGTCAGTTCTAGAACCGTCCGAGGCTCTGTTGGAACAAACCTAACATCAAACATGTTCCCTGATGCCTCAAACGGGTTTCTGTACATGTACAGTACCTATTTGTTTGTTTTTTAATCTGAGACATATAGGTAAAATGTAGTTTTGAGAATGATGGCTCTAGAAAACTAGAGTAATCAAACTTTTATAACTTCACTGAAGAAATATAGTTCTACATATTATGTATATAATAAATGTTTAGCTTTAACATTTAAAAGAAGCAATATTTCTTTTGGGAGATTAAGTACAAAACATATTTAATGAAATATTATATAAAGTTTTTATTTAAGCTATAATGGTTTTCAAATTTATTAAAATGCAATAATACAAAAATAAAAATAGGTTTAAGGTTACAAACAGTAGATAGAAGTGATGTACGCTTTGTTATATTATATAACTTAGTATTATTAAAAATAGAGAGTTTTCTTCTAAAATAATTTTTAAATACATTAATTTATACACTGAGAAAGAAAACTTGAGCCCAACATAAAATAATTGAGCCGGATAACGTGTTGCAGCAATTCTCTCCTGAAAATAAGAATTAGATGAGGAATTGAGTTTCATTATCGAATCAAAACAATTCTAAATTCAATAAATATTTTAACAGAACATTTCCGTAAACAATAAAAATACGTTCCTACAAACTCGCAAGTCCATCCGAATAGTTCGGTTGAAATATAAGGTTTGTTCCAACCACTCTTCAAACTGGTTTGGAACTGGCCGACGCATGCGCATTTGGAAAAATAGCTTTCCAACGAGCCCAAACTCAAACTCTGACTGACTCGGACTGTTAATCGGCTGTTCCAACCACGCTTTGATTAAATCACGGATTAGTTTGGAACCAGTCAGAGCAGTCAGCGATCGGCGGCAGGGACTAGTAGTTTGGGATTGAGTTTGGGTGAACAGAAACGTAACCTTCCGCTCCGCTTCATTGTTTTTGTTTTGATTTCGCTCGCCTAAGACTGGACTAAGATTAATATTTGTTTTTTAAAATAAAAGAGCATTTAGGATTATATCAATAAAAATTCGAGTGTGCCGTGAGTCTACTAAAACTGGCTCACCTCAGTAAGCCCGAAAATTGTGAATTACGTAAATCGAAATGAAATCGTGAATTCATGCATTAAATAAACATTTCTAAAATGTGTGCATGTATTTTCGTCATATCCTCTATGAGTATGAGTATGTAGGTTTTACTTCCAACTTTCGAGCTTAATTAGCATTAGAAAATGAAACTTTTGTGGTGTGGCCCCCCTTGTAGTGTGAGCCCCTAGGCGGCCTAAATCAGGCCCTGATTTAAGCGACTGGCACTTATCTTCATCAACTATTGACTCATCCATCATCCATATCTTTAATATTAATAAGTTCAGGTATTTTTGATAGCACAGGAACGCAAAATCACATAAACGATCAACTCAAAAAGTTGTTCTGATAACAGTGCTAAAACCTACCACAGCAAACAGTTTGGTTCGAGAAAGGAGCATTCCAACAAAAACGAAATCACAAATCAATTCCCAACGGTCAATGATCGCGCATGCGCATTACGTCAATCACGGACTAATCCGAAACTGATTCGGAACTGGTGGTTGGAACAAACCTATTATATCGATATATTATTGACATGACAATTTCCTTGCTCGGCTTAGACTGCATATCTTTCTACTTCGGACTTCGTTCGACTGCGTTTTAAATAAGTCGTTGTTCGGCCGAGAAACTTGTGTAACCCTCGATATTACCCTCCCAGTGCATATTTATTTTGTTTTAAACAAAGCGTACATGAGTTCCACTATAGATAGTACATATCTACACAAAACAATTAAAAGGTGAAATAATAAATCAAAAAATGATTAAATAATCTACAAATTACTAGATTTTCAATTTCTTTAGATCATTAAAATGAAAATGTGTAAAACAAAACACAATATTTTCTTGGAATTCATAATTGGACTATATTCGGCCCACGCCTGGGCATCTTCAGGCCTTGAATTGCATTTACGGATTTACATTATTATATTGGTAATTATAATTAAACATTTCCATTTGAAATAAAATCTGAATCACTATTGGAGAAACTGTCACAGATATCATTTTCATTCTCTTGATAACGAGTTACACAAATATATGTAGTCCAATTATGAATTGAAACAAAATATTGTTTCTTCTTTTTAACATTTTTCATCCATAAAGAACTAAAGTGCTTAAAAATCAAATAAAAACGTCAGGGATGAACTGAAAAAATACACAATTACAAACTACTGTATACTCTCTAGTAGTCTAACTACCTCAAGTTTACCACTACGTGATGCTGCATGTAAAGCAGTGTAGCCATCATTATTCTTCATATCAACCTGAGCATTAGAGCTAAGGAGAATCTTGACAACATCTAGATGACCTTCCCTTGCAGCAAGGTGTAACGCAGTATCTCCAGTATTAGTAGTACCATACACACTACTACCAGACTCTAATAGTTCTGTAACTATTTCAAGTTTACCACAGTATGATGCTTCATGTAAAGCAGTTTCACCATCTTCATTCTCTATATCAACCTGAGCATTAGAGCTAAGGAGAGTCTTGACAACGTCTAGATGACCTTCCTGTGCAGCAAGGTGTAACGCAGTATATCCAGTACTATCAGTACTATTGACGCTACTACCAGACTCTATTAGCTCTCTGACTACCTCAAGTTTACCATAGTGTGATGCCTCATGTAAAGCAGTCCAGTCATTCTTATTTTTCTTATCAACTTGAGCATTAGAGCTAAGAAGAGTTCTGACAACGTCTAGATGGCCCCTTGCTGCAGCAAGGTGTAACGCAGTGTACCCAGTACTACCAGTACTATTAACACTACTACCCGACTCTATTAGTTCTCTAAAAACTTCAAATTTACCATAGTATGATGCTACATGTAGAACAGTGTTACCACTCTTATCCTCTATATCAACCCAAGCATTAGAGGTAAGGAGAGTCTTGACAACAGCTAGATGGCCTTTCAGTACAGCAAAGTGTAACGCAGTATAGCCACTACTATCAGAACTATTCACCCTACTACCAGACTCTATTAGTTCTGTAACTACCTCAAGTTTACCAAAGTATGATGCTACATGTAAAGCAGTCCTGCCATTGTTATTCTTTATATCAACTTGAGCATTAGAGGTAAGGAGAGTCTTGACAACATCTAGATGTCCTTGCTGTGCAGCAAAGTGTAACGCAGTATAGCCACTACTATCAGAACTATTCACCCTACTACCAGACTCTATTAGTTCTGTAACTACCTTAAGTTTACCATAGTGTGATGCCTCATGTAAAGCAGTCCAGCCATTCTTATTCTTCATTTCAACCTGAGCATCAGAGCTAAGAAGAGTCTTGACAACATTTAGATGACCTTCCTGTGCAGCAAAGTGTAACGCAGTATAGCCACCACTATCAATTCTATTCACACTACTACCAGACTCTATTAGTTCTTTAACTACCTCAAGTTTACCATAGTGTGATGCCTCATGTAAAGCAGTCCAGTCTTCCTTATTCTTGATATCAACTTGAGCATTAGAGTTAAGGAGAGTCTTGACAACGTCTAGATGACCTTCCTGTGCAGCAAGGTGTAACGCAGTGTCTCCAGTATTAGTAGTACAATCCACACTACTACCAGCCTCTATTAGTTCTCTAACTACTTCAAGTTTACCATAGTTTGATGCTACATGTAAAGCAGTGTTACTATTCTTATTCTTTATATCAACCTGAGCATGGTTTTGAAGGAGGTTCTTTACAATGAAAGGTGATCCTCTTTCCGAAGCCATGTGCAGCGGTGTAGTTTGTAGATCAGAATATTTCGTGTTAACATCTGCACCGTGGGATAGCAGCAAATTGACCTGTTGTACTTGGTTTGTTTCAATGGCTGATATGAGGGGAGTTTTACCGAACGAGTCTTTAGAGTTGATATCTGCTCCAAGTCTTATGAGCGACTCACTGAGTTCTTTATTTCCAGTCGAACTAACCGAATGCAGCAATAAGTTGTGAGAGGAGTTTTCAAAATCTGCAGAGTCCATAGATTGCAGTAGTTTCATTGCAATGTTATCGTAGTTAGCCGTCACCGCCATGTTCAGTGCAGTATATCCTTGGATGTTCTTAGCGCCGACGTCTGCTCCAGCTTCTAACAGACGACATATCACCTTGTAATTACCGCTCAGCGCAGCGCAGTGGAGTGGAGTGAGACCTCTGTGGGAGGAGATGCGGATATTCGCTGCCTTGTCTATCAGCGTCAAGGCAGCCGAGGATCCAATTTTTCTGGCCGCATAGTGAAGCGGTGTAAAACCGATATCGTCTTGCAGGTCTCTCTCGGCTCCGTGCTCTAACAGGGTGTTTACGATTTTTGTAAATCCTCCAGCCGCGGCGTAATGCAGGGAAGAGTTTCCAGGAGAGCAAATTTTATTTACTTCAGCTCCTGCTCTCAGCAGTGCTTTGGATATTTCTAAGTCACCTCGAGCTGCCGCAAAGTGTAATGGACTATTCCCTTTGCTGTCCGTGTGCCCTAGGTCCCCTCCTTGCTCTGCCAGGTAAGTTACCAAGTCTTTATCAGCCCACTTTGCAGCGTGGACCAAGGCATTTGGTATCCTAGACACGGCGTTCACTCTAATCAGTGCAGAGGCTATGTCGTCATTTTGCTTTTCCAATGCCAGATCCAGAGCGGTTTTTCTCTCGTTGTCTATAAGGTTTACTCTCGCACCCAAATCCAGCAAGATAGAAACAACTTGGAGACTACCGGAGACAACGGCTACGTGGAGAGGTGTCCGATTATTTAAGTCCCTGGCATCCAAGTGGAAGCCTTGCCTCAGTAGTTCCTGGATTATTTGGGTGTGGCCTAGTGATACGGTGACGTGAAGAGGTGTCTCTCCCAGATCGTTGATGAGCTCTTCATAAGGACACGGAGCTGACCTGCAGCTAGTTTGTCTCAGCATGGTGTATTGTTCAAACTTCTTCTAGAACCTGTAACCATAGAAATGTCTTATTAGAGTAACTCCACATCATCATGTTATAATCTTGCTAAGAGAAATAAGTGCACCTCAAGACCACTAGGTCCTTCATGTGGTGCTCACTCAAGTTAAGACGGCCTAACTTATCAACCATTTTAAGTAAAATTATTAGCCCAAAAGGAAATCAGAATAGATAACTTTGTTTTAGCTTTCATCAAATTATTTTGAGCTGCAAGCTGCTTTCTAATTATTATCATAAACTTTTGTTTCCGAGCTGACACGGGTGTGTCACCCCTTAAAAGGTCAAAAGCCGCCAATTGGGAAAACGACTGGGAGAAGAGATCAGGCGTCATACTAAGGTTCTGGCAATCGGGCATCGTGGAACCAGGGTGGTTTCTGATAACAGCCCTAGATAAGGAGACGAGAGATTGGACCTATCAGAATTGGAGGCCACCCTCTAGAGGCGACATTGATTTTAAGGTCATCTATCAGAGGGAGGCTCCATGGCCTACGAAGATAGGGATCAATATTAGAGAGGAGGAGAAGCCTGATCCAGAGGAGATCAGGCTGGAGATGCACTTAAGGAATAGTCTGCCGGGGGCTACAGAATGGAAATTGGACCACATATCGGGAGAGCCAGGAAACTGGCACGTGGTTATGTGGATTCCAAGATCCTCTGTTAAGGCCCTCGATGATGTAAGGTGGCGGGTCTTCTTGGGCCTGATCTCAGTGTCGGTGCATCGGGTCTGAGGAGTCCCGGCCCCAACAAGGAAACCTCCCGCATCAGAGGAAAAAGGCAGAGGAAGGAAGGACGACGCCAGTGGCAGACCACCCAGAACGGGTGGTGGAAGCCACTCGCAAAAACAAAATTAAAATGATTAAGGTAAAACACTAATCTACATCATAGTCGAGACGCTGTAGGTGAACTACAGAAAACCTTGACCATTAATGATTCGATAATTGTGTTAATTCAGGAACCCTATGTTTTTAGAGGAGTGGTGAGAGGGATGAGGAGATCTGGTCTGCGGCTTGTAGTAGGAGGGAAGGAGGGACCAGAAGAGGTAAGCCTTAGGACCTGCATCGCAGTGACAGAGGACCTGGAGATCACCCCAATTCCTCTACTAGGGACCCGCGATGCAACAGCTGTTATCCTAGACTATAAGGTAAAAGGTAAACAAAATAAGGTAATTTTGGCAAGTCTGTACTTGCCCTATGATAGGATAAACCTTCCCCCCACTAGAGAACTGATAAACATTGTCAGATTCTCTGAGGAGAAGGACATACCGGTGATAATAGGATGTGATGTAAATGCACATCACCATGCTTGGGGCAGCACAGACTGCAACAGCAGAGGAGATGCACTGCTAGAATATCTGGCATCAACCGAATTAGAGGTATTAAATAAGGGAACGGAGCCAACATTCATCAATAGAATCCGTACCCAGGTAATTGACGTCACCTTGGCATCAAGGAAAATACAAGACTGGCATGTGTCATCGGACATTCTGATGTCCGATCATCGCATGATAAGTCTCTGTTTTCAGGTTGATTATGTGGAGGAAACACCAAAGAGACATCCTAGGAAAACAGACTGGGAAATCTTTAAAGAGGGACTTGAGAATTTTCTAGGAATGACTCAACCAAAGGACATAACTGACCCGGGAACTCTGGAAGAAGAGGCAGAGAATCGAAAGAGCAGAGCCTTCAAAGAAGCGTGTCCCCTTAAGTCCAGGCCCCATAAGGAAGTGACGTGGTGGGATAGAAGACTGGACGTTCTCCGGAAGGCAGCAAGAAGGGCCTACAACAAAGCCTTCAAAAACAAAGAGCAAGGAGAACTATGGGACCGCTTCAGGGAGGCTAGAAGGAATTTCAAGAAAGAAATAAGGAAATGCAAAAAACCAGCTGGAGAGACTTCTGCAAAGGAATTGAGTCCTTGCCAGAGGCGACCAGACTGGTTAGAATTTTAAGCAGTGAGGGAAATAGTGGAGCCCTAGGCTCGATAAAAAGGCTGGATGGTACCTGGACTCTAAGTGTTGAGGAAACCCTAGAACACCTGTTACTTATTCACTTCCCAGGGGAAGGAAATAGGGCCGAAACTAACTATGGAGGTCCGGTTGCAGAGAGCAACTGGGACCTGGCGACCCGCCTAGTAACAGAAGAGTCGATTAAATGGGCCTTCAATGAATTTGAACCCTTTAAGGCTGCTGGACCTGACGAAATCTTCCCAGCTTTACTACAAAAGGGAATGGATCGCCTGGTATCCAGAATTAAGGTACTATTTAGAGGTAGTGTAGCGTTGGGCGTGGTACCGGAGGTATGGAAGGCTGCTAGGGTGGTCTTTATCCCTAAACCAGGGAAGACAGACTACACCCTGGCCAAATCTTTCCGACCCATTAGTCTCACGTCCTTTATGCTTAAGACTTTGGAAAGGATAATAGATAAATTTCTAATGGAGGAGATTCTACCTAGAAGTCCGCTGCATGTTAATCAACATGCATACCTCAAAGGGAAGTCAACAGAAACAGCCCTTCACGCGGTTACTTATAGGATAGAAAAAGGGATACAACGAGGAGACTATATTTTGGCTCTCTTCTTTGATGTGGAAGGAGCCTTTGATAAAGCAAAGATGAGGAATATAGAAGAGGAACTTCTGATGAGGAACACTCCTCGAGCCATCATTGAATGGATATTGTCCTCCCTGAAGGGGAGGAAAGTGGACTCATCACTAAATGACACCAAGGTTACTATCCGGGTTACGAGAGGCTGCCCCCAGGGTAGCTGCCGCTCACCGCACCTGTGGTGTCTGGTGATGGATAGGCTCTTGATGAGGCTGACAAAGGAGGATTTATATGTTCAGGCGTACGCAGATGATGGACTAGTCTTGGTAAGAGGCAAGTTCCTAGAAACATGCTGCGATAGGATGCAACTCGCCTGTAGGATTATTGAAGGATGGTGTAAAGACGTCGGACTCTCAGTCAATCCATCTAAGACTGAGCTGATGGTCTTTACCAGAAAAAGGAAAATAGTGAGATTTAAGGCCCCCAAAATATTTGGCCAAGAGCTCAGTTTGGCAAAAGAGGTTAAATACCTAGGTGTTACCTTCGACCCAAAAATGGCCTGGAGGATACACATAGAAAAGGTAATAGGAAAGACCACTATGAGGTTCTGTCAACTGAGGCGAGCAGTGGGGAATAGATGGGGATTATCCCCCAAAATTCTCAAATGGCTGTAGACCAAAAATCCAATATGGGGCTCTGATCTGGTGGCCAAGGATAAGAACAGCCAGCTCGGCCAAGAGGCTCGACAAAGTTCAGAGGCTAGCTTGTAGAAGCATAACAGGTGTAATGAGGACGACACCTACAGCTGCCTTAGAGGCTCATGTAGGCATCCCTCCTCTTAGGATATAGATTGAAGGAGTGGCCATTGCATCATATGTCAGGCTCAGAGACAACGGGCAATGGTTAGGGAAAGGAATCCTAACTGGACACTTGGAAATTGAAAGGGTGACTGAGACAAAGATCCCCTATACCGCGATTAGAGTGTCAGGAAAGGAACATAAGTTAAAACTTAAGAGGAAGTATAAGGTAGAAATACCATCAAGAGCCAGATGGGAAAAAGGAGAGATAGAATTTGATAAGGAAACTGTGGTGGCATACACGGATGGCTCAAAGAATGAAGCCGGAATGTCAGGAGCGGGACTTTTCTTGGAAAAGTCTGGCACCCAAAAGAGTGTCCCGTTAGGCACACTTACCACCGTCTTTCAGGCGGAGATCTACGCCATCCTAGAGGTGGCAAGACAGCCTGAGGTGGTGGAAGCAACAGTTAAGTCTATAGCTATATGCTCGGATAGCCAAGCGGCACTACACGTTCTCGATGCTCCTAGTGCAACCTCTGCACTGGTGAGGGAGTGTCGGGAGACACTAGAGCTGCTGGCAGAGAGTAAGGAGGTAACACTGCTCTGGGTCCCAGGACACCAAGGGATCCCAGGGAACGAGAAAGCAGATGAGGTAGCAAAAATAGGAGCCTCTATTCCTTTCTGTGGACCGGAACCTGCAGTTGACTGGTCGAAAGGCCAGGTCAAATCAGCCATTAAGAAGTGGGTGTGGGATGAAGCAGATAAGGAATGGCTGAGCACAGAGGGATGCAGGCAGTCCAAGATGTTACTGCCGAAGATAAATAAAAGGAATACCAGATGGCTGCTAGGACTGAGCAGGACCAACCTGAGAAATCTGGTTGGAGTGCTAACTGGACACTGCAGGCTCAGAATTCATATGGTATTACTAAAAGTAGAAAAGGATCCCACATGTCCAGTGTGTGGTGAGGAGGAGGAAACAGCCTACCATTTTCTGGGAGTGTGTGAAGGATATGGGAGATTACGCTTTCATATCTTAGGGTTTCTTCATATCTTAACTGTTTCTTTTCCCCCGAAAACCCGTTTTTTTTCGCATAACTCGAATACGGTCGACCGCAGCGGTCCGACGCAAAGGACCTTTTTTGTAGGCCTTGCGTAAAGGGAAAAATAGTTTTTTTTGTTTTTTTTTAAAGTGAATAGGAAAAAAGATACACGCCCCCGAAAAAGCCTCTAAAACGGACGTCTAAGAGCGGGCCACGCTAAGGTGTCCATGACCAAATTATGTTGTCAGGTATAGTGACGATACGATGATAGGTACATAATTTCAGGCCAAATATTAAACAAAGAAATTATCAACATTTACGCAGTGACAACATTAATAAAAATCGAGTCTTTATATATAAACCACTTTTTTTATTTTTGTCCAAGCTCTTAGCACAATTTGTTATCTTTAAGATATTTAAGTGCAATTATTAGTATATTCTGCTAACGTTGTATATGCTCTATATTAATGGAAAAATGCTATAGGGGGTCGATGAAGAAAATCATTTTTTTGAAAGGGGTCGATGAAGGAAAAAGGTTGGGAACCCCTGATCTACTCAGTATTCCACGCACATTATTATCGATTTGTAACTAAAGGTTTTGTTTTTAAATTTAGAATAAAAAATCTTTAAGGTCAGTTTGGCCTCACGTGGGCCGCCTGTACGTAGCATCGGTCTAAATTAACTATGAACTAAATATGTAAACTGAAGAGATTCTTTCTTCTTACAATTTTAAATTTATATCGAAATTACTTCGTAATGGAAAACTGATAAACGAATAGGTAATTATTGGATTGGTCAATTTGTTTACTATAAACCTACACTGGAGTCGTCACAGCACCCCCCTCTACTTTCACGCCAAAATGTCAAAATTGATAATTGAGATATCATTTGCTAAACAATTTGTTAGTGTCGACTGTAAATAAGAATTTGTCAGTGCTCGAGTGTGTGTTCTGTCAAACAAACTAAAACAAGCCAGAAGATATAGGGATTAAGGTGAGTATTGGTTGGTATACTTGATTCTTATGCCTCGTACACACCAAACGCGCATTCGCAAACAACCGCAAACACGACATGGACGCGCATTCTAGACAAACAGGTGTTTGCAAAAGTTTGTCCTTGTTCCCAGTTATTCTTCATTATTTTCTTATACACTTACATCTATCTATTATCTATTATACTAAAACTATAGTGCACTTGCATTTAACTTTGCAAAATGGTTCTATCAAAACGCGGTATATGCGCCGGCTTTTTTACTATCATTGGTGAGTTAGTAAAAAATGGCCATAGTAAAAGAATACGAGGATTCTGGATGTCAACATTTTTTTCTTCTCGATGATCCCTGATTTTAGATTATTATTTCTACAATAAACAGGTCAAGTGTGAGCTGGTCAGCACACAGCGAGGGTCCAAAGGCCACACTGTATACCTAGTTTAAGTAGTACCCTATTGATGGTGTTTTTTAAAATGCTAAAAAGCTTACTTTGAACTATCCTATGGGTCTGATATTCTCAAAACACATAAACAAACTTCTGACAAAGTATTTTGTTGCCACTGAACCGGACCACAACCATATAAATACATAGAAAAGACCAAAGTTATAAAAAACGTATTTTGTCAATAAAAATTAAAATAATATTTTTTTCGAAATTTCCAAAAAGTGGTATCTTTACTTTTGGTCGAAGAATGTTCAGGCATTTTTTCAGATTTTTCGCACTTCACATAAGTGAGATAGAGGGGGGGGGGGGGGGGGGGACACGTTTCACACCCACTTCAAACTTGCTTACGCTCGCCCTATCAAAGTTATAACCAAAGAATTATATATTTTTGTAATCAGATCGACGTACCCTTTCAGATGACATACCCCTCACGGTGTCGAAAAAAAAAAAAAAAAAATAGCCTTACGTTTTTTTACCCTAATTTTTTTGAAAAATATTTTTTTTAAGTCGCTATATTTTTAACATATGTGGGCAGGTACAAGACACATACATGCCAAATTTCAAAGTGTAGCCGTGAAAGCAGGTGACAGGACGGACGGACAGACACACGCAGGAAAATATAAGGGTCCTTGGTTTTGCCTACGGACCCTAAAAATGATACGCCAAAACAAATAGAAATTTTATACAAATAGAAATCTGTTCTTTTGGTGAAAAAAAGATAAATATCAATGTAATATTTGGTCTTACGGGAGCCTATAGCAGCCTCGGGCCTGTAGGCCTGTGCCTATAGTAATAAGCTTGGAAACAATATAATTATTTAAACAAATAGTATGACGCATTTTTGAACTTATATGTCATCTATATTATTTATCTATTTAATCCGGTATTTTTATCTTGGATTTACATAAACTCATCTCTAGTTTCAATTACTATTTATTAATTAGTATATATTATTGGTATTTAAAACCTGCCTTGTTTTGGAACAGTTAGCCCCAGATTTGCAGTTAATTCTTCCTATTTAATCTGTGGAAATGTTTTCATGGAAACAACAGAAAAAATTAATAATATAGTTGAGGAGGCCAATAAATGGTTCGCTTCGAATAAACTGACGTTAAATAAATCAAAAAATCAAATACTCACTCATTCTCTTAAACATAAAAACTTGGCAACTAATATATCAGACATTAAAATATTAGGAGTGTCAATTGATGATGCTCATTGCAAGGAGCTTTTCATCAACTCTGGAATACTAACATTCTATTCAACTTATATTTTATCTATTTTAAACTTTGTAAAGGTATACTATAATACTCTCTATAGTAAGCACCATGATTATAGCACTAGAGGTGAAGCAATTGCTTTACCTCCACATAGAATTACTAAAACTTGTCCATCCCCATTGATACTGGGTATCAGGTATCAAGTGCTTTAATAAATTAGACAAAGAAACTATAACCCTTCCAATTAAAAAATTTAAAAAACATTTAAAATAATTATTTTTGGTTAAAGCTTACTATTCTGTTATCAAATTTTTAGAGGATAGTTTTTGAATGTATCTCTTTACTTTATGCCTACAGTGAACTTTGTATTTTCTTTTTATTATTATTATTATTATTGTTACTTTTAATGAATATATATGATTGACTAAATGAAGCTTAATGTTAATATGCAACCACTGTTAATTAATAAATAATAGTTATTATACATATAGTTATTTGATGCTAGTCACAAATAATATGAAAGAAAAAAAAATATCTTTCTCGGCTTTCCATGTCCAAACATAGGCTGTTTGCGAATGCTCAAGGACTTTGCTCAAAAAGCGTCCACACCAAACAGCAAACATCCTTTGATGTACCGACTCTACCCGGAGCACCCGCGAACACAAACAAGCATTCGTTCGAGCGCGCGGTGCCGTCCACACCGGACGTGCATCCCTGTTTGCAAACGTTTGCAAACACGATGCGCGGCCGGTGTGGACGCGGCTTTAGACACTCCATTATTGGTGTTGACTGCTCCGAACAAACGACATGATCAGTTAAAAAGCAGTTGAGCCAGTGCCGGAACTAGCCGTGTGCATGGGGTCGGCCGCACACGGGCCTCGGGGTAAGGGGGGCCTCACTTCCCGCTCGGCCAGGTATAACAAAAAAAAATAATAAAATAAAAATAAATGAATAAAAATAAAGAATAATTTTACTAAAAAGGTGAAGTTAGTTTATATTTTATTTATTACCATTGTTATTATTTTTATGTGGTAGGTATCTATATTCTTTTCCACATAATAATAATTATTACTATTATAATTTTTTGAGACAATTGATGTTAAATGCTTATTAAGATAATATTATTAATATAAAAACTTTACTTACAACATGACGTGATTTTTATACATTTGGGTATTTTAGACTGTTAATGTTTTTTATTATCCTGTATATGTTTCATCAAAATGAAACTATCTTTAGTAAGTTTTTAAATTAATTATACATTTTTAACTTGTAAAATATGCCTACACAGGGGCCACCAAACTCGATCCACTCAATACCTCCAATACCAATCTACTGCAGGAAGAAAGACGCGGTTTGCTGGGTTCTATGTTAACTTCAAATGCGCTTACAGAAAAAATTCTAAGCACTTTGAGAGCTAAAATGCTCTGCAGCAGTACTTTAAATATGAAAAAGTTAATAGAAGACATATTTTTAAGGCTAAAATGAGATTCTATGGCTTAAAATAAGAACTTTTTACTTTTGGCATTTTTTCTCCAAGAATTAAAGTTTCAAAATATGAGTATACAACTCAAGTCTAACAGCTAAAATAATGGATCTAATAAAAAAATTTAAAATAAAGAGTTCTTATTTTGAGCCATAAACTCGAAATCCATCTTTTGTATTAATTACAAGGGCTCTTTTTTACTCCCCCTTGGTTCTAAACAATATAGTCTGCCCTAAAAAAGTCAATAAGGTTTGTGTGTTTGTCTCCCCAAGACATTGAGACTCCTGGGGAAGTTCTATATTTAATATTCCTTTATCTTAATAGTTGATTAGACTAAGGAATATGATCACAACAATTATAAACACAAGTGTGATATTCCTTTGTCCCAAGATACATTAGAATAAATATCCCTTCGTCTTAACAGTAATTTAGACTAAAAATATATGCTACTCTGAATAATATTCCTTTGGCGAAATAACTATTAACATAAAGGGATATAGGCGGATGCTATAGTAAAAAAGTACCATTACAGGCAACTTTTTTGCTCATTTTCGTAACTTTTTTGCTCTTTTTATTTTCTATATAAAGAGAAAGTATTGTAATGGCACGAAAATTCGATTTTGATGGATTTACACGTTTTGAGGTCCCCTGAGTCCAAAAAAGTAGTTTTTTAAAAAATGTCTGTCGTCTGTCTGTGCAGACACCTGGAGCCTAGACCACTGGGCCGATTTTGACGAAATTCAGCATACATATTCAGAAAAATCATACCTCGAGGAGATATTAATTTTAACTTCAAATTTGGGGGCGCTACTCCTTAAAAACTATGAAAAAAGAATTTCTCGAAAACGGTTCCGACGATTTTGATTAACATATTCTAAAATGTAGTTAATTTAAATAGGAATTTAATTTATTTCATTTTTTTTATCATAAAATAATGTTTTTTGTTGCAATTTATTACAAATCTTATGTGTATCCTGAAAAATGAGGCGACAAAAATAGTTTTTCGTCTTGGTCTTGGAGGGGGAGGGGGGCCTCAAAACAAATCTTGCACACGGGCCTCAGCAGGTCTAGTTCCGTCTCTGAGTTGAGCATTAGGCCAATATATAGATACATTCGAGCTTGTATTAATTAGGGTAAACGATTCTTTTTTTTTTTTTTTAGGATTGTTTTGTATAGTAAGAGGAGCATGAAACCAAGTTTGCGACCTCGAAAGCCCTGGAGTCAACTTTTGGTAGGCGAAAAACCTCGCAATTTTGGCACTTTTTTCAGTTTTTTTAATATAACTCATAAACGACGCCGAAATCAGGAAATTGTATTCCCTCCTAAATATAAGTTGACAAACTTCTCTACAAAATGCACTAGCCAAACTTAATTTTATGTTATCCTAAACCATTTCTACAGGGCTTTGAAGTTTGACAAAATTGTTTAAAACAAAAACAAAAAAAAACTATCAGGATTTTACTCATTTTTTTTACATTTATATAGTCGTTTATGGTGCCCATGCACAATGCCCATTATATATTTTTATGATGTTACATTGATGATATGTATATAAATACCTACATACACACATATATATATATATATATATATATATATATATATATATATATATATATATATATATATATATATATATATATATATATATATATATAACATCATAAAAATATATAATGCGCACCATAAACGACAATATAAATGTAAAAAAAAATGAGTAAAATCGTGTTTTTTTTTTTTTTTTTACATAATTTTGTCAAACTTCAAAGCCCTGTAGAAATGGTTTAGGATAACATAAAATAAAGTTTTACTAGTGCATTTGATAGAGAATTTTGTCAACTTTTATTTAAGAGAGAATACAATTTCCTGATTTCGGCGTCGTTTATGTGTTATATTAAAAAAACTGAAAAAAGTGCCAAAATTGCGATGTTTTTCGCCTACCAAAAGTTGTCCCCAGGGCTTTTAAGGTCGCAAACTTTGTTTCATGCTCCTCTTACTATACAAAACAATCCTAAAAAAAAAAAAAAATCGTTTACCCTAATTAATGCAAGCTGGACCCCTCTCAGGTTACCTATATATTGGTCTACATAACCAGGAAAAGCAAATTACTTCAAAAACAAATGTAAATATGGTTGATGGATCTTTCGGTGTGGAAATTAAAACATTTACTACGTTTCTATGAGTTCTCAAACCAGTTTTGAAAACTGTTGTGGTTTCAAACCAAAAGTGTTTCCGACCCACCTCTATCATTTAGTCCATTGGCACATCCTGTGGAGGGCAGAATTCTAGATGTCTTATGGCTGACCCGATGTCTGCCCTTCTAACGTCCATAGGACTTCCATATCCAAAAGGATATGCTATGGACAGTTTTGGGACATTCTGGATGCTTAAAATGTAATTTTTTTAAAATAATGAAGAATTGTGACAATAGTTATATGTATTATCAGCTACAGTATAAATACTCAATGTGGACCCCTATGTGAATTCTAAGATTAAATTTAAAGTACTAGAAATTTTATGTTATCCCTGTGAGAATCGAACCCGGTACCTTCAGAATATCAATCTGACGCTCCATCTACTCAGCTAAGTGTCACTTCCAATCTGGTGTAACTCAAAATGAATGCTTAAACCTTACACTACAAATATATAACTTATATAAATAATTTGAATGGATTTTAGGTTATAAACAGCTTGTTTTTCCGGTGAAATCCGTGTCACGAAGGGTTTGAAGTCCTTTGTTTCACTTCCACTACTGGAAGCATCTTCAGGGTAGTGGTGCATCGTGATGTTGACTCGAAGCAAACACAATATATACTGACGTACAGTATGGAAGATGCTTCCAGTAGTGGAAGCATCTTCAGGGTTGTGGTGCATCGTGATGTTGACTCGAAGCAAACACAGGATATACTGACGTACAGTATGGAAGATGCTTCCAGTAGTGGAAGCATCTTCAGGGTTGTGGTGCATCGTGATGTTGACTCGAAGCAAACACAATATATACTGACGTACAGTATGGAAGATGCTTCCACTACTGGAAGCATCTTCAGGGTTGTGGTGCATCGTGATGTTGACTCGAAGCAAACACAATATATACTGACGTACAGTATGGAAGATGCTTCCAGTAGTGGAAGCATCTTCAGGGTTGTGGTGCATCGTGATGTTGACTCGAAGCAAACACAAGATATACTGACACAGTATGGAAGATGCTTCCAGCAGTGGAAGCGAAATGTCGGACTTCAAACCCTTCGTGACACCGGATTTTACCGGAAAACCAAGCTGTTTATGATGACTGTACCCGCGGAAGCCTACGCACCAAGATTTTAGGTTGTTTCATTATAGCTTTTAATAACTCACCATCCTTTGTGTAACATAAATAAATACACTTCTAATTAAATCTGTTAACACTTTTTAATAAAAGCAAAAAGCTTTAGACATTTTAACTCATCCATCGGATACCCCTAACTGCTCATCCCGTTAAGGACATCCATAGGATACCCTTAACTCGATGTTCATAGGATACCCCCAAATGGATGTCCATAGGGTATCCTTCTGGAGTTCCCGTCAAAGATATCCATAGAACATCCTTAGGATGACCCAATGAGGCATCCAAAACGGGATAACCAAAGGGGAACCCATGGACCAACGATTATGAACAGGAAAAAAATCTGGACAAAAGGATATCCCAGGGATGTCGTTTGGATCAACTGTGCTACTTGGTTAGTTATTAGTGTAACGATTTCTATTATTAGAGATATGTGAATGTCTGATGCAGGTTTAAAAGCATTTGAAGGAAGATGGGAGGACGGTTGGCGATATTCCGCAGCGAAGAGATGGAGTGCTACGAGGTCGTGGTGCCCAAGGCAGTGGCGTACAAGTGCATCGCGGCATTGGGCGAACAAGAGGCGGTGGAATTCGTCACCGAATATTCCCAGGGCGACAAACCATTCGTTTCGGAGCTCGAGCTTCTACATTCTCTCGACAAAAAACTACGGAGGATGGTCAAAGTAAGATCTTGATAAATCTGCACTCACTTAGCAGCCCATTGTTTCTAGTGATTTGATTTCACCACATTTTAAGATCTTCTCCCCCTGTGAATTTTACACAATATTTTTTTTGGGTAAATATGCACTCGCACACAAACACCCACTTATTTCTAATTGTTCGATTGACTTAGGGTTTTTTTTTAAAAAAAAAACTGTCCCTTTTTATGGTTTCGTTGGTAAAACCAAAAAATACCGCAAGAATATATTCGAATTGTTATTCAAATACGACTCCAAATCAAGATGGTCAACTATATCAAGGGACAAATTAACATTGACTTGATTTTCGGTCTACTATCTAATTTTGTACGTAGGATCATGAAACTCATATTGTCCACCATAACTGAAGGGACATGGCCGCTCTCAACCATATTGTTTTCTTTCAAATGACTATTGCCAAGCTATGCCCCGCAGAGGAACTTAGCCGACCACATATTTTTAATAGGCATTAAACGATTGACTTGTACACAACATTCTAGCTTGATGTTAGTCAGACACTTTTTTGCACGCTATCTCCTGGACTAAATAGTACATTACGCGTCGAGTGCAGAAAGTAGCATTTTGCATGCGAGTGTGGAGTTTGCACCCGAGCGATAGCGAGGGTAGTAAAACCACACGAGCAATGCAAAATGCCGTTTTCGCACGAGTTGCGTACCGTACTTTATCTACGATTGTTAGATTTCAATAATAAATACAGAAAAAAATAAACTTGCTGTATGTAAGTTCGTATCTCTCTCTTGATAAAGATGGCATTAATTCTTGAGTTGTATTTTTTACCGAATTAATTATTTCTGGAGGAGTTATTACTCTCCACATGTTCGTCAAAGTCACTTGATTCACTCATTGGTTTTCACTAAAAACTCGATATAAACAGTTACTTTAATAAAAGAATAGCAAATTAGTTTTGTTAAATGTAAACAAACTCGTTAATCGTGCGTAAAGCTGAAGGATTCCTCTTCTTTACCGCCCTAGCGTGGTCAAGAAGAGGAATTATTCAGTACTATGAGACGCGCATGCGCAATGAATACAAGTACGTAAATAATCACTTTCTACGCATCTAAACAGAGATATAATGTTTATATTTCGTATCAATCGTAGATAATAGTGATTTATGCACCTAGGGAGTAAAGTAAGCCATTATTCCATGAGCGAAAAAGTTGGTTCTTGAGGCGAAGCCGAAGGAACCAAGGTCCCTAAATCCCGAGGCGAAGCCGAGGGAATTACAATTTTTAATTCCCGAGGCGCAGCCGAGGGAATAACTCTAATTAGCTCCCGAGGCGCAGCCGAGGGAGATAATTATCGCGAGGGGAATAATGGCACTTTACTCACGAGGTACATACAATATTTTATCTCCAGTAGAAAAAAGATTCACATTTTCGTCCATTGCACAGTTTTTATTTAATATTTTAATAAATAACAATAATTATTAGCACTTTTAATAGCAGATATAAGAGATTCAATATTAAAAACAAATAAGAATTGGAATTAAACTCAAATAGATGGCTTTACATGTTTTGAGGTGCCCTGAGTAAATAATTATTTATATGGCGTAAAATTGTATTAATTAAACTGTCTAAATCAATCAACTTTTCGACACAATACAATTCGACTTTCCGTTAAGAAGTTATAAGGGTTCTAACTCGAGGGTCTAGCACAGGGGTTCTCAAACTTTTTCTTCCATAGACCCCCTGTAGGAATTTTATTTTTTTCATAGACCCCCTACCTAAGGAATATATATACACACATCTAATTGTGTGTGTGTGTGTGTGCAATGGCTACCACAGACGACTCATTTTAAAACACATAGTAATAGGAAAATGAGGGGAAATTGTACAGAAGAAAGAAACTGAAATATCAATAATTATATCTATATTTTTAATGATTAAATTTAACATTCCCAAATCAGAATTCAATTATAAGAAAATAGTAATGTGTAATAGTATTTTAGGTTAAAAAAGGTTTAAGTAAGTAATTCTAAAAAAAAATTAAGAAAAGTCCATGGAAACCATAATAATAATAAATAAAACAAAAAATAATATTACCGTAAAAATAGCTGCATATTAATGAATATCAAAACTATCAATCATTTTTATTTTTTTTATTATATGCAATTAATAAAATAAAAAAATAAAAACATTAATATTTAAAAAAAATTATAATATTAGTGTGATGGATGGGCTTGACGTTCTTGTGCGATTTCTTTTATGTTTGGCCTAAAATTACTAAGTTTTATTCTTAAATCTCCCCTTTCAATAATATTGAGTTTGTTCCTTGTTTTTCTTAATAAATTATTGATTGCACTGAAACCAGCTTATACCAAATAAGATGACGGAAAAGTTAACAATAGGGGTTCGCTATTCATTTGCAAATGCGGGTACTTATTAATTTATTTTTATTATTTTTTATTTATAAATTTATGTTTTACTAAAGAGACATCCATAGACCCCCAATAGACCCCTAGGTGATCATAGACCCCCCATGAAGTCCCATAAACCCCCAGGGGGTCCACATTGAGAATAGCTGGTCTAGCATTTGTTATAGACAGTAGTAGTGCTCACTTTCTGTGAAATACAAAACAAAGTTGGTTGGGACACTGTTTTTGAAGAGGCCGTGAGAGCCACAGTTTTGCATCAACTTTTTCGCTTTTGTATGATTATCATACATAGAGATCCTAACTAACATATTCCAGACTTATAGCGACTTAAAAAAACATTATCACTCTATTTTTTATGTTTTTCCAAAACCTTCACTTTGTCCAATCCCAATGGGTGGGATACATTGGACACAGGGGTGGGATACTTGGGGCACATACAAAAACTCCCGATTTTGCAAGTAAAATCAAGAAAACAATTTATTTGAGTACTTAATTAGAAAGAATACTAAATAAGTAAGAAAGTAGGCAACCAAAAGAAGAAATAGTTATGATGTGTGTGTGATATGGGGGATGAGTGAGACAGTTGGGGTTGAGTGGGACCAACTGTCCAACTCATCCCTCGACACCATTTTTTTAAAAAACACAAACAACATCTTACTGTGGAACCTATAGTTCCACAGTAAGCAACCAAAGTGATTTGTAATCATAAATAAATCCATTACCAGGTAAAAATAGTAGAGACTCCGAAGAATATTTTAGAGGGGCTGAAAGGCTTCCGACGTGGGTCTCAAATTTTACATCAGCTTGCCTCCAAATCGAATTTATTTTTTTAAAAAATCAGTGATGATCAACAAGACGTCAAAACCACTTGAGGGATTGGATTCTAAACGTTTTAAAAACATGAATGGTTTGGGGGAATTCCATACCCCGAAACCCCCCGATGTGACAGGCTCGTCCCCTCACTATTAAAGTCCAATCGCCGCCACTGAGTACCCGTAACTTGATTAGTGATTAATGTGTGGTTTGAGTTGACTAGACTACCTGGTGCTTGAAGTGTTTTGTGTCGGTACTGGGAAGGATCTGAAACAGATGGACCTGCAGGCGGCCACACCTGATGAGGTACCCGACACGCCGCATCCCAACGAGCTACTCAACATCGGCAGTTACCGCATGACGTCCCTCAACCTGTTCGACAAACTCTGCAACGAGTACCAGGTAACGTTCCACTTCGCTTCGTATTCTAGATATGTATGTAACCTGTCAGCTTGTGAAGTGAAATACTCTGGTGAATCTGTCTAAACTGCCGCTCAAACTAATTTAAATGTCATATTACATAAACCCAGTAAAATAAGTTTTAACTTCTGGTAACACTAAGTCTAACTGCTGGAGCCCGACTGAGTACTTAAAAACTCGTACCTAGTTGGACAGACCGAGGGAGGGATTAGCATGCCTAACTAAAGGTTTTCTTATTAATTAGTTGGTCCTGGTCCATTCTTTTTGTTGTTGGTACATTTCTTGTGGTATATTCGGAATTACAATCAAAGTCGATGGTTTGTTGTTGTTAGCGTCATGGCGGCTTCTAAAGTGTTATAAAGAATTGCAGCTGTTTAGGGGCCGGAGCGGTTATACACATTATAAACTGTGGTTGGTTTGTGCGTGAAGCTACTGCGAGTGCTCACGTTTAAATGCTTGATTATTTGTTATATTAGAAATTATGGCTTATAATATTCATAGTATTATTCTAATTCCTGGTTTCGATGTGGTGCTTTAAGTGTGATGTATTGTGACAGGAAGTGTCGGAGAGATGCCACAAGATGAAGGAAAAGCTGACCGAGTCTGTGGAGAAACACCGAGCTTTTCTGAAAGCCCATCAGTTCATGCTGGAAGTAGAAGAGGTCGAGTCCAAACTCAGTGGAGCCCATCAAACTCGTTCTTCTGCCGGCGTCCCTTTCGCCTCCAGGTCTGTTCCTAGCTAGTGACATTCAGTCCTCAACACATCCATACTTTGCCCATAAGTAAAATCAATGACCTAATCCTGTTAAAAAATGTTTTAATCCAAGTAAAAAGACGCACTCGATGCTCGATGCAAAATGAGAGAGTAAGAAGATGATGTTGTGACTGGTTACCATGTTGATGCTGTTGCCAGTGGTTACCATGTTGATGCTGTTGTGAATGGTTACCATGTTGATGCTGTTGTGAATGGTTACCATGTTGATGCTGTTGTGAATGGTTACCATGTTGATGCTGTTGTGAATGGTTACCATGTTGATGCTGTTGCCAGTGGTTACCATGTTGATGCTGTTGTGAATGGTTACCATGTTGATGCTGTTGTGAATGGTTACCATGTTGATGCTGTTGTGAATGGTTACCATGTTGATGCTGTTGTGAATGGTTACCATGTTGATGCTGTTGTGAATGGTTACCATGTTGATGCTGTTGTGAATGGTTACCATGTTGATGCTGTTGTGAATGGTTACCATGTTGATGCTGTTCTGAATGGTTACCATGTTGATGCTGTTGTGAATGGTTACCATGTTGATGCTGTTGTGAATGGTTACCATGTTGATGCTGTTGTCTATGGTTACCACCATGAGGACAATAATAATATATTAGGTATGTGTGGAATTGCAAGTATATGTATAGTTCAGTATTTAATGTGTGACTTGATGATTTATCATACTCATGAGGTTGTTTGTTCAGTCAGAGTGGGACCTGCACGTCAAATTAAGATGAAGCTAGACAGATTCAAATTCGAAGTAATGGCCTGGTTACTTATAGTTAATGTCCCTGCTCGACTTGTGTGTGATATTTCAGGTTTACCGTCCAAGTGGGAACTCTGCCTACAGCCAAGTGCAACACCGTGGAAACGTTGATTTGGAGACTGACTCAGGGTAACGCCTTAGTCAGGTTCTTCCCTATAGAGCCTCGTAAATACATGGGCAAGGTAGTGGGAGAGAGAAGAACCATCATCCTCGTGTCGGTCCAAGGAGTCAAGTCAGCCGCTACTGTCACTAAGCTCTGCCAAGGCTTCGGCATCGTCCTTAACCACATGTCGTGGAAACCTGCCGAGCGTTCCTTCATCCTCAACAGGGTTCTGGAAAGAATATTCGAACTTAGGGGAGTTTTGAATGAAGCCAACGGCCACCGCAAAGTTCTGCTTGAGAAAACTGCCGAGAACTGCAAAATCTGGTTCATCGAAATAGAAAAAATGAAAGCAACGTATAGTGCATTGAACACTTTAGAGTGGACTGCACTGGAAAATCACGCGGTGATGACGTTCTGGGTACCCAAATCTCGAGTGGACCGGGTATTCAGGACGTTACTGGGTGTGACTAGGGCCGAAGGAGTGAGCAGCCCAATCCTGCAGAAGATAACGCACTACACGTCATCTCCTCCGACTTACATCAAAGTCAACAAGTTTACTGCAGCCTATCAGAACATCATTAATGCTTACGGAATTCCCTCATACAGAGAACTCAACCCCATGCCGTATACCGTCATCACTTTCCCATTCATTTTTTCCATCATGTTTGGTGACGTCGGACATGGCGTTATAATGACCACCTTCGCCTCTACGATCATCTGCTTCGAAAACCGCATCCAGCGCAAAGGATTAACTAACGAGATCCAGAGCTTGATATTCCAAGGACGCTACATCGTACTGATGATGGGTCTATTCTCCATATGGACCGGTATCGTTTACAACGACGTTTTCTCACAGAGCGTGTTTCTGTATTACAGTCACTGGAGGACACTTAACTACAGATTGGGGGACATGATGAAACTGGTTGATATTCAGCTGGACCCAAGATATGACTACATCGGCTACCCTTATCCCATCGGTATCGACCCCATATGGAAACTGGCCGAAAACGACATAATTTTTTCTAACGCTCTCAAAATGAAAATTGCTATTATCGTGGGAGTATCTCAGATGACATTCGGTATCATCCTCAACCTATTAAACCATCTCCACTTTAAAAATTACCTTGCCGTGTTCACCGAGTTCGTGCCTCAGATAGTGTTCTTCTCATGCATATTTATCTACCTCGTGTTCTTGATCTTTTTTAAGTGGACGATGTACGACGCTCAGGGGGGACCCGATTCGATGCCACGTTGCGCGCCATCCATTCTTATCACCTTTATAAACATGATGATGTTCAGCTTCGTCCCCAACCCGGACCCAACCTGCCGCCCGGAGATGTATACCAACCAAGAAAAAGTGCAGAAGGCCCTCCTAATCACGGCCCTCCTCTGCGTCCCCGTCATGTTTTTCGTGGAGCCCATAATTGAGATCGTCCGGTTGAAACGAAAGAAACAAAACAATATTTACGTAGACGAAGACGAGGGTGTAATGTCGATAATGGTGTATCAGTTCATCCACGTGATAGAATTCTGTTTGGGGTCGGTGAGCTACACAGCAAGCTACCTACGCCTCTGGGCTCTGTCCCTGGCCCACTACCAGCTTAGTAGCGTCCTTTGGAAAATGGTCCTTGTTATCGGGGAAGAGGGAGAGCATACGTTCAAAGGCGTCGCTATCTCCATGGTGACCTTCGTGTTTTTCGCTGCCTTCACCATATCTATCCTAGTGGTGATAGAGGGCCTTTCGGCTTTCCTGCACGCTCTGAGGCTCCACTGGATGGAGTTCCAGAGCAAGTTCTACATCGGCCTCGGCCATTCCTTCGTACCCTTCTCTTTCCGACCCATACTGCAAGAGGCTAAGATACCCCCTGAGCTCTATAACCACTTCAAATACTAGCCTTCTGTCAATCTCTTATTTAGTTAAGTACAATTTATTATTTTAGTTGATGTTATAACTACAACTTCTATTGTCCAACAACACTGTAACATTAATATACTATTTATCGAAAATTTGCATTATTGCGTGTTATTTTATTGTAATGAAAGTTGACTACTTTATTAACTAGTTAATTTATGAGCTGATAAAAAAGGGTTAGTCGATGACTCTCACTGGCTGCTCACTCATGACCAGTCTATAACAATGTAGGGCTTCTCATAATTGATACCTCAGGCACAGGGGGTAAAAGTGCGGGCTAGTGGGCGCCGCATCACTTTCCGCATTAGCTTATGGAAAACCAATGGAAACTCTTTGAATGCCTATTATAGAAAATAGACAATCTACGAACATGGCTAAAGAGGATAAGATGACGCGTGCAAATCTTGAAACTGTGTTGAGTGATGAAGAGCAACGTGATTGATGCAAATGATCTCTTCAACCAACTCCAAATATTTCTAGTTATTTTGAACTCCAAAGCCTTCTGTTTTACATCGTTTAAAGGTATTTTATCTCCAATAGGGACGAAAAGTAACTTTTCATGGCTAGTTTATAGGTAATAATGTTGGTCTTTTCATCCCCGTTCATAAAAACGGGGAAATAATGTGAAAACAGGGAAATAATGTAAAAACGGGATTATAATCCACGTTCGCCAACCTAATTATTTTGTAAATAGTAGAATGAATGGCAAATATAGTGAATTGATTGAAATCATGTTGGCAACACTGCTTTAAAACTCCCAGCTGTATAGTCATTCTACGACGCTTTGTTTACTTTTATTTAGCTTTCGTTAAACTTTTTTTTAATTGAAGCGAGCGTAGCGAGCTTCCTACATTCAACGAAATATGCTCCGTGTCTGTCTGTCTGTCTGTCTGTCTGTCTGTCTGTCTGTCTGTCTGTCTGTCAGTAACGTTCACGCGTGTGACGATAACTTGAGTAAAAGTTGACCGATTTAGTTAAAATTTGGTATACATGATCCTCTTACTAATACTCAGGCTAAGTTCGTTGGACAGCGTGATCCGTCCAAGAGTTCGCGCGCAACGCTCGCGTAAACGAGAGGTTCAAAAATTAAATTGGAATTTCAGGACGGGAAAAGATTCTATCATCATCTATTCGATGAGACGAACATTTTATTCAAATAACATTTTTTAGTAAAACCAACAGCGACACCGCTATGAATTAATAAAGATCGCTAAAACTATTAAAGCGGGCCTAAACGTTTAAAATAGAGAAAACAACCTTTTTACCGATATCTTACGTTCTAACGTAACGATTTTAATAAAACTTCATAGACACCATCTGATGCACAATTGAAACAGGCATGCAAAATTTCAATTTCATACATGCAGTAGTTTGTTTGTAGCAAAGAGATACAAATTATAAATATTGAAATAGAGATGTGTGGTAGAGGAATAGTAAGAATGCGGGGTGGTTCCCTTACTACTAGCCGCTGCACTACTACCAGACCCATTATCTATCAACTCATCATGATTCACAATAATCTTTTTTTTCAATATTCAATACATATTTATTACTATACGCTCGCTTCAATGATAGAGCCACGCGATGCCTAGTTACTTTAAAAGTGATTATTAATTGTTTTAAATAATTTATATTGTTTTATTTTGCTTCCGAGCTTACCGAAGGTAACGGAAGCATTGTGTTCACTTTTGAGAACGAAAAACTTTTATGCCTCCGATTTTAAAAATTCCAAGACAGAAAACCGTTTCAGACATCAGGGAACATTTTTGGTCTCGTGTCTGTCTGTCTGTCTGTCTGTCTGTCTGTCGGTCTGTGTGTCCGCGAATTATGAAACGTGCGACGATAACTTGAGTAAATGTCGACCGATTTTGATGAAATTTGGTATACATGTTCGTTTTACCAATGCCCAGGACGAGTTCGTTGGACAACGTTATCCGTCCAAGCGTTAACGAGCAACGCTCGCGTAAACGTGAACTTCAAATTTAGAATTGGAATTTTAGGTCAAGGAAAAAATCTAACTTCATCTATTCTATGAGACAAACATTTTTTTCAAATACAATTTTTTTTTAGTAAAACCAACAGCGACACCGCTATGAACTGTTAAAGATCGCTAAAACTATTAATAGTTTTTACACAATAAACAATAAAACAATAAAGTAATATAACAAAATTTTAATGTTAATATAATAATAAAGTACGTGATAGGATGCGAGGAAGCTTTGTGCCACACAAATTGGCAGTCTATTTGTATTTAATTCGTTTAAAAAAGAAATACAAATGTTTTCTTTATTGATTAAATCTTATATATAGCGCTTTTTCTGGAGATAAAATTTTGTATGTACCTCGAGAATAATGCATTATTATTCCCTTGTTATAATTATCTCCCTCGGCTACGCCTCAGGAGCTAATTGACATTAATCCCTCGGCTTCGCCTCGGGAATTAAAATACCTAAAACCCTCGGCTTCGCCTCGGGAATTAGTTGCCTTGATTCCTTCGGCTGTGCCTCAGGAATCAACTCAGTCACGCGGGAAATAATATCACATTATTCCCTAGGTGCATAAATAACTATTGAAGTTGTAACTATTGAAAATAAGTAAGGACGAAATAAGGGGACGTTAAAAGAAAAGATAATGCTTCTATGACATGTTATATAGGTTGACCATAAGTTTCATTTTGACCAGGACAGTGCGGTTATTTTAAGCTTTTGAAGGCGTCCAGTCGCGTCAGTTTCCGAAAATGTCCGGTTCCGGTTTATTGGAATAATGGGACATTTTCCAGAAGGTCTGGGTAAAATGAATAACTTGTCACATACTTAATGAGTTTCCAATCTTATACTCATGTCATTTTACTTGTTATCCTGATCGCGCGGGAAAATAAACAAAAAAAAGGGAGGAGAGCCAATGAGAGCTCGATATTTTGGCGCGTAGTTGGTCGGGCCAACTAGACAAACAAAAATATCACTCGATGACCGCCTAGTGGTTTTATTTGTTCCCCCACCTAGGTTGGCTAATCTGAGCTGTCAGATTTACTAAGTATAATGGCATGAGTAGAGTAAATATGTTATTTATCACAGTGGCGTATCCAGGGGGGGGACAGGGGGCACGTTGCCCCCCCCCCCCCCCCCCCCCAGACGGGCCCAGACCCGATAGAGTAATAAAAAATTTTAAAAAAATACGCCGTATGCTTTTTTTTTAATACATATTTTTACATTCACCTCATATTTAATTTCACCTCAGAAATGCATAAAAGCGCTGTTTTGAGAGGTCATATTTTCAAAATTTTCCGAGGGAGGACCCCCCCCCCATAGATCCCCCCACCCAATAACTAACTTCAGACGACGACCATGACTTACAGTAAGATATTGTACTGCAGTAAGCATCAGCATAACATTTTCTAACGAATACGTTATAAACACAGTTATTGTTACTTGGGCGCGGAGATTTTTTTTTTGAGGGGGGGGGGCTGCTTTGATGAATAAGTAGTACCCTTTTCTTGTTTCCACGAAAAATCCCCCCCACCCCTCCAATCAAAACTGACTTAGAATGTGCCCCCTCCAAACCTAGCCGCTGGATACGCCACTGATTTATCAAGGGTTTGCATCTCCAATGTGTGACACTCACTCATCATTATTAGAGATGAAAAATACTGCCATGTCTTCACACCAAGTATTTGTAATAACCAGAGACGGGACGTTTATGACTTTTATTTTTCCATTTTATGACCTTTATTCTATGACTTTTATTCTCCTGTTTTATGACGATTATTTTAGAAAATCGGTTGTTTTATGACCTTTTAGCCAAAAGTATGACGTTTATTTTCTGTGAAAATTAAGCCTTTATGTGAAGCATTTCGTTATTTTGGAGGGAAACGTTTATTTGTAATAACAAATAACCGGTTTCGGCAACTTAATAGCCACCTTGAGATTCTAAATTATTTTTCACAGTAACATGTTATGACGAATCTCGGTCTCGGTTATTTACTTAGGTACCAAAAACTGATGACGAATATGTTATTTATTGTGAGGGGTGACCTACTATATGCTCCACCCAATATTTCTAAATATCCAAATTACTTAACTCTACCAAGCTGTTCCTTTTCACATCACAAAAACCATTTCCATTTTGCCATCTCAATAAATTATTACTAAGCAGCGCGTGGCTCTAACATTGAAGCGAGCGCATTGCAATAAAATACTGAATATTGAAATTTGTTAATCATGATGAATGTCATAGTTGAAGATAAGTGGAAGAGGGTAGTGTGAAGTAGAGTGGTGGTACTCGGTACAAAGCTTTACTTCATAACAAACCTACACACAACATGACTATAAGAATCTTAACCATAGCTTTTAAACTATTATTATAAATGTATCACTTCATTACTCAAATACTACTGCTTGTATCAAGTTGAAATTTTACATACTTGTTTCAATTGTACTTTAGACGATGTCAGTGGCGTACCAAGGTCTTGTGGCTCCCGGGGCGGGATATTATCTTGTCACCCCCTCAGAACAATTTTGGGGGTGTTTTTTTCTTTCTGCCACAATGACACCCCCTAAAGGCTTGTGGCACCCAGGGCGGCCCGCCCCCCACGCACGTACCTTGGTACGCCACTGGACGATGTACATGAAGTTTTATTAAAATCGTTACGTTAGAACGTAAGATATCGGTTAAAAGGTTGTTTTCTCTATTTTAAACGTTTAGGTCCGCTTTAATAGTTTTAGCGATCTTTATTAATTCATAGCAGTGTCGTTGTTGGTTTTACTAAAAAATGTTATTTGAAAAAAATGTTCGTCTCATCGAATAGGTGATGATAAGAGTTTTTTCCCGTCCTGAAATTCCAATTTTAAATTTGAAGCTTGCGTTTACACGAGCATTGCGCGCGAACTCTTGGACGGATCACGCTGTCCAACGAACTTAGCCTGAGTGTTAGTAAAAGGAAGATGTATACCAAATTTCAACGAAATCGGTCAACTTTTACTCAAGTTATCGTCGGACACGTAAACGTTACACACAGACAGACAGAGAGACAGACAGACAGACAGACAGACAGACAAGCTCGCTTACGCTCGCTTCAATTATTTAAACTAGGCATCGCGTGGCTCTATCATTGAAGCGAGCGTATTGCAATAAAATACTGAATATTGAAATTTGTTAATCATGATAAAGGTCATAGTTGAAGTGGAAGAGGGTAGTGAGGGGTAGAGTGGGGGTACTCGGTACAAGTACAAAGCTTTACTTCCTAAACAAACCTACACACACGACTATAAGAATCTCAACCACCCGTATTAGCTTTTAAACTAATATTATAAATGTATCACTTCATTACTCAAATACTACTGCTTGTATCAAGTTGAAATTTTAAATACTTGTTTCAATTGTACTTTAGACGATGTACATGAAGTTTTATTAAAATCGTTACGTTAGAACGTAAGATATCGGTAAAAAGGTTGTTTTCTCCGCTTTAATAGTTTTAGCGATCTTTATTAATTCATAGCAGTGTCGTTGTTGGTTTTACTTTTGAAAAAATGTTCGTCTCATCGAATAGGTGATGATAGAATTTTTTCCCGTCCTGAAATTCCAATTTTAAATTTAAAGCTCACGCGAGCATTGCGCGCGAACTCATGGACGGATCACGCTGTCCAACAAACTTAGCCTGGTTATTAGTAAAAGAAAGATGTATACCAAATTTCAACTAAATCGGTCAACTTTTACTCAAGTTATCGTTGGACACGTAAACGTTACACACAGACAGACAGACAGACAGATAAACAGACAGACAAGATGTATATTTCGTTGAATGTAAGAAGCTCGCTTACGCTCGCTTTAATAATTTCTATTATTATATTTTATTTTTTTTAATTTTAGGGAAAATGGTGTAATGTCATGGTTAGTTTAGGTTAAGATTAGTACTTTTTGACATAACCTAACCATAACCTTCCACCATTACTAGGCAGCAAAATGGAATTATGGGCAGACAAGTTTATTAAGTTTTAGTTGCGAGCCGAAGGCGAGGATAGGCTAAAGTAAGAGCCGTTTCACACTAGGAGCCTCCCGGCGTAGCTTTCAACACTTTTTCTTTAGGGTTTAACACTGTGTGTTGAGGCACTCAAGACATTAAAAAGTCTCTGCAGCTATATAACTTATAAAAGCACAAAACTTTGTACCTGGGATCTCGCTAACGCCGAATCAAAACCGAGCCAACGATTTATCCACGTGTAGGGGACGGTGAGAGAAGAAAAATGAGCCCAATATCAAGGGAATTGATAAGGTTTTGGCCTTGTACGGGAAAATGGACGGTTTACGAAATAAATAGCGAAGAATATCTATAAATATTATTAATACTTAGTTGGGTCATATAGGGTGTAAAAATATGAAGATCACTGCATAAACAGGCTATAACACTTAAAATCTGGTTACCACATTTTAAGTGTTTTTTGACTGTGATTGTTATGTTATTTTTTATTATTTTTATATGTTTTAGTTAAATTTAGCTAAATGACTGTGATAGTTGGTGAAAACTACCTTTGTAAACTTTACTTATATACATATTTTAAGAAATTAAGATACTTTGATTCGATTTTTTAACATTATGTGAAACTATTACTCATTATGATTAGGCATGATTATGCCCCGGAGGGGTGCGAAATATAGCCTGTTTATGCAGTGATCTTCATATTTTTACACCCTATATGACCCAACTAAGTATTAACATTGATAAAATAGGGACATCTAGAAAACTTATGAATATAAATATTATGTCAAATTATGGCGACGATCAAAAAGAAAGAATAAAAAATTTCCCATAAAAAAGGTCTGATTCATTTTTTACGTACAACGAACGGTTTAACAAAAACGCTAGCTTACTATAGCTTGCGTATAGTTTGTGTTTGCACGACTTTTATATCTCGCTTCCTCTGGTTCGCAGACCAATCGAGGATCAAATCAAAATTAAAGATTATAAAATTTCAAAAAGGAAACATTATGTTTATTTTTTACGTACAATAGACAGTTTGAATAATAAATTGCTCCGAAGTTTCTGCACAAGGCGTAACAACGACTAATAACTTAGGCTTTTTCCTGAGGCAACTCCATAGTGGGCTCTGTTATTTTATATCTACATTTAAAGTTTGTTCGGACGTGGTTTAAAAATATTAGTCTCCCAGTGATTTAATATTTTATAAAGGTAATTGTTACGGTGACAATCGCAATAGCGACACGTTGTTTTATGTGTAACGAACAGGTCCCACCTTGAATGTGGAACGTGGTATGAGAAATTTGAATGCAACAAGTATCAAAAGAGTATTGAATATCTATTAACACGACCGCAATCTTGTTGCCGATTTTCAATATGTTTTCCAGAACGTCAAATTGAAGCTCCGAATTTTCTTTGAACAGAAGCCATATTTATGACTAAAATAACTGGACTATAATATATTTATTAAATAAAATTGAGTTTCAAACCTTTTAGCTTTATACTTATTGGATAACCAAGCATATTTAATAATATGCCTAAAAATGGAATTGTTTATTCATTTTTCCAACACATTTAAAAAAATTGCTCTTCCTTTCGAGCGCCGTGGGCGCTCGGTCCCCGGTTCTCAACAATAATTACGCACAACTGTATAAAAGAAAATTAAATTAAGACATTTATTAAATTATAAACATTTTCTTTATTTGAACATTTTTTTTAAAAGCGTGCGCCCCCCAGCATTGTGCGCCCCTAGGCCAGGGCCTAGTGGTAAATCCAGCCCTGCGGTTGTAGCATCTCGATAAAATCAGAAGTGTCACTTTAATGTGGCAATGATAGAAGGCATAATTTTCCCTAATATAAAAAAAAAACAAAAGGTGTGTTTTGGTAATGTAAAAAAGAACAGTCTGAATAAAACCGAATTAAATCGGTTGTTTAGAAATAGGTGGGGAAAATTATGTAGATTTACCCCACACAATAAATAGCATATTGGTAATCATTTTGAAAGGAGGAAGGGGGGGGGGGGAAATACTACTTCAGATTCTAAATTAGTTGTTCACTGTTCACAGTAAAATGGTATCATGAAGTAACACAGAATTGATAATCACGTATTAATGATAAAATAAAGGTAAAAAAGTAAAAATGGTTTAGATATTTTGGCACTTTTATAGAAAAGGGCCCCCCACTTTCTTTAATCTAATATTTCTTCTGACAACCGAATACACACATTTTTTTTATGTAAAAGTGTGATATTCCTTTGTCCCAAAGCATATTGGACTGAATATCCCTTTGTCTTAATAGGTAGTTGTAGTTAGACTAAGGGATATATAAACTCTTCTGCATAAAGAAACAAAAAGGGGGGCCCTTTTCTATAAGAGTACCGATATTTTAATCTTTTTTAGGTTAAATTCTTTATTACATATTATAATCAAACATTGGGGAGGACCCGTCCCCCACGACGACGCCCGTCAAAATTAAAACTTAAAATTACAATTGAAGTTTTTCTTTTGTGGACTTGAGGTTTTTTTATATAAGTAGTTGGTTGTTTTTTGGAATGAAAATCCTTTATTATATTTTATTCAAACAAGCTTTCGTCCAGGGAACCTGTTTATTATATTTTATTCAAACAAGCTTTCGTCCAGGGAACCTGTTTATTATATTTTATTCAAACAAGCTTTCGTCCAGGGAACCTGTTTATTATATTTTATTCAAACAAGCTTTCGTCCAGGGAACCTGTTTATTATATTTTATTCAAACAAGCTTTCGTCCAGGGAACCTGTTTATTATATTTTATTCAAACAAGCTTTCGTCCAGGGAACCTGTTTATTATATTTTATTCAAACAAGCTTTCGTCCAGGGAACCTGTTTATTATATTTTATTCAAACAAGCTTTCGTCCAGGGAACCTGTTTATTATATTTTATTCAAACAAGCTTTCGTCCAGGGAACCTGTTTATTATATTTTATTCAAACAAGCTTTCGTCCAGGGAACCTGTTTATTATATTTTATTCAAACAAGCTTTCGTCCAGGGAACCTGTTTATTATATTTTATTCAAACAAGCTTTCGTCCAGGGAACCTGTTATAATATTTTATTCAAACAAGCTTTCGTCCAGGGAACCTGTTTATTATATTTTATTCAAACAAGCTTTCGTCCAGGGAACCTGTTATAATATTTTATTCAAACAAGCTTTCGTCCAGGGAACCTGTCCAAAATCTGAAGAAGCCCAGGTTCCCTGGACGAAAGCTTGTTTGAATAAAATATAATAAAGGACTTTCATTCCAAAAAACAACCAACTACTTATATTAAAATTACAAAATCATCATTATAAGTTAAATTTATTTAACAATATAAATTAGTTAAATCCTTTCTATTTATATTATAATAATTCTTATTTATTTATGGAAAGGATTTAAAATAAACAGGTCAAGTGTGAGCTAGTCAGCACACAGCGAGGGTCCGTAGGCCACACTATATAGTGTTTAACTGTAAAGTGTATAAACAGTGTTTTTTTAAATGCTAAAAAGCTTACTTTGAACCATTCTAAGGGTCTGATATTCTCAAAACACACTCTGATAAAGTATTTTTTTGCCACTGAACCCGACTAAAACCATATAGGTAAATACATCGAAAAGACCATAATTATAAAAAAAAAACGTATTTTGTCAATAAAAAATAAAATAATATTTTTTTCGAAATTTCCAAAAAGTGGTATCTTTACTTTTGGTCGAAGAATGTTCAGGAATTTTTTCAGATTTTTTGCACTTGCATAAGCGAGATAGAGGGGGAGGGGGACACGTTTCACACCCACTTCAAACTTGCCTACGCTCGCCCTATCAAATTTATATCCAAAGAATTATATATTTTGTAATCAGCTCGGCGTACCCTTTCATATATGATACCTTTCACGGTGTCGAAAAAAGTTAATGAAGTCGCTATATTTTTAATATATGTGGGTAGGTACAAGACACATACATGCGAAATTTCAAAGTGATCGCACGAAAGGTGTAGCCGTAAGAGTAGGCGACAGGACGGACGGACAGACACACGCAGGAAAATATAAGGGTCCTTGGTTTTGCCTAAGGACCCTAATTAGATTATGACATTTACATTATAAATTATGAAAGAAAACCACTTTCGGGTACAAAAAATCAGATTAATATATTAAAAGAATATTTTATATTTATTATTTATCTCTTGGAAGACCTATATTGAACAGTAGATCTCCACTTAGATTTATATTTATGTTTGTTTGTTAGTTTTGAAACAACCTGATTCTGATTTGCTTTTTGTTTGGTTTTCATCTGGTTTCGTCTTCTTTTACTTCTGTGTCTTCTATTGTTCTATTCTTTTTCTTTTTCCATAGACTAGCGTCAGTTCTTTTTTTATGTCAATCAATAATCAATAGCATCATAGCCAAGGGAGTATACTCGTATAGGTTAAGGTTATTGATTGTTATTGGCCATAGACTGTATTGGCCCAGGGTTTGTTTTGCGTGGGTTATTACATTGTAAGCGTTTTATTGAACTTATTCATATTGTTTTACGTTTCCTGCTTCAGCCGTGTGTTGCATTTGTAAAGTTGTGTATAGAGTTCTATAATTATTAAAAAAAAAAAAAAAAATGGATACAAGTGACAGAGTGATGCGTGATCCAAAATGGACAACAACTATTAGGGAAGGTTAATTGGAAGATGTTGGAATACAAGCTTAGGATTCGTTTAAAGAGCACAAATAATGGAATTGATGTTGAAGAAAGAGTCAGTGCTCCAGTTGAGTCTTCCCCTCAAGGATCCACTCAAATCCAAGGTAACTTATGAAATTGTTCTGGAAAAAACAAAACTATTCTTCACCGTCCCATATCTATTATTAATTTCATAGACTGTGCAGATATTGCTTTATCTAAATAAAAGTTTATTCATAGTTGTAATATTGACATCTTGATAGAAGAGATATGTACACCCCTTTACATGTGTTACATATTAGTTTATAAACTAATATGTAACACATGTAAAGGGGTGTACATAAAAATTTCAAAACGAGTCGCAGAATATTATTCGGCCTGGACTAAAACAAGTAAAACTTGCAGTTTCGCTAACCATGTAATAGATGCATATGTTTACCAAAGATAGCTATGAACTAGTACACGTTTGTGGAAAAGGTAAAACATTAGACTCACTAGAGAGCTTAGAGATCCATAGAGCCTTAAACACCCCTGCTTTAGAATGTTTTAATGAAAGAACCAATCTAAATAACTCAATTCTGGTCTCTACAATAGTTTTACATTCTTGCTAGATATTATTATGCAGACTCCATTCTTATTTATTAACTATTGATTTGGAGAATTTGGTAGAATATTATTTCACTGTTAAAAAGCCTAGCTTTAGTTTGCTCCGTGTGTGTACACACATAACAGATATGTACCCCCACAAACCCCAACCAACATATACATACATTTTTATACTTTAGGTTTGTTCCAATCACACTTCAAACTAGTTTGAAACTGTCTGACGCATGCGCATTAGCAACAGGTCGTTCCAACGAAGCCCCAACTCAAACTCTGACTGTTAGTCGGTTGTTCCAACTATGAAATTATAATTTTTACGTACTTTTTACAAAACAAATACAAATACGTACAAAAACAAATTATGAATTAAAAAAGAACATTTATAGTGCAGGAGATAGCGTGCAAAAAAGCGTCTGTCTACAGTCTTCGCACAACTAGAATCGACGCGTTGACAGCGCGGGAAAAACTAGCAAAAGGGGGGACGAGCCAATGAGAGCTTGAGATTTTCCCGGACAAAAGGTCGGGCCAACTAGGCAAAGATAAATGTCTCTAGTGGAGGGGAGAGGCCCTCTGGATAACAGTATAAGAAGGCTTCGTAGTGGCTTTATTTTTTCCCCCAGAGAGGTTGGCCAATCTGTGTGTCACTCATTTTCCCGCGCTGTCAACGCGTCGATTCTAGTTGTGCGAAGACTGTAACATCAAGCTAGAATTTTGTATACAAGTCAATCTTTTAGTGACTTTTAAGAATATGTGGTCGGCTAAGTTCGTCTGCGGGACATAGCTGGGCAATAGGCGTTTGAAAAAAAACTAACCGGGGGAGAGCGGCCATGTCTCACCAATTATGGTGGACAATGTGATTTTCATGATCCTGAGTACAGAATTAGTTAGTAGACCAAAAATCAAGTCGATGTTAATTTGTCCGTTGACAGGTGACCACGTTGATTTTTAGTAATATTTGAATAACTAACCTATCAAGTGTGAAAATAACATCGACTTGATTTTGGTCTACTAACTAATTCTGTACTCAGGATCATGAACATCACATTGTCCACCATAATTAGCGAGAAATAGCCGCTCTCCACCGGTTTGTTTTTTTAAAACGCCTATTGCCAAGCTTTGTCCCGCAGACGAACTTAGCCGACCACATATTCTTGAAAGGTGCTTAAAGATTGACTTATATACAAAATTCTAGCTTGATGTTAGTCAGACACTTTTTTGCACGCTACCTCCTGGACTATTATCTCTGTGCAAACAAAAAAGAGAGTCAATATTGATATATTTCTGAGATGTAATTATTATAGTTATACGGCCTAGTGGCTTTATTTCTTCTCCCTCATAGGTTGGCTAATCTGAGCTGTCAGATTTAAAAAGTATAATTTCATAAGTATAGGCTCTGATTGAATCACGGATTGGTTTCGGACCAGTCAGCGATTGGCGGCAGGGACTAGTAGTTTGGGTGTCCAGCACTTCCTCCTTCATTGGTTTGGTTTTGCTCGCCTATTATTCTCCTTTCTCTTAACATATATGTCTTTTGGATTCAACTCTTCTTATCTTACTCACTAAAAATATTTTTCTGTGCATATAATGACACTTTTCTAGATATTTGTGAGAAAAAAAAAAAAAAAAAAAAAAAAATAGACCTATTTTCCAAGATTGACTCGATGTTCCATTTTCAAATAACTACGCAAAATATCGAAACATCTGATTTATTTTCGCAATTTTTCTTTCGTTAACTGGACTAAGATTAATATTTGTTCTTTAAATAAAAGAGCATTTAGGATTAGGTATATCAATACAAATACGTGTGTGCTGTGACTCTACTGAAACTGGCTCATCACAGTAAGCCCGAATATTGTGAATTTCGTAAATCGTTAATTCATGTATCAAATGAACATTTTGTAAAAGTGTGTTGATGTGTTTTTGTCATATCATCTATGTGTATGTAGGTTTCACTTCCAACTTTCGAGCTTACCGAATTTAATTATCTTGTTTAATTTGAGGCCACCATATGTAATAATATCCTTCTAATCGTCACTCCCGAACCATTGCATGTTCCCTAACCAAACTACTTTTCTTTTGCTGCTTCAGTCTACGGTATAAAAGCCACAAGATAGCCAAATCTTCTACGAAATCCATGTTAATCCCGAAAGAAGACGATTAAACTAATGGCTAAATGGACAAACCAACTCCGTTGCTACCGCTTTCCTCCGAGGACATGTGAACCTAGCCTAAGCAGTGCATAATCAACCGCAGATGACGTTTCTTAGTTATTACTAAAGTTGAAACCGGTAGTTCATAATTGCATTTATTCTTGTTTGATACAGTTAACTGATTAATCCTTAGACGAGTGTTTATTTATTTACTCAGTAATAAAACTATGATATTATTAAAACAGAAGCTAGTTCACTTGCCTGAGATCATCTAGAGCAGGTGTGCCAGACTCAATTAAAACACAGGCCATTAACTAAACTGTTGAGATTCACGGGGGCCACATCACTTTACAAATTTTCTTAAATTTATATTTTGTAGTAGGGATAACAGGAATATTCGGACAGGATAATTAACTAAAACACATTATGAAATTTAAGGTAATAATTAATAATGTTTTACTCATTTAAGTTAATGTTTTATAAAACTAAAATTCCTCCCACTAGTTTTTCAATATCTGGATTCAAGGATTGAGAACAGACTAATCTTCATTATAGTAGAGAGATGTTCATCAGTTAATCTTGGTATGTCGGCCATTTTATTTAATTTCATGGACGAGAATAGTTGCTCATACCAGTACGTACTCCCAAAATAGCATCGAATTTGTGTAGTGAACTTTTAAATTTCCTGGAAATTACACATTTCAATATTTTGGGAATTAATTCCTACTTCTCTAGATTATTAACTGCTCACTCACACGTAGAAAAATAAGTCAAAACGATTTTTTGTAGATGATTTTTAAACAAAGTCAGTTTTTGTACCAAACTTGTTATTGTATCGTACATATTTCTAATTAATTGATCTTTGCCTTGCTAAGCAATATTCAGATTATTCAATGACCTGTAATATCTGTGAAAAATACCAGATCATTCACCCATTATTTATAAAAGGATCTCTTATAATTGACATGTTTTCGTTTTTATCTCCTTCATTTCAAGAAATGCAATAATTATTTCCTCTAAAAGCAGATAGAAGCTCTTCAGAACTTTGTGGTAGGACAACCAACGAACTTCTTGGAATTCGGATTCTAAATTAAAGAAACAAAGTAAATTAAATTTTGCTCCCAATGTTCCCTTCGAAACATATGGTTCTGTTTTCATTTTATACTAGAGCATCGAGGGCCCCTAAAAATAACCCTGATGTAGAGGTGTGTTCAATAAGTCCGTCAGCTAACTCACTATCATCATTTCTATGGGTATGCCCCTTGCAACTAAAAGCTCAAAACACTCTCTTTTCAGGCTTATTAATTATTACAAAAATACATGTGGTGTCGCGGGACACCTGGTAGGAACCAAGTTCCTTACGCTTTTTATTAAATATAAATTATACAAATTACTGTGCTAAAACTATGTGATACTAACTACTTATTACATGGCGGAGTTAGAAAAAGAGACAAAATTAAAAGTAACTATTTGTACTAGCTGAGTTAAGGCAAAATTAAAAGAATACTTTTTATTTCTTATCTTTGAAAAAAGCGTCTTACAATAAATGATGTATTGTAAATTTAGAAAAAAATTAAAATTCAATTTTTAAGTTTTTGGTAGTATTCATAGTGTGGAAAGTTTAAATTTTAATTTAAATCAAATTATAATTATTATTAACGCTGGGAGACAGACAGAGAAAAATACACTCCAGCGCCGGGACTTGAACTACTGGCCTCTACATTTCCAGTGTAGAGCTATTTCCAACTAAGCTACGCAGGAGAATGAAATGGATTCGGGACTAGTTATCGGTTACGGTAGAGAAAAATCATTCTCCTGTATAGCTTAGTTGGAAAGAGTTCTGTACTGGAAATGTAAAGGCCCATGGTTCAAGTCCCGGCGCTGGAGTCTATTTTTCTCTGTCTGTCTCCTAGTGTTAATAATAATTATAATTTGATTTAAAAGAAAAAAATTAATTTTGATTAATTTATAGTTGAAGCAGACGGTTGTAGAGAAGAAAAGAACTGTCCCATAAGACTCCGTCTCTGTTAATTTCTCCGATTAAAATATTTATAATATAAAATATAAATCACCAACACTAAAAAACTTCTGCTTGTATCAGGTTGAAATTTTACATGCCTGTTTCAATTGCACTTAAGGCGATGTGTAAGAAGTTTTATTAAAATCGTTATACGTTTATGAACGGAAGATATCGTTAAAAACGTTTTTTTCTTGATTTTAAATGTTTAGGCCCGCTTTAATAAATTTAGCGATCTTTATCACTTCATAGCAGTATCGGTGTTTGTTTTACTAAAAAAAAAAAAAAAAATTACAAAAGTCGTTGGTCTCATTAAATATATGAAGTTAGAATTTTTTCCCATCCTAAAATTCCAATTTTAAATTTGAAGCTTACGTTTACACAATCGTATCGCGTAAACGCTTGGGCAGATAAAGTTGTCCAACAAACTCGTCCTGGGTATTGTTAAAATGAACATGTGTACCAAATTTCAACTAACTTGGTCATCGGTAGATTTCGTGACGCTTGGTTGCATGATGGTTATTTTGTGACAGTGATTTTGGCCGTTATTTTTCAGATTCACTCCCAGGCTCCAGAAGGTGCCTTAAGGAACTTCGTTCCAATAAATTAATTTTTTCTGTGGTAGGCTGTGAAATAGTAACTTTAGAGCCTAAAAAACATAGCTAAAATCCATTTTTTCATTACGTGGACTTAAAAAATCTTTTCATTACTCCTAGATGTAAAGAAAAAATCTTTTACGTCCTAGGAACTAAAAGATTTTTATTTTCCGGCGGGTAGTTGTCAAAACTTCCGTTAGTAGTGCTGCTGTCTTTGTAGAAATGCTTCTAGTACGATTAAAATCCGCTAGATGTCAATGCGTTTTATTTATCTTTTCTTATAGTGTAACCTCTTTTTAAGGTTTATTTTTTTAAGTCTTAAGTATGTACTATTGTTATTATTATATATTGATTAGTGATTAATATTTAATGTTTTTTCATTGTCTGTTACCTTGGAAAAAATAGCATATGCTACGCGACTGTGAAGTGTTTTTTCTTTACCTTGGCAATATTTACTGTCTCGCTTCGCTCGACAGTAAATGTAATGTCCGCAGTAAAGAAAAAACTCACTTCACAGCCTTGTAACATAATATACTATTTTTATAATATACAAAATCATACTGTGATTATGTTGTAGATTTACTTGCCCAAACAAACGTGTGAAGTAGAAGTTAGCATGGGGTGGTTTGTAAAAACTGAAGCATGAAGTAGTTTCTGTTTTTACAAACCACTCCTTGCTTCTTATTGCTTATTGTACTTGCGTCTGTTATTTTGGGCCACATTGTGGGCCAGTGTGTAATGAAGCTGTCAGTGAATAAGGAAATCACGTGTTTTGATAACACAGCTGCCTTCATCTGCAACTATTCTCCAGGTAACTATCAAAACTATAATCTTAATTACATTCCTTTGTCTGTTCATGTGGTAAAATTGTACATTTTTGATGTAAACAGCCGATGAACTCTGAGACTCGAGAGGCGTCTTTAATTTCCCCCCCCCCCCTTGGTCCCTCGAGAAAAGCTTACATTCTGACGTCACCACTTGACGACTAGATGTAAAGTGTGTGTGCAAATTAAGATTTTCATAAAATAAATTTAAGTTTCATGAAATTCTTAGTGTTTGGGATTGCCATTTTAGTATAAAGTAGAGCGTCGATTATCCGAACTAATGTTTTTTTGGGTGGTTCGGTTAATCAAAAATTCGGATATTTGCAATTCACTGAAAAATAAAAGGGAAGATGTACCACCTAAGAATAATTTTGCAAAAAGAAAGTTGTAATACTCGTCTGCCTAATTTGTTTTTACTTCATTTTTTTCACCATGAATCTCGATTTTCCGAATCCCGTGTCGTAATTTAAAATTTTTCAGCCTCCCAGAACTGGCGATGAATGAAGAGTCACCACCAAGCTTCATATTTAATTCCACTGCTTTTTCACATAATATGGGTTCAAATATCGGCTGTCCAGAGGCCCGTGTTTTTGTAAAAACCAAGTGAATGAGCATCTTCAAACAATTCAGATTTCGTTTTTTTTCATAGTTTTATGATATAAGCTGCCCTCCTCACTGTCAAGAGTAAGTGCATACTTACAGTCTTCGCACAACTAGAATCGACGCGTTGACAGCGCGGGAAATTGAATGACACACAGATTGGCCAACCTCTCTGGGGGAAAAAATAAAGCCACTACGAAGCCTTCTTATACTGTTATCCAGAGGGCCTCTCCCCTCCACTAGAGACATTTATCTTTGCCTAGTTGGCCCGACCTTTTGTCCGGGAAAATCTCAAGCTCTCATTGGCTCGTCCCCCTTTTTGCTAGTTTTTCCCGCGCTGTCACTCTAGTTGTGCGAAGACTGTAGTGATTGAATCAGAATTATTTTTTACTCCCGTAATCGTTAATTTACCAACACCAAACTTCATAGCTAATGCCTGACCAGTTTCAACTTTCTTCATAATACTTACTTTCTTCGTAATAATTACCATTTTATCTTTTAATGAAAACACTACTCGTTTACATTTTGTCGACATGTTGTAAGTTTTACTTAAAATATCTGTCTTCTAACTAATTCACTGTATACGTCACAATGAATGATTTGAAACTGAGAGCATTAACATAACCGACCAACAGAATGGAAAGGTATTAAGTGGAAAAATGCTGCAAATAATTCCACAAATTACAAAGACAAACAAGTTAGTTGTTAGTAAACAAATGTTAATGTCTGCCCCGTCAAACTGAATTCATCAAAATCTGGTATCCCTTTACACAGCTTATTAATTAAGCAGTGGCTTTTGATTTTTTTTTTTTTTTTTTTTTTTTTTTTTTCCATGAAGCCAGTTCGGATAACTGACGTTCAGATAATCGACGCTCTACTGTATTTATATGTATATCTGATTTTATTTTAACAATATTTTATATCTTATTTAATACGTTGTAGCATCACCATATGTCACTACATATTTATATATATTTTTTTTTATTATTGTTTTAAGTCAAAGAATATTTTGTAAGAATAATATCATGGTTGATAATTTTTTTATGGAATTTTAAGTTTTTTATTTATTTATTTTTTATTTATTTATTTATTTACATGGGGTTACAACTTTAGAGTAGTATCACAATAGTCAGTACAAATACAAACATAAAGTAAAAATATATTAAATAAGTAATAAAAATAATAATAATAAATATAATTTACAAATTATCATTAAGAAATTCAGTTAAATTATAATATGGCTTCTTAGTTAAACTCGTTTTAATACATTTCTTAAAAGCTTTTAGGGGGAGCTCAGCTATTGTGGAAGGTAATTTATTGAAACATCTTATGCCATTTATAACCGGAGATTGATATGACTTGTGAAGCCTACACATAGCAACATTAATATTAGTGGTAATTCTAGTTTGATAATTATGACTTTTGTCATTATTAAACTGTCCATTGTCATAATTAATTTTAGTAAACAATAACACAGAGTAAATATAGGCAGCATAAAAAGTTAAAATTCCATTATCTTGAAAAAATTGTTTACAACTAGCATCATGTTTAAGCTTATTAATTATACGTATTGCTTTTTTCTGCAACAAAAAAATACTATTGGCAGAAGGGGCAGCTCCCCATTCTTTAATACCATAGAGCATTCTTGAGTGAAAGTGTGCGTGGTACGCAAGTTTAATAGTTTTTTTGTGCAGAGTGGAAGCAAGTTTATGAAGCATATACAGGACAGGTGACAGCCTACTACTGAGCTGCTTCACATGAACCTTCCAATTAACAGTGCTGTCAATTGACATTCCAAGTATTTTTATTGATGAAGGATTTACTGAATTATGGTGTTTAAGAGAACATCTTAAAATTTGATTTTTTGATTCGTTCAAAGTTAATTTATTAACGACAAACCAATCTTTAGCATCTTTTACAATGGCATCAAACTTAGTTCAAATAGCTAATTCCATGCTATTTTAATTATAGGGCTTTACGCTGGGGTCAAGATTGCTTTACGTTGGGGACAACATCATTTTATGCTGAGTTAATATTACTCTACGCTGGAGTCAACTTTATAGCTTTGATCTGGAATTGACTTCTATCTGCTTTAATTCTCGTTCGAGTTGGGAAATCTCGTTTTTACACTTCTAGAATTTTCTGCGCAGCGTGGACTTAGAACTTCTCCTGCACCATGTGTCTGCAAGGAATGGAAACGGCGTATTAATTTTTTTTATTCTATTAATAAGTTAATTCAAGGGTTTTGAATTGTGAGAATTGTTTCATCAGCTGAGTAATTGAATCTTAGATTTGATTTTTTTTTTGACGACTTCAGAAAGTCTTGACTAAATCACCACATGGTGATAGAATTTTGATCTGGTGAAAGATAGGTTAGAGTTAGGTAGAACAATTTTCTATTTTAAGAAATTTTTATTAATTGGTCATGTTAACCATTACATGTTTAAACAATATAAAAAGATCCATTTATATATAACCATGATATTTTTTTTTTGAAAATTTAATATAAATTTTGATGAAACATATTAATGTTCTTCCACGTGAAGATTTTTGTTTTAATGTAAGTCCTAATGTTCGTCGATGCTTATTCGTCAATATTTTAAAAGAGCTACCTGTGGAAAAGATATATATAAAAAAATATTTAATTAATAAATTGAAAAGATTTACTCAATATTTTATTTCATTTCATAAAGTCTACTGATACCTTTTTCTTCTTCAAAGTTATCCTGGAAGGTAAAGTTATTAAGAATTTTATGCAATATACTAATTATTTAAAATTTTATGCAAATAAATATTTGCAAGAGAGTAAGTGGTCAAACTGGTAGAAAACCAAAAAAGAGGGAGACCACATTTGGTCGCCTTTCGTACAGGGACTTGAATAGTCGCAGGAAGACTACATTTGGCTTTTCCCTACCGGGACTTAATTAGAGGAGACCACAACGTATATTTTTTACTTCCTTAAAGCCTTTTTATAAATTCATTGAACCCTTTATTTTTTAATCCTTTTTCATGACTAATCTTATAATTTTAATTATTCCTTTAATTATTATATGTTTAAACCAAAGGTTATTATTTCTAATTTTATATTACTTTTTCATTACTTTAACAAAGCCAATCTTACCTTTATAATTTATGTACTTTATCATTATTACATTTCTATTATATCCACTATTATAAACGGTGTTTTGACTTTTATTTTCCTCGACCCTAGAGGTGGTCCTTTGAAACTCCTACCAGCGAAACTCACATCTTTCGTGGCTGATAATAATCCGCCCAGCTTTGTTGCGGACTTATCAAAACGAGACACTTAGGGTTCATTTACATTTATCTTAATTATACATTAACCTTTGGGTGGGCGCGTAATATTGGTTAGCAGCAGCGGGCGCGTGGCGGCATTTACACCGCTTTTGTTTCCTTCCATATTTGAAGCTTGTAGGTCCTTGTTTTTGTGGAAATTAGTTTTCTCAATAGGTAATAATAATAAAACATTCATTTCGAATTTAAAAAAAAATTATTGAACACATATTTTATAAAAACAAATAACACTTATACACATAACTAAACATTTTTTCAGAATTGTCATAAAAAAAATAAAAACGCAGCCTTATTACTTTCTCTGCTATCCTGGTATATTGTATTAAATATGTATATGTAATTAGAAAACGTAACTCTTTTAAAATGATCAAATTCTTTTGCATAAGAATACAGTAAACAAAAAAAATCTAATATTTACACCGTACTGACGTGTGTACTAGAGCTTGTCGATGTTCAAACTAAAGTGAGGGCAACCTGCTCATGTTCTGGGTGTACCGATGGTTTTATTAAACCTAGGAAATAGTAATTGGAGAATACCTAGGAGAGCTGATAAGCTGAAACTCTGTAAAATCACAGGGGACGTGTTCTTCCGAAATGGCGGTGTAAGTGCCACCTGGGCGCCCGCCCCAAGGTTAATCAAATTGAATTTAGTATTAAATTTAGTAACATATATCACAAATTTACATAAGGTCAGATCGGAAGAAAAATTTCAAAAGGATTTGCAGAACATTATTCGGCCAGGACTAAAACAACTAAAATTTCTAGCTAACAACATAATTTCTATGGCTGTGCACACCCCTTGCAACTTAAAGCCCAAAAGACTACCTACCTACCCAAACAAACGTGTGAAGTAGAAGTTAGCATGGGGTGGTTTGTAAAAACTGAAGCATGAAGTAGTTTCTGTTTTTACAAACCACTCCTTGCTTCTTATTGCTTATTGTACTTGCGTCTGTTATTTTGGGCCACATTGTGGGCCAGTGTGTAATGAAGCGGTCAGTGAATAAGGAAATCACGTGTTTCGATAATGCAGCTGCCTTCATCTACAACTATTCTCCAGGTAACTATCAAAGTACTATAATCTTAATTACATTCCTTTGTCTGCCATTAGTAAAATTGTAAATTTTTGATCGGAACAGCGTTATAAAATATATATATAAAAAGAAAATATAGTAACTGAAATAAATTTACACAAGTATGAAAAAAATACTATAAGAAAACCATTAAAAAGAAAAACAATATAATTTTTGTAGCATTTATCTGTCTTATTATTATAATTACTTTTAAATCACTTGTACAATTTTAAAAATGAATATAAATGTATTACGGTATCCTCGTACCTAGAGATAATAAATATTGAGGAATCGGGTAGCAAATAAAATATAAAATTAAAAAAAATATTGTAAGTTTCAAAAAAAATTAAATTTTTATCATTTTTCATTTATGATATATCTTTTTAACATCAAATAAATTGCGATGGAGGACATTAGGCTTTTTATTTCTTTTTATATATCTTAAAATTTAGATTACAAGTTCTAAAATTTTTATGTTTCTTTATCAAAAAATAAATATGTATTTTTATTTTATTTATGGAATGTGATAATCTTGTATTACTTATTTATATAAACCTTTTTTTTTTACTTATTTTTACATATCTTTGCATTTATATTGACATCAAATAAATATATGAAATAAATTCTATGCTCTAAAAAAAAAAGAAGCTAAATCAAACTACGTTAGTATTACATAATGTTAAAACATGGCTGATCCAAAGTGTTGGTTTGAATAAAACTGGTGGGAAAAATATTTTCCAAGATTTATAAAATATCATTTTTCTTACATTTTCTGGCAAATAAATTTTATAAAACTGATTTAAAACATAAATGAACTAATATGATGTATTCATATATCAAAATTTAAATTAAATTGAAAAGTTAAGTAAAAAAAAAAAATTATTCGTGGAATAATTTCATACATCATTCCGAGGAAGGATGTATGATGCTGAAGGTAAGCCAAGCCTCGGAACAAGCTTTAGCTTTCAGTTAAAAACCAACTAAAATTTTCTTCAAATTTTAAAACGACAAAATTTATGGTAATAAGTTTTGGCCTTCTAATAAATCCAAATAACCAACCATTAGTTTGGTATAAAAGATTGTTTAAAAAAAAAAATTAATTGACTGAGTATAAATTTCAATATTAAAATAAATTTAAACTTACGATTTTTTATCGGCTTGTAGAGTACTCATCGAAAAATATTAATTTAAAAGACTTTATAAAATTACTTAAGGACATAACTACTCACAACCAACAAGAATTCTCATAATTTGAGAATTATGAACTAAAACTACATAAATGCATGTAACAGAGAATTTTTAAATCTCTCGAGATGGACTCTATCTCCAAACGAACTAGCAAGCTCCAAGATCGGCGGAAGAATGACCATGAGACTCAAATCTTAGACAACTTAGCCAACATTGAAAATAATAAAAAAAAAAACGAGACATCCAAATTGTCTAAACTAAGATCTATAAAATTTTTATACATTGCTAAAATTTTTATATTATAGTTATGGGTTCATTTCAACTTATTTATTTATTACTTGTGAATTATTTAAATATGATTTATATATTTGATTTTAATTTTACATACAATATGTGGGATGCCACAGTATATAACAGCAATGTAGACTTTATAGGGCGTGCACTGTATAAATAAATAACCATTTATTGGAACCCAATACACATAAAATTAGTACATTTATTTTTCTTCTTTATTTTTATGTTCCAAATCGGCAACAGCCGGTGGTACCCTGTTACGGGTTTGAGGTTTTTTTTATTTTGTTTTTAAATATCATTTAACATTTATTAAAATAATTATAACTGTATATATGTTTATATATATCTAAAAAAAAATATCATTGTATTATAAAACTTTTTATAATGAAATTAAACTAAATCTATTCTGCTATTATTATTATTGTTTGTGGAATTTAATTCTTGTTCAACCATTCTTGAAAGTGTACATTCTTCGTCCGGTTCCATTCACGTCTTTCATTTGCCACTCGCTGCCACGTAACACCTCCGCAACACTTACGCATTTTTTCGTCCCATCTAACACTAGGTCTCCCTTTTGCTCTTCTATAGAGTGCACTGTATAGAGTACCGTAAAACTAACCTGGCCTAAAGAACTCTTTATAACAACTGATTACTCCATAGAATCGAGTTAAAGTCGGAGTAAAAAAAGGATTTCTAATCACTGTAAACTACAGAAAAAGCAAACTCTAGGCCATATAGTTCTACTATCTAAAACCTATTGCCTATATCAAAAATAATGTTTGTGCGGCACAAAAATTTAAATTTCAAGCAAACAACATCATTTCTATGGGTTGCTCCTTGCAACTTAATGCTCAAAACACTCTTTTTAGGCTTATTTTGATTAATACAAAAAAAATCTTTTTTTCATAAATATACAAAATTATACTGTGATTACGTTTTAGATTTACTTGCCCAAACAAACGTGTGAAGTAGAAGTTAGCATGGGGTGGTTTGTAAAAACTGAAGCATGAAGTAGTTTCTGTTTTTACAAACCACTCCTTGCTTATTTGATTTGCGTCCTGTGCTACATACGGAGTGTGAAACGAAGGCGTCAGTGAATGAGGAAATCACGTGTTTTGATAACGCAGCTGCCTTCATCTACAACTACTCTCCAGGTAAATATCAAACTATAATCTTAAGTGACATGAGTAATACAAGTCATGTCACTTTAACAGATGAAATTGGAAAATTAACATCACTTTAATAGTGTAGTGCCTATAATTCCTTTGTCTGTGTATTAGTAAAATTGTAATTTTTTGATCGGAACAGCGTGTGCGGAGTATTAAATGAAAGAGGGAAGGCACCCTGGGTACACTTAGTTTTTTGTACCAATTCATCTTTGAGCCTTGAGTCGGGCATTATTAAGTTATCCTTATATAGACCACCGAGCATTAGATAAATAATAAATAACCATTTATTAGGAATGAGAACAAAATGTTCAATAATATAGTAATTTTACAATTCAAATTATTCCTAAATCAGGTGATTGCTGTGGTTATTTTTCTAGTTGAGCTCTTTTCATGCAATATTAATTCATTTATTCAACAACAATACAATCAACATGCATTACAATAATAAACCTCATATTAGCATAACAAACATTATAGATAATTATACAACTTAAAAATTTATATCAACATAATATAACATTTTTAACAACTTATAATTATAATATAAAAATAAATTTAACTCATAGGAATACTTCGTTTCGTTGGTTGCCATCCATCCATTCCTCGCAATAAATTTCTCTCATCCTTCTCCACTCTTTTCTATCTCAAGCTACCCTCCTCCAGGTGATTCCTCCGCAGCAGGTCCTCATTTCCTTATCTCCATTGAGAGGAGAAGAAACTAGATTAGTATCATTCCTTGGCTATATTTCACTTGCCCACTTTTAAAGAAGATATACAGGGTGGGCAAAAAAAAAACTGCACTTCTTTGGAAACGTATTGCTCAGCTACTGCAATAGAGATATGGAGTTTGCGGGCTCTGAAAATTACATTCTTCTACTTTAAATTTCATATCTATAACTTAAAAAACTATTGGGTGAAATCCTTGCAATTACGGTTTGAGGGTCATAAATAAAGTTGTTGTCCGGGGAGTTTTGATGAAATGTATTTTAAAAAATGAATGTTTAACAAAATTACAAAAATAAAAAACTAATGCAGATGTTACAGATTTACATGCTATGGTTCAATATGACCTCCTTGTTAATTTACAATAGCCTGCACTCTCCTTCTCTAGTACTCTAGTGGGATAGGGCCCAAGCAATAGTATCATATGCATTAGTTTTTTTTTTTTTGTTTTTTTCTTGTAATTTTGTTAAATATTAATTTTTTAAATACATTTATTCTATCAAAACTCCCCGGACAAAGACTTTTTTTAAGACCCTAATTCAAACCGTCATTGCATGACTTTCAGCCAATAGTTTGTTAAGTTATAGATATGTAATTTAAAGTAGAAGAATGTAGTTTTCAGACCCTGCAAACCCCATATCTCTATTTATTACAGATGCTGAGCTATAGGTGTTCAAAAAGTGTGTGTTTTTGTTTGCCCACCCTGAATATAAGAAATGATACAGTTCAACTCAATCTATTGTAAATTAAGCAGAATTAAAACTAGTTGTTTTTTTTTTTTTTTTCTACACCATCTGCATATTCTCATTCTCCTAAAGTTAGGAATATTTTGAAGAAAACTGTTGTTTAAATTTTTATGATGATTGGACCTTCTTTTCCTAGGACTTTAGGAGGTAAGAGAGGTATCCACTTTTACTGGTTAATTTTAATCTTAGATTTAGACGTAGAGAGGGGGGTGGACTGTAATGATATATAATATATGTATATTGGTTCTTAAATAGATACAAGATAAAATGTAAGATAGAAAAGATATAAGTAAGCGGGTAAGAAAGATCTAACCTGATACTGCAGCGGTGTGAGCTTGAAACTGCCGGTAGTTTGATGATGCACACATATAAATTAATTAATTTTAATGAATTATTATGCGGGTGGTTTAGCGGGTTAACAATAGTAGCGGTGGTATGGTACACGATCCGACTTTGCTAACGTCTGGAAGTGGAAGGGGTGAAGGTATAGATGCTCAAGTCATAGCTGAGCCGAGCTTCACAATTCCTCCACTAGATAGCAGCACGCACCAGACCCGGGCTGAGTAGGAGGAACATCACATCCAGCTTCACACACTTACTTTTATAGAATATTATTTAAATAGCTAGAGGTTATAAGAAAAGATAGAATAAAAACAGATATAAGATACATATTGTCCAATAAAATTAGGTCGGTAACAATGCTACTTGCTAAATTATTTACTGCTCCAATTTTTACTTGAGTTACTGTTCATGTGTCATTTTTGTGTTTTAGATAATACTGGTTTTAAGATCACAACATTAATTGTATTTGAAACAATTTAACGGGTTTCTGCTGTTCTACAGTATGCTCGTTTTGAGTTGTGAATTGTGTCAGTGTGGAAAAATAAAGACATCGGGGTGGGGAGCCAGAGGTGGGCCAATCTGACTATCAAAAGTAACAAGTTATATTAGGCATACAGTAGAGCAGTCAAAACTGGTCAAGTTGTTTCAAATACAATTAATTTTGTGTCCAGAAGTTGTATAATTCGTGTTATTAATACCTGAAGTACAGTGCATAGTAGTAGTTCAAACAGATTCAAAGTTGACTGCGAGGAAATATTACGCAACGTGTTTGTCTTTCGGATTTACTTCATTTAACATCAAATGAAGAGATACCTCGGTGTGTTATCTGCAGATAACGGCTATCGAATGAAGCCTTAGTTCCAATAAAAAAAACTAAACTAGACGGCATCTATGTTAAATAATAAGTGCCATTTTATTTAGTATTTTTTGACCTTTTAATAAGTTCTTCTATAATAATCATGGTAACTATTTGTGACGGGTAAAAGCAAAAATATCATAAAAAGTGATTTCTAGACGTGTAATTTTCAAAAAATTTCCAGAGGGAGGCAACTTGGTTAGTGTGAAACCCAGTAGACCTACCGACATACGCCCTGGATGGCTCTGCATGAATTTAAAGGAAGGCCTGAGTTCGACATTTATAAGTTTTTTATGCATGCATATATATATATATTTTTTTTTCTCTCTCCCTTTTTGACTATTAGGTACTATAATCAATTTTGGATACACATTAGGGTTGCCAACCTAAGTTCAGCTGCTGTACTCGAACGATTCATTTTCAAATTTCCTTTCATTCTCGTAACACTCAAATGAAATGTTAAGTAATCACCCCCAACCCCTCTTATCAAAGATAATACAATATTATACTAATTACAGAAAGGTCCGGAACATAAGAGCGTGCTTTTGGGGTGTTTTTAAATTTGGAGGGGGGGGGGGACCTTACCTTGAGAACTCACAGCTTTATTATAAAACTAAAAGGTCTAAACATTTTTTCTCCTGGGACCTTGACATTGGCTTCTTTTGATTTGGCGTATAGCGTTTTTAGCTGCTCAAGGGGCGCTACCCTTACATTTTTTCGAAATTTAAGAGGTGGACCAATGACCCCCCCTCGGTGGGAGGTTTTCAATTTGGAGAGCGGCATAAAAAATGCCCAATTTTTTCTAAACCGCCTGTCAACGAGAAAAGCGAGTATAGGGTGGGGGTGGAGCCCCTAGTTTTTTTAAAATAATAAAAAATATAATTGAATTAACTACATCGATTGTCTGACTACGACTAGCCGAAATAAATTTTTAATATAAGAAAGATAAGATAGATTATAGGTAATTGCTTTCTAATATACCACTTTCTTTTAGTTTTGTCTCGTGTAAAAGTTAGTATTGAATCTATAATAAGATAATAAAATGCCGAAAATCAAAGGCAACACTGATTACCAAGGTAATTGTTAGGTTAGGAGCAGCGATCATAGAATCCTTAAACGGAAAGATTTCCAACTCCTCTCTTTATCTACCTGTGTTAGACTACTAGCGCTCCACGGGAATTTTGGTTTATATTGAAACTAAATCTTTTACACCATTCAAAAGATATAGAGCTTCTTAATTCAAAGAAATAAATTAATTTGTCAATTTACTAGATTCGAACCCGGGAACTTTCTCATTCTGAGCTATCGCGCATCTCATTCGGCCACCGAGGCTGTTTATTTTTTTGTATTGTTTATTTACAAAATAGTACAAATGTCAAAAGATCATAAGTAGTTTACAATTTTAACCACCATATTCTCGTGGAGCGCTAGTGCTCTTACACCTCTAGAATACTGGAGTTGGATACCCCTGGTTAGGAGTAAAGGTGTTTTTGTTTTTATTTATAGATCATGACCGTAGTCAGAGAACGAGAACATAGAGTTATTTATGTAATATAACTCTAATGAGGAATATCTGGTCCACGCTCATTTTTGTAATATAGGAGGAACATTTTGCTTTTTACCTACTGAGAAGCAAAACACTACAGTGTTTAGAAGTGACAGTGGCTCTTAGTCTGATAATTATCTGACCGGGTTGTCGTGTTGTATAGTTTTACCTGTGTGGATTATAGTGTAGTAAGTAAATAAATACGTATTACTAGTTTGTACAACTGTCATGGAGGAGTCTATGAAACAAGAAATTGAAATTAAGTGTTTCGACGAGACAGCGGCCTTTATCTGCAGCTCCGTCTCTTCAACTCTCCCTCCAGGTAACTTTAATCTTTTGACGTTCCTTTGTCGGTAAAAGTCCAACCACAAAATTAATTGTTTTGCCCTAGAATTTTCAATACCAGCTTCGCGGCATTTTCTGAAAAAAAACAATCCTGCATATAGACTAGGTAGAGGTCGAGATTGAAGTACAAAATTAATTAAGGTTTCGATGGCACCGTACAATTCACTTTAGCCCCTTTGTCATACTTATTGCAATTCTATGCATTTAAATATGGAGGTTTAACCATGAGCAAACCGGCTTCAACCATTACTTGGATCTAGGTTTCTTTACACTGGACTACTTTCTCATCAGACCCTGAACACCAACAGAGAGGCAGGCCTTATCAAAACAAAACACTTAACTATACTAAAGGTAAAAACACACGGGATAGAAAACTAGCGTATAGTCTTTACTATAAGTATAGTAAACTAGCATACATGTTCACATGAGCTCTAGTTTTAGTCAGCTATACCTATAGTTTACTATCCTATAGTCGAAATATACGATTTACAGAAACATTACTATACAGAGAGTCCACAGGAGAAGGAATCTAAACTATAGTTGCTGTTGTATTTTAAAATTTAGTAGAATTCAGTTATTGATTGAATTGTTTGTGAAAAAGAAGGTTGCCGCTTGTCTTGTAGTTATTATAAACCACAAAAGAATAGAGGCAAGAACAAATGAAAGGTCCGTTTGGACAAAACAATGGATTACGCGTCGTGATAATGAAGAAAATTTGTTGTACGAATTTCGTACAGAGGACGAAAATTGCCTCTGCAATTTTGCTGGAATGAATGCTGAGGACTTACACTATTTATTGCAAAAGTTGAGCCTCTAATTAAAAAACGAGACACAAATATGAGAAGAGCTCTATATTATTTATAACCCTATCATTTATAAGCTCTATATTATGTATAACCTTCACTTTTGTTGTTTAAATGAATGCCCGAATAAACTCCACTAGTTCACCTTCTTGCTGCTAAAGAAAAAAACCGCTAGAGCTATCAACTATAGCCTATCCGTTCTTGTTAATATAGCTGCAAGTTTTCGTATAGTCTATAATAAAGGTGGCCCTTTATTATGGGGATAGTTTTCTACTATACTATAGCTAAAAAAAGAAACCAGCGTATACTTCAACCATACGAATAGTTTGGACTCTACGAATCGGTCACACAGCTATAGTCACACTGTAGCAAAACTATACACTAGTTTTCTATCCCGTGTGTTTTCACCTTTAGGCACTTAGGAAATTATACTTTTTAAATCTGACAGCTCAGATTAACCAACCTATGGGGGAGAAGAAATAAAGCCACTAGGCCGGTAGGAGGGTTGGGCAGCTTCATTTGTTGGTATGTTACTCCATTTCAAATTGCAAACTTTTTAACTAGCTTTGTCCTTTGACTTTAACTTCTTATTTACAAATATTTCTTGCAATTAATATAAATTTATTTTCCTTTGATGTTCAATAAATGTAATTGTAATAGTTATGAAATATAAAAGTGAATGCTTAAAACTTCTTAGATAAAGAGTGATATAACTATAATAATACATCTCAAAAATATATCAATATTGGCCCCCTTTTTTTGTACAATGTAACCGCAGCCATATTAAATATCGCAAGAGAAATGCATAATAATCGTTTTAAACCGAATTAAAGTACAGTACAATTCAGGAAAGAAGACGTGCATTGACAGCGCAGGAAAGTTTTACAAATTGGGGGGAGAACCAATGAGAGCTTGAGATTTTGGCAGGCAATAGGTTGAGCCAACTTGGCAAAAATAACCATCTCTAGTGGAGGGGTGCGGCCCTCGGGATAACCGTTTAAAACAGACCTAGTGGCTTTATTTTTACCCTCACATAGGTTGGCCAATCTGAGTGTCATCTGATTTCCCGCACTGTCAACGGATGTCTTCTTTCCTGAATTGTACTGTAGAAAGCAATTATGTATTAATGTTACAAATGACACTCAAGAAATACGCTGGTTGATTCGCACTGTTGCAAGATTTAATCCCAACTATTAGAAATAAATATGTTGAGCGATATATAATGGTGATTAATTTATAAGGGAAAGGTATAAAAACAAGAGAGAAACAATGTAAAATGCAAACGGAACAAGCAACAGTGGATCAGTAAAGAAATTCAAATCAAAGATTCAAGGGGTGGAGGTTACGAAGTCTTCTCGAACGGTTATCCTGAGTGCCTCGCCCTTCCACCAGTGATATTTTTGTTTGCCTAGTTGGCTTGACCTATTACCCGCCAAAATCTCAGGCTCTCATTGGCTCCCATCCCATTTTTTTTTTCGATTTTCCCGTGCTGTCAGAGTTAAAAAGTATTATTTCATGAGTATAACTAAGTGCAGATTCACTTTAATAGCACTATTTCCTATATCTTATGCAATATCTCTACATATACTCATGCCATTATACTTTGTTACTCTGATAGGGCAGGTAATTCAAAAGAAAAAAAATAATAAAAAAATGGGAGGGGAGCCAATGAGAGCTCGGGATTTTGGCGAAAAATTTCACTGGATAACCTTAAGGTAACCACCTAGTGGTTTTATTTTTTCCCTCACAAACGTTGGCTAATCTAAGCTGTCAGATTTACAAAGTATAATGGCATGAGTATAGTTAGTATGGAACAGTCGTTAAGCTCTTAGGATTATTATGTAACTTAATGTCCCACTTATTTTTAATTGTTTCATAGTTATTTAAAATGTTATGTTTTTTTTAATACATAAAATGTTCATAATCGAGGAGATAGCGCCAAAAAAGTGTCTGACTAACATCAAGCTAGAATTTTGTATATAAGTCAATCTTTTAGCGCCTTTTAAGAATATGTGGTCGGCTAAGTTCCTCTGCGGGGCATAGCTGGGCAATAGGCGTTTGAAAAAAACAAACCGGTGGAGAGCGGCCATGTCTCACCAATTATGGTAGACAATGTGATTTTCATGATCCTGAGTACAGAATTCGTTAGTAGACCAAAAATCAAGTCGATGTTAATTTGTCCCTTGACATGTGACCACGTTGATTTTTAGTAATATTTGAATAACTAACCTATCATGTATGACAATATCATCGACTTGATTTTTGGTCTACTAACTAATTCTGTACTCAGGATCATGAAAATCACATTTTCCACCTTAATTGGTGATACATGGCCGCTCTCCACCGTTTTTTTTTTTTTTCAAATGCCTATTGCCAAGCTATGTCCCGCGGACGAACTTAGCCGACCACATATTCTTAAAAGGTGCTAAAAGATTAACTTGTGTACAAAATTCTAGCTTGATGTTTGTCAGACACTTTTTTGCACGCTATCTCCTGGACTATCACTTACACTCTTACTTTGAGAAAAAAGTCAATCAATCATCTGTACATAGAAGAGTAAACATCCCTTTGTCTTCATAGTTAATAAGACTAAGGGATATTATCACTGTTATTACTTACTTTTTCCAGTTTCAGCTAAATAAAAAATATTTAAAAAAAACTGAAGAACAAGATTCTATTTAAGGGGGGGGGGGGCTTATAAAAGTAGACTGTGCGCTGTTTTGATAAAGTGATATTAACTAATAAATGTATGAATCATGTCAAAGGATTTTCAACCTTATCGTCTCTTTCAGATTCGCCTACTGTTTAAATAAACCATCATGCTTTGACAAAAACATCTTATCAAGAGTTAGGTGTGATGGTATTGAATATTGTCAATAATAGTACATTACGCATCGAGTGCGGAAAGTAGCATTTTGTATATAGAGGCCCGTGGTTCAAATCCCGGCACAGGAGTGTATTTTTCACTGTCTGTTTCCCGTAGTTAATAATAATTATAATTTGATTTAAATTAAAATTTAACTTTCCGTAGTATGAAAACTACCAAAAACTTAAAAAATTGAATATTGTCAATAATAGTACATTACGCATCGAGTGCGGAAAGTAGCATTTTGCATGCGAGTGCAAGGGTAGTAGAACCACACGAGCAATGCAAAATGTCGTTTTCGCACGAGTTGCGTACCGTACTTTATCTACGATTGTTAGATTTAAATAATAAATACAGAAAAAATAAACTTCCTGTGTGCAAGTTCATATTTCTCTTTTGATAAAGATGACATGAATTCATTTTGTTGTATTTTGTCCCGAATTAATTATTTCGGGAGGCGTATTATTCTCCTCATATTCGTCATAATTTTTTAAATCACAACAGCAATCAAACAGCAAATTAGCTTTGTTAAATGTAAACAAACTCGCTAATCGTGCGTAAAGGTGAAGAAAACTATTTTACCTCCCTAGGGCGGTAAAAAAGAAGAATTCTTGAGAATCATGAGATGCGCATGCGCAATGAATACAGGTACATAAAGAATCACTTTCTATGCATCTAAACAGAGATACTTACAATGTTTATATTTTGTAACAATCATAGATAAAAACAATTAGAAGTGATAGAATGTACACATGTGTGATGTGTAATGAAGGCTTTATCTGTGTTCTACTGATCTAGCATTGATATCTACCCCTCCTTCAAGTAATTCATTCCAACAATTTGTAAATATTAACTTTCTGCTTTTATTGTGTTGTAGATTCACCCAAAGAACCAGCCTGTGAGGCAGATAGTAAGGAGTCATGTGAAGTACTGTGTAAGGTAGATAGGAAGGAGTCATGTGAGGTAGATTGTAAGGAGTCATGTGAAGTACTGTGTAAGGTAGATAGGAAGGAGTCATGTAAGGTAGATTGTAAGGAGTCATGTGAGGTAGATTGTAAGGAGTCATGTGAGGTAGATTGTAAGGAGTCATGTGAGGCAGATTGTAAGGAGTCATGTGAAGCAGATAGTAAGGAGTCATGTGAGGTAGATTGTAAGGAGTCATGTGAGGTAGATTGTAAGGAGTCATGTGAAGTAGATAGTAAGGAGTCATGTGAGGTAGATTGTAAGGAGTCATGTGAGGTATATAGTAAGGAGTCATGTGAGGTAGATTGTATGGAGTCATGTGAAGTAGATAGTAAGGAGTGGTTTGTGAAAATGGAACCAACTTCGCCTGTCATGGATACGACAGATGCAGTCCTGAGTCCAGGTAACCTTAAATCAGTATTATCTCTGTTTGGTCTTTAAAATTAAACTCTTCAATTGTTTTATTAACTTGCCTTGTTATTAGTACAAACGGTGGATAGAATAATTGTGTTTTGTGTTGTTTCAGCTGGTTTACAGATGGATAATGAGCAGAGTCTGAGGATGTTCATAGAAGAAATTACATCACATCAACATGTTGAGGAGCATGAGGAGGCGAGTCCACCAGGTAACTCTCTAACGTTATGCTCTAAGGTTACGCACCTTCCAACCTAAACCATTCACCTCTAGATTGTTACTTTTAATATTTAAAAAAATAAACAGGTCAAGTGTATCAAGTGTGTGCTAGTCAGCACACAGCGAGGGTCCGTAGGCAACCCTGTATAGTTTAAGTAGTACCCTATTGATGGTGTTTTTTAAAATGCTAAAAAGCTTACTTTGAACTATCCTATGGGTCTGATATTCTCAAAACACATAAACAAACTTCTGATAAAGAATTTTTTTTGGTGGTAGGCTGTGAAATAGTAACTTTAGAACCTAAAAAACATAGCTAAAATCCATTTTTTCATTACGTGGATTAGGACGTAAAAATTTTTTTCTTTCGTGCTGTTAGTTATAAAAATTTCCATTTTAGCGCTGCAATCTTTGTAGATATGCTTGTTAGAGGTTGACCAAGAAGTCATGAACACGGGAGAAACGGAAAGCTTAACTTCGTTTAAAATCGGAACTTCCGAGTAGTGCCGAAGTCAGTACAGTCGGGTGCTAAGACAATAACCATTCCTAGTTTGTATGACATGCGCAGTTATGTCAAATCTCACGAATAACAACAGGAAGGTTTCCAATCTGTTAGGTTTCCTGTTTTGTTTGTTTTTATACAGCACGAACAGTCAGAACTGTTCTAAATCCAAATCAAACTCAGAAATAAAGAGGAAGAAAAAATAGATTAAGGAAAAAGAATATCGATTTAGATTTAAAGAATATTATTATGAATAATCAATAAATAATTATATAAAGATATTATCGTATATTATTAGTGATTTCTTATCAGGTACAGTGTTGCCTGTTGCAAAAAATATAGAAGTTATCAAAAATAAAATTATTAATAACAGAAGAACAAAACTGTGTTTTTTGACCGTGGTCTATTATATCAAAAACTGACTGTACATGGCGACACTAGCGCACTCCTCTCATTTCCATTACTTCTTGGTCGACCTCTTGTACACTTAAAATCCGCTAGATGTCGATGCGTTTTATTTATCTTTTGTTATAGTGTAACCTCTTTTTAAGGTTTCTTTTTTTTAAATCTTAAGTATGTACTAATATTGTTATTATTATATTAATTATTGATTATTGACGTTATGGTTGATGGACCAATTTTAGGTGTAAATAAATAACCTTATGTCATTTTTACTGAGACGTTTCGACCCTTCTTACTAAGGTCATCTTCAGTCATATTCTTTATTTCTGTAATAACAATAATCACCAATTAATGAAAAATAAGGTCTTACTACAAGTAACATAGAGTATAGAAATCTTTAGGACTAATAACAACACAATTTAAAATTAATCAGTTACACTTACAATAAGCTGTTTGGTCATGAAGTCTATAACAATTCTTCTTCTCCATAAGAGAAAGTCAAGTGAATTAAGTTATGAAGAATTAAATAAATTAAAATATCAAGCTACTACTGCTATTACACGTCATGATTCATAACAAATAATGAAATTTTAAAATTTAAACAGAAACAAAGTAAAGAGTAACAATTAACATAGACTAGATTTCACAATGATACAATGATAAAAAAACAAAAAAACATGGTTACCTCACTACATAGAGCCGAAATTGAATAAAGTGTCTATATAAAATCACCATACAATCTATAAGCGAGAACATTCCAATCAATATGCCCATAATTTAGATAACCTATTGCTCTAATCCTTATTAATTAACATTTAAATGCAACAATTGGAAAAACTTAGTAAATCTATATGAATATTTAAGGAATAAGTTACATAAATAAAATTATTATTGAGACTAATATATACCATAACCTGTGAGATGGATAGGAGTGGTATCTAGTAGAGGGAAGGGTGAACTAATCTAAAGTGAAATAATAAAATGAAATGTCAAACATTTCATATCTCCCTATTAATAATGTCTATGTTCTTATATTAGGAATTATTATTATTAAATTACTCTAGAATTATACTTCACATTTATCTCTGTGGAGATTTAATTATTATTTAATCATACTGGAAATTATTGTTTACAAAATAAATAAAAATAAGGATTAATTCTACCTATTTAGTGTATTTTACTTTAAATTAGTTATTTTCCTTAATTATCCAATTAAGGAGTTATTAAATAAAATATTAAGTCTTAATAAATAAAATTTGTTTTTTTAATTAGATATAATAAGTAATAAGGCAGAACTCTCCCTTGGTATATATCTAAAAAAACTGTTTTACTTTTTGTCATTAAATCTTTTAAAAATCAGATTATAATTTTTATTTAAGTTTCCTGCATCTGTTTTGTGGTTAACTGTATTATCTAAGTTTTTCAGTATATGGAACGACTCTAAGATACGTCTTTTTTAGTGTTAGCTTCATAACCTAAAATATTATTTTTGTCAAAATTAAATGAATGACCTGTGTTAATGGCGTGTATCGCCAGTCCTGTTTTCGTATTTTTATTTTTTATATCATTCATATGGTAGTACTTTCTATTTTTTAATTGTTGTGATGTCTCCCCTATGTAAGATTTATCACAGTTTTTACAGTCAATTTTGTAGATTAGATCTTTTTTATTTTCTGAGTTTATTTTATCTTTCATGTTAGTGTAAACACACCCTATTTTGTCATTTGGTTTTTGAGCAATTTTAATATGCTCGGAGTCATTTTGTTTCATTATTTTGTGAATTTTCTCAGATAGGCCTTGTATATATGTGAGACTTGTAAAATATTGTTGTTGAGTGTTATTTTCTCTAATCGTTTCAGTGCATGAGTTATCTATTCTACTTTTAATTTTATGCCAAATGGATTTTATTACTTTAAGTGGATATAGATTATCTTCAAGTAAAGAAAAGATTTTGATTTTTATATCATTGATATACTCTTTGTCAGTGATTTTTAAAGATTTTCGTATTAAGTTTGATGCATTATTAATTATGGTGTGCTTTGGATGGCTAGAATTGAAATTTAATAATCTGCTGCTTTTTAAATCTTTAGAATACCATTTTGTCGATATAGAACCATCATCATTCTTGATAATGGACATATCTAGAAAATTTATAGTTATTATCTTCTTTTTCTACTGTGAATATAATTTTTTTGTTAATATTATTAAACATATTTAAAGTTTCATCAAGGTTATTTTTCTTAATTATTAGAAGTAAATCATCAATATACTTGTAAATGACTTTTGGTTTTTCCGTTAAACTGTTTATAGCTTTATTAATAAAATGGTTTAAAGTAATACCACTTAAGTTAACGGAGATCTTCCCCCCCATCGGAAGACCATTGATCTGCCTGAAACAATCATTGTTGTATGTAAAGAAACTATTGGAGCAACAAAATTTTACTGTTTCTAAATAAATCTGCTTGCTTTTTATGTTGGTGTACGGTTCAATATAATTTTCCCAGTTCTGATTAATTATTTTGTACATTTCATCAAGGGGAATACTAGTGAAAAGAGATTTGACATCAAATGAAACTAACATTTCATCATCATCTATAATGATGTCTTTAATTTTGTTTTTTAATTCTTCAGCATTAATGATATCAAATTGATTATTATTATTTAAAGTGTTTAATGTTGGATTAAGGAAAGATGCTAATTTCTCAGTAGGTGAGTCAGAGCATATTTTAAGGAATTTTTACTAGGCGACAAACTAGGACTTAGGGGGGGGGGGGGGGGGTCCGGGGGCCCTCCCCCGGAAAATTTTGGAAAATTTAAAGCTTAAAAACGCAACTTTAAGCTATTTTTTAACTAATTGAACCTCTTAAATTAGTTTTGTAGGGAAAAACAAAATCCACAGCTTAAAGGAAGATAAAATTATGTACTTTATGTTATTTCACTAAATACAGGTTTTTAAAATGTAACTTAACTAAGTGAAGTGCTGTTGTAGTACAAAATATTTTTATAAAGAGTTAGAAATTACAACATATGACATTCTTTAAGATCAAAACAAAAAATGTAAACACATTTTTTACAGATGAATGAAAAAAATCACTTATTATCATTTAAAGAAAACAGTTTTTTTATTGTAAAAAAAACCATTGCTTGTAACAGGTTTGAAATTTAGCTGTACTAGGTTCTATTAAATAAATACAGGGTTCACACTGACCTGGAAAGTCAGGGAAAATCAGGGAATGTCAGGGAAATAAATCGAGGTCAGGGAAAGTCAGGGAAACTTTTTGAAATAACCCTAAAATCAGGGAAAATAACCAAACTTTAGGTAACATAAGCTAAAAGTCAGGGAAACAAAATTTGTCAATTAAATAAACTATAAACAAACAAGCCCCTCGTTTTTTGTGACATTAAGGGTCGGTTTCAGAAAGCAGGGTTTAACTAGTCCGTGACTAGCGTTAGTCGAGGACTTACTAACTCTGGGGTTAAATATTGGATTTCAGAGAAATGGTTTAACTCAAGGATTAGCTTAGTCTCGGACTAAAGTTAGTCCAGGTTTATTTAAAACATACTGTTGAGAATCTCCGCAGCGCCACCGTCAGATCTTATTTATTTGTTTACTTTTTTCATTTGCGACATGTTGACGTTTGAGTCTGATATTTCTCTGTGTTTTAAATTGGTTTATTACTTACATTAAAGAGACGTTTTCCCCATTTTTGATTTGATATTGAATCTTGTAATTATTCTGAACACATACTTTTTATTTGTTTTAATCAATTCAGTGCTGCCAACTATATGTAGGGGGGGGGGGGGATACCCCTTAGTGTTTGACTTAGTCGCGGACTAGCTAAATAAACCCGGGCTAACTTTAGTCTGAGACTAAGCTAATCCATGTGTCAAACCTTATCTCTGAAATCCAATATAGTCCAGTCAACGAATGCTCAAGAAGGGATTGTAGGCAGACTTTTTGATATTTTTTGTTTTATTTTTGGGATGTGTTTAGATGTGTTTGGAGATGATTATACCAAAAGTCCCCAGCCCTAGGGTCAGTGCTAAATCCGTGGCAAGGCAAAATGTGTCCCGTTTTTTGGTCGTTTGGCTATATCTGGGAAACAGTGTGTTATAACTAAAAAGTAGTTATGTTCAAAATAAAAGCTGAATTTATTCTCTACATTATAGTATATCTTCTTTTTTTTGTATCTCTTGCCGTTTAGGAGATACCCGCTGTTGAAAATGGGACTTTTTTTTTAAAAAAAATTACATTTGCTCTACGTTTTTCAAACAATTTTGTCAAAGAGTGGTCCATTCAAAGAGTGGTTTGTAGACAGACTTTTTGATATATTTTTGGGATGTGTTTGGAGATGATTATACCAAAAGTCCCCAGCCGGTCAGTGCTAACTCCGTGGCGAGGCAAAATAACCCCGGAGTTAGTAAGTAAAAAAAGTAAACAAATGTTTATAACTTCTTGTAGATAATACATTTTGATAAAAGTAAATCATTTTAAATTAACGAAGTGATTAAATAATTCCTGATTTTTAAAAAATAAGACATATTCATTTTTTTAATTAGTAAGTATTTATCATTATTGGGAGGCCCCGATTTAGGGTAAGATGCGCCCTGGGCAAACCTTTTTAGCCACCCCCTCCCCCCGCCTCAAAAAAAGAATGAGATATTTGTAATTACTGAATAGTATTTTTGGGTTAACCAATGTGCTGATACCATACTGTACTACCATACTGTAGTAAAAATGATGTTTTTGGTGGTATTAACCTGAAATGGTGTGTACTGTTGATAAAAAATTAGTAGGCCTAATTAATTTTTTATAACCCGTTTTTGAGCTATCTGCAAACATACATGAACATAATTGTAAAGGTACCAGTTTGCATGTGCAATACTACTTTTTAAAGTGTAAAATCAATTTGTTTTTAATAAATGAACACGTGGATTAAAATAGTCATAACTTTTATTACCAAAAAGAAAATACACGAAATAGATACTTAGATATGAAAATGAAAAAATATGACTTTTGGATTTGTCTGCTGTTCGGTATGAAATGAACATTAACATTTTGAAAATAAGTAAAAAGTAAACTTTTTGATGTAACGAATTACAGTAAGTGAATAAATAGCCTATTAATATAATAATTTTCTTGAAAACTTAAAGTTAACGCAACTAAATGGAAACTAAAACTAAAACTAAAATGGAAAAAAATATTTTGGTTTCCATGGCGTATTCTCACTCGGGAAAAATTATATTATCGTTTTGATAATATTACTTATAGCTTCAGCTACTTTATACTTTATGCACATAATGACATATACTTAACTCTGATACATAGCACAAATCTGCTGTCTCTTTATGAAAGGTGCCGTCGGCAAAAATCTCAAGGCTATTAGCACCTGAGTTTGAACCGGCACCGGACTTCCGACAATGACTCTTTGTTGATGATGGCTTGTTAAGGGCAAGTGCTAATATTTGAATTAGTCCTCTTACGCATGTTTTAGAAAACCTTTATCTGTCTTCAAATTCGTTATTTTTAAGTTGGATGAAAGGGTTAAAATTACTTAATAAATTATTTCTCCTGTTTAATATGTCTTCATTATCGTCTAAATCTAAATATTCAATATAATCCATTTTTAAAAATCAAATTATTTAGTTATTATTATTTTTGTTTTATTTTTGATAAACTTAAAAAAACGAAATAAAGAAAAATAATCACATAAATACGCTTCTTTTTTTATACTAGATATCGTACAAGTATATTCTATAGTAGTACATATATTATAAATTGATATAAATAATACGATAAAAAAAAAAAAATTGTGTAAACCCAGGTTAATTAATTTTATAATGAATAGGTACTTATATAACGCGTATTTAATTTTCAAAGAAATAATAAAGATGGTAAATAATGCTGTATTAAATAAATTTATGATTCATTCTTTATTTAATCCAAAACTTAAACCTGCCCCCTACCAGGTTTAAGTTTTGGATTAAATTTAACACCTAACGCAGGATTTAGTCAAGAACTTTAGTCCTAGTTTAAATTTTAGTCTAGAACTAGCTTAAACCTCGTCTTTTAAACCCAAATATCTTAGTCCAGTTCTAAATATGGAGTTTAATCTCGCGTTAATCCTTGTCTCTGAAGCCGGACTAGGTTAAGTGCTTAGTCCTAGTTTAAAACAGATTTAAACCTTGTCTTAGAAATCGGATTTTCTTAGTCCTGGACTAAATCAGTGATTTAGTCCAGGACTAGCGTTAAACCTCCTTTCTGAAACCGACCCTAAGTTTTTTTCAGATGAATTTGTTACTAATTTTTATTTCGAGTATATGTTTATTTAACTCTGATATAAGAAACAAAATTTTGAAGAAGAAACATAGCATGGTTACACAACTTGCATAATATCTTGGAAATGATATTGTCCTCGGATATTGGCTTAGACAGTTCACCAGGATGAAACTAACTTTTATTAAAAAAAAAGAAAATAAATTAACGAAGTCCAGTTTGTTTAATGAGCTCAAATAGAATTAAATTGAATTACATAATTTGATTAATTATCAAATAAAATGTTTTAAATAGTTTATATTATTGATTGATTAATCAAATTTGAGTAAATTTTTGTAGTACAAAATCAAAAAGTTGGCAATAAAAATCAGTTATTTTATTCGACTACGTTAGTGGTGGAGATTATTATGACAAGTAAATATACGAGTATATATACTTTTTTTTTTTTTTTTAATAAAAAATATTTCATATTAATGTTGAATGTTAAAAAAATTCTTGGACATATATACATTGTATTTTTAAAGAAAATAATAATTAAAAGTATTTTGAAGATGAGTAATTAAAAACATACCTTTTTTTTCAGCGAAAAAATAGGCTCATGAAAAAACCAAATTTTTAATTAGAAAATAAACGTCACCAGAAAAAAAGTTTTTACATCTCTAAGCCCTACTAATCATATTAAGGGGGCCATATTTTGTGATTTTTTAAAAAAAAATAAACAATATTAGGTAAATTAGTTACTTACTGTTAAATTCTACATTTTAGGTATTTATGAGTGCATTTTATTTAAAGGAAAAAAACCATTTTCTTAATATATTTACTTTAATTAACAAGATTAAACTGTTGTGACGTTTTAATGTTTATTAAGGTTTTAGATTACTTTAAGTGTTTAAACAAAAGCCGTGAATAAATATTTCCGTTAAATTTACGAGATTGTTATTCTTTTTTTTTTTTTTTTTTTTTCATTTGTCAGGGAAAAATGATCAACATAGTCAGGGAAAGTCAGGGGATGTCAGGGAAATCCAAATCAAATTTTAAGTGTGAACCCTGAAATAGAGTAAAGGTCGGTAAGGTGAAGAAAATTCCGGTAACTTTTGTGATTAAAAAATTTGACTTTTAAGTTTAAAAATGTATAAAAAAGAGTAAAACTTAAAAATCCCGCGACGCACGTGCATATTCCTATTGTATAGATGTTCAGCATTAAATTAAAGCACTAGCTAGATCAAAAACTAGAAAATAAATTTTGGGCATAAAAGTTTGCTCAGAATTGTCAAAGTGTCACTTTTTTTAAAAAAAATTACCCTAGTAACAAAATAATTTTGAATGATTGTAAATTTTTTATTTATGGCATAAAAAACTGCCGGCACTACCTCTAGTCACTAGGCGACAAAACCTTAGCACTGGGCGACATTAGTGTCGCCCAGTTAATATGTTAAAATATGCTCTGAGGTGAGTTACGACCGTCAATTATGGGCCGGAGTGGTTGGTTAATTTTATGGATCTTTAAAAGTCCATGGATTCTTGGTAAATGACTGTTATCAATATTAAGTTTAGTTTTCTCTTGTGCAGTGATAAATTTATATTTGAGCAATTTGTTGATTAGTTTGGCATACTCTTTTTTAATTTCATTCAATGGATTAATTCTGATCTTTCTGTATGTATCCTTATCTTGAAGAAGTTGTTCCATTTTTAATTGATAATCAATTTTGTTCATAATTATAGTTTTATTACTTTTATCTGATTTTATAATAGTTATTTGAGGGTTTTCTCTGATAAATTTTTTTAATTTATTCATGTCTTGTAAAATTTGTTTATTAAGTAAATTATTATTTAATTTTTTATTATAAGCTGCTTGGAAGTTGGTGATGGAATTAATGAAGCTGTTTCTTAAAAAAGATTTATGATTATCTGGAGAATCAAGGTTATTAAGTAAAAATTCAATGTCAACAATGATTTTAAGAATTGAGTTATCTATATTGAAAGGCATTACATTAAAGTTTTGCCCCAGGCTTAATACATTTACTAAATAATTAGGAATTTGTTGGTTTGTTAGATTAACACACCAACCTTTCTTGAATAAGTTATTGTACCAATCCAGGGATATTTGCTCATCATGGTTACCTATTTTCAACTCATTGGGTTTTCTTCTTTTTATTTTGTTATTAAGTTTATCTTCTAAATTAATTAATAGTTTCGATTTGTATACACTCATGACTCTGAATATTATTACTTTTTATATCATTAAGAACTCTGTCAATGTTATTGTTACATTGTTTATTTATCTTATATGTTTCTATAATTTCTAATTTAATCAATTCTTTTATAAAATTATCTGATAGTTTGTTTATTTTATGGTTATGAGTCTGATTATTTAAAAGTTCAAAGGATTTGACTTTGACCCATTTTAAATGATTAGGTATAATGTTGTTGTTTTTGTGTTGTTTTAGATAGTTCCTTCTACTAATAGCTTTACACATTTTAATAAGATCTGATTTTAAATTCCATACCTGGTTTTTTGTGGTTTTATGTTTTTTAGCATGTAATAAAATACATTTATTAAAATCATTAATGATCGATTTTTCTTCTTTTTGGAAGTTAGCGAAGGTAGCCCTGGCGTTGTCCATCTCCAGGTGATAAATGACCTTAGTAAGAAGGGTCGAAACGTCTCAGTAAAAATGACATAAGGTTATTTATTTACACCTAAAATTGGTCCATCAACCATAACGTCAATAATCAAATTAAAAGGTGTCAATCGCAACTTATTCTATTAATTATTGATTAATATGTAATTTTTTTTATTGTCTGCTACCACGGAAAAAATAGCATATGCTGCACGACTGTGAAGTGTTTTTTTCTTTACTTTGGCAATATTTACTGTCTCGCTCCGCTCGACAGGAAATGTAATTGCCGTGGTAAAGAAAAAATTTACTTCACAGCCTTGTAACATTATATACTATTTTCCCACTGAACCGGACTACAACCATATAAATGCATTGAAAAGACCATAATTATAAAAAAAATGTATTTTGTCAATAAAAAATAAAATAATATTTTTTAGAGTCATGGATCAGATCCCTTTGTAAAGTGACTCACCTTTCCTTAATTTAATTTATTTTAATTGGTTTAGACTCTTGATTGACAAGTTACTTCATTATGTGATAATTGTTTTTATATAAAAAAAAAAATATATATATTTTTTGACTTATTGCAGTACTCCTCCATTTTTAACCCATTCAATGCGTTATCCAATACATGAACCTTCCTTAGTTACCGTATATATCTAAACGATTTTAAAAGTTAATTCAAAAATAAATAAATAAAAAAAAAAAAAAGTTTGGATCCACTGTGGATACAAACGTGAGCGGGCCTGACGTAGCCTTGCAAGATGGTTCTACTCGAGGCACGGAGAATAGAGCTACAGAGGGCTGAAAGGGAGGGCTTGGATCCACTGTGGATCCACCCGCCTGGGGCGTTAGCACGGCATGGATCCACCCGCGTTGAATGGGTTAAAGAATTTTTACCCAAAAAGGTTTGAAAATGTCCTAAAAAGGGACGAAATATAACCATATTTTTTAAAAAAACGAATATGAATTTGTTCATTTTTTTATTTTTTATAAAGAAAACCCGTATTGACACAATACGATGAAATTACTTATTAAAATTAAAGGGGACAACCAAAATAGAAATGTAAAATAATTTTTTTTTTTGAAATTTTCAAAAAGTGGTATCTTTACTTTTGGTCGAAGAATATTCAGGAATTTTTTCAGATTTTTTGCACTTCACATAAGCGAGATAGGGGGGGGGGGGACACGTTTCACACCCACTTCAAACTTGCCATGCTCGCCCTATCAAAGTTATATTCAAAGAATTACATATTTTTGTAACCAACTCGACGTACCCTTTCATATGATACCCCTCACAGTGTTGAAAAAAAGAAAAAAAAAAATTAACCATTAAGTTTTTAAAATATTTTTTTTTAAGTCTCCATATTTTTAACGTGTGTGGGTAGGTACAAGACATATACATGCCAAATGCCAAAGTCATCGGACAAAAGGTGTAGCCGCGAGAGCAGGCGACGGACGGACGGACAGACAGACACACGCAGGAAAATATAAGGGCCCTTGGTTTTTCCTATGGACCCTGAAAATGGCCCAATTCAATTAACTCATAGCTGGTTAAAAATCTAGAACAAAACATAATTTTAACCAAAGGAAAAAAGGGGTATCTATAATTTTTGGCTATGACTTTAGGCCGAGTGTCACTAGTAAAAAAACCAACTTTGCAGAAATGAAAGCTTCATGCAAGCAGGTGCTTAGTCAAACTAGTGATAATTATATTAGTGATGGGACTTGGTTTCAAAATTGTATTTGATGGCGGCCATCTTAAATTAGTATTTTTGTACAAAAGTTATTATATCGCAAAAGGAAACTAACTTATAAATTAGAAGGTTCTAGTGCAATTGGTTCTGGAGATATTGTCATGTCAAATTCTGCATATTAATTGCCACCATATTGAATCAAGATGGCCAAACCCAAGGATGGTGTACCCCTTTTAATGTGGAAGGGGGTACATGGTTCTTAAGAATATCGTACCTCCTGGAGGATTATTTTTTATCTGCCATTTTTATTTTTTTTAGGGGGTAAAAACTTAAGTTTGCCAAATTTTATGTTTCTAGCTCAACATCAATATCAGTGAGTTGGCAGTGTGGCTTTATATTATATAAATGAATCGATACTTAATAATGGGTAATTATAATAATTAAATCAAATACATAGCGATAAATAACTCTGTAATGACATCAATCCTATGTTATAATCAGGGCTCGATTTGAGGCGGAACGGCGTTCCGGGACCTCTCTCTCTCTGATAAATAAAAAAAAATTATCGGCACTAAGATCGCACTAAGAGTGCGTTTTATGTCTAAAATTGCTTAAAATGCTGTTTTTGAATATTTATTTTTTAAATTTTTCCTGGGGGGGGGGGGGGGGTGGACCGTCGGACCCCCCTTCTATAAGGAAGGGGGAAGTGGGTAGGTTGAGTTCCGACACCTCAATTTCTAGAAATCAAGCACTGGAAATAATTAATAATCTGGTCCATCTAACTATTGGCTTTTCCCCCAGTTGAAAGAACACCTTAAAGGTCAAAACTTTTCGACAGATTATGAAGTGCGGTCACAGATTAAAAAACAAAACGAACACTTTTTTGTCAACAGATAGAAAAAATCGGTCCGAGACAACTCAGACAAACTTTCTCATATACGAGTTCATAATTACTTAGCCCAGTGTTTCCATTTATTAGTTTTCAAATGTACATTTAAATATTATTGAACATTTCATCAAAATTTATCATAAAAATAACTTCTCCTGGGCGGGGAATCGAACCTGGGCTCTCTCCATCCGCGTTTTAAGCTAATTTCTCAGGAACTAGATTTTTTCCGGGAAAACGGCTTATATCGTTGGATTCGTATTCAAATAGACTACATTTTAGAATTTTTTAATCAAAATCGTCGGAACCGTTTTCAAGAAATAATTTTTTTTCAGAGTTTTTGGGGGGTAGCGCCCCCAAAATTAGTGCTAAAAATTCATTTCTCGATTTCGCCTCGGGGTATGATTTTTGTGAACATGTATGCCAAATTTCGTCAAAATCGGCCCAGTAGTTTAGGCCCCAGGCGTCTGCACAGACGACAGACAGACATTTTTTAAAAAACCACTTTTTTGGACTCAGGGGACCTCAAAACGTGTAAATCCATCAAAATCTCAAAATCGAATTTTCGCGCCATCACAATGCTTTCTCTTTATATGAGAAAGTAAAAAATGTATTTTACGTTTGGAGGAGTTTGTTACATTAAACGGTGATTATGTAGAAAAATTATAATTTTCCTTTAACTTAAATAAATTTACTTCTTCCAAACTTAAATTAATTTTTTATTGCTTCCTGAATAACAAATAAAAATTGGGAGACCTTACTTATCAATCTCCCCTTGTAATTCTAATAGTAGTGTTGGCTTGAGGTCATTTTATTTTATATCTAATAATAAAGGAACGGAGACTTTATAAGGATCAGAAGCCTCTCTTAAATCCTTTGTTAAGAGAGTTACAGTCCGGTCAAGATTACTTTTAACTTTTGACAGGGTGGAAAAGTTGAAAAACTGGGATGGCAAGCCAATGAGAGCTCAAGATGTTGAGTCTTGTGTCAAAATAATGAGCTCTCATTGGCTGACCCTCGATTTCCCCTTGCTGTCGAAAGGTAAAACTCATCTAGACTGGACTGTAGCTTTCTCTCTCTCTCGCGTCTTTGTTGTTTTCTCTATAAACAACTATAACTACGTATAAAATATAATCTTTATAAACTATCTATGTGTACCCAGTAGTGATTATGTATAATGAGGTTGGATCCTGACGTGGGTAAAAAGTATAAAAACTCAGTTCAGTGTTGGCGACGTTTCGACCTCACCGGTCCTTATCAAGCCTAAAATATAAATTCTTTATTTTTATATATATAAAACCACATACACTGTGTCCGTTCTTCTGGATCACATAATCATAATACATAATTATAAGAAAAATTGAATAAAATAAAAACCCTTGTCATAAATAGATAACAATAAGAATAGATAACGATAATAATAGATAACAATAATAATCATAAGTAATTACCTAAGTTGACATCTAGTAGACATTATCTGTCTCTAAATATGTCTGGTAACTGTCAGTTCAACAATTTAGTATTGTTTCGTCTCATGATATCTAGAAATAATAAACTGATTAAAACTAAAATCTCATTAGATAGAATGAAAAGAACAGGACACAGTGTATGTGGTTTTATATATATAAAAATAAAGAATTTATATTTTAGGCTTGATAAGGACCGGTGAGGTCGAAACGTCGCCAACACTGAACTGAGTTTTTATACTTTTTACCCACGTCAGGATCCAACCTCATTATACATAAAATATAACATTTTGAGAAATATAAAGGGTAAAGTGATCTGGGATCTTATAAAAATGCTTCTTAAAATAGTAGTAATCTGTATAGAAGTGGAATTAATTTGTTTAATTAATTATAAATAGTTGGTTGTTTTGACTGAGATTTTGTGCTACCACTTCATAATTATAAGTAGAGAGGTTAAAAAAGAAACAATATTGTCACCACAATTTTTATAATTAAATAGACTCGTTTCAACTTACAATATCATCTTCAGTATGCATGCTAACTTAGTAGAGTGAATGCTGCACTAAGCTAACTATTTTACAAATATTATGGCAAACTAACAGTACAATGTGGGGGTAGACTAGAGTTGTGTGGGTAGAAGGATTACGGAAGGAACAAGGTAATAGGTTCTATAGTAATGTAGAATGTTTTAATAAAAAATCTAATCTTGACAACTCTGCTCTTGTAAAACCATTAAAAAATATATATTTTTTAAAAAAAATTGTCTGGTAGTTGTAAGGTATTTTAGTTATAGTAATATAAGGATTTATTGTTTAGCTTTAAAAAGTTGAAAATCAAAATGTTTACCTGAATCATACCTTTACTGGGTTCCAACTTGGATCTCAACTCCATACCTCTTACCTTTTCCTTCCATAATCCTCCTACCCACACAACTCTAGTCTAACCCCACCTTGTACTGTTAGTTTGCCATAAAAATTTGTAAAATAGTTAGCTTAGTACAGCATTCACTCTTACTAAGTTAACACGCATACTGAAGATGACATTGTAATTTGAAACGCGTCTCTTTAATTATAAAAAATTGTGGTGACAATATTGTTGGGTTTCTTTTTTTTCTTAAGTATAATTAACTATACATCCATTTTAAATCTATTAAAAATCACAGCTTGGCAAATGTTAAGCTTTTACAAAACTTTAGATTTCCTTATGTAGAGTTAGGTGTTGGTTGGAATGAAAGTCCTTTTTAATTTCTTTTTTTTTTTTTTTTTTTACAAAGCTTTCGCCCAGGGAACCTGGGCTTCTTCAGTGAATGGTAGAATACTGTAAATTTAGAGACTAAAAGGACTTTCATTCCAACCAACACCTAGTAGTAGTAGTAATCTAGTACTTTCTACTAGAACCTTGCAATTAGGCCATCACTTAGGCACTTTTTACGCCCCGCAGTAGAGAGTTGCAGCCACTTCACACATCATACATATGTACATTGTACCGCCGAAGCGAGTATGATGTGATCAATAGTGAGCCATATAAATCAGAGCGTCACGGCGAGGAATCAAACCCCGTCTCGTTCCACTCATGATTCAGTGATGGCCGAGCAGACGTGGTTTAACCCACACGGCCAGGCTGGCTCTCAACCAACACCTAACTCCACATAAGAAAACTTCCAACTAAAGATTTACATCTCTTAATCTTAACTTGCTGAAAATCCAGCTTCACGTTGACCCTTCAGCACTTTCCAATCTCACATGAAATCCAAGTACCTTCAAATTTATGTTTTGTTTAAATTGATTCTTTTACGTCCCAAGTCTGGACCAATTCATCTGTTGTCACAATGCATTTTAACATTTCATTTTATTGAACTTTTGTTGTTTTTAGATGCGGCTAGTAATGAGGAGGCAGGAAATGACCTGAGTATGGGGATCTCGTACTGTCCACAAACTGCACAACTACTGCAGTCAATCTCCACGGATCTGCAAATCCACGATGACTCAGTACACAACAAATTAAATGCTTATCAGTGTCCACAATGTAACTACAGTACCGGCATCAAGGGTAGCCTGAAAATTCATATTAACTCGGTTCATAAGAAAATAAAGCCGTTTGAATGTGGCCACTGTGAATATAAAAGCAACAATAAGGTTTACATAAATAAACACATTGATGCAGTCCATAAGAACATCACATTCCAGTGCCCTCACTGTCAACATAAAACTAAGTGGGAAACTACTCTGAAAAGACATATCGACTCGGTGCATAATAATGTTTGGGCATTTCAGTGCCCTCACTGCGAGTATAAGACCAACTGGAAGAGTTCTTTAAAATCACATGTTGACATTGTACACCGAACAAGGTCATTTCAGTGCGTTCACTGTGAGTATGAAGCCGATTCTAAGAGTACTCTAAAAACGCATGTCGACTCGGTTCATAAAGAAATTAAGCTATTTCACTGTATCCACTGTCAATACAAGACCAAGAGAAACTGTAATCTTAAAATGCATGTTGATTCTGTACATCGAAAAATCAGGGCGTTTCATTGTGACTACTGTGAACATAAAACCAACTGGAAGAGTAAACTGAAGATGCATATCGACACGGTACATAATGATGTAAAGGCGCTTCAGTGTCCTCACTGTGATCATAAAACCAACTGGAAGAGTTCTCTGAAAAACCATATCGACTCCGTTCATAATAAAATAAGGGCGGTTCAGTGTCCTCACTGTGATCATACGAGCAGCCGGAAGAGTAAGCTCAAACTACACATTGACTCGATTCATAAACAGATAAGGGCGTTTCAATGCGCCCATTGTAAATACAAAACCACCCAGAAGTGTACTCTGAAGAATCACATCGTTTCGGTTCATACGAAATTAAAGGCATTTCAGTGCCCTCACTGTGAGCACAAGACCAATTGGAAGAGTAAGCTTCAAATGCATATCGACTCGATCCATAAGAAATTAATGGCCTTCGACTGTCCTCACTGTGAGCATAAAACCAACTGGAAGAGTTCTCTCAAAAAACACATCGATACGGTTCATAAGAAAATAAGGGCGTTCGAGTGCCCTCACTGTCAATATAAAACTACGAGAAATGACACTCTCAACAGACATATCAAATTCGCTCATAAGAGTGAGACTGTTTCGAAGAAGTAGAAGTATTTCGGTCTGCTAACATCCTCCCTAGAAGTAAGTGCAAAATAGTTTCAGTGTTAGACTAGCTCAGTATTAAAGGTCGACCAAGAAGTCATGAACACGGGAGAAACTGAAAGCTTAGCTTCGTTTAAAGTCGGAACTTCCAAGTATTGCCGAAGTCTGTACAGTCGGGTGCTAACACAATACCCATTTCTAGTTTGTATGACATGCGCAGTTACGTCAAATCTCACAAATAATAACTGAAAGGTTTCCAATCTGTTAGGTTTCCTGTTTTGTTTGTTTTTATGCCGTACGAATTATAGTCACAACTGTCTTAAATGATTTTTGTACGATCCACAAATCCACGGGATGATGCAAATGCAAAGGACGCTACAAATAACGGGGTTGGAACAAACCTAATATGTATTTGTTATTACAAACATTATTGCTCTCTATGACAATTAATCAAAATAATATTAACGGATTTCTAGTTTGTTTTCCCCATAATATTTTACTACGTTTTTATTAGCTTGCTTTCTTGTTTGTTTGTTTGTTTGTCCAGTACAAATCTAGCAATCGATTTCTAACTAATTTCACGAATAGCTAGACATCGAACTCGATGACAATGCATTATTTTAATACTTTTAGCCATCTTTCAGCAGAATTTAATTGGTTTTCAGCAAATTTTGCTGTACGGAAATTTAGTTTGGAAAAAATCCGCAAGTTATTTTATTTGTTTTGCCATGTCCCATATTTACGCAATCTTCATTTTGACGGGTCTCAAATTTGTGATAGATAAACATTGAATGACAGCAACACAGGAAATATCAATTATATTATTTATATTATTTCAAATATATAGATGGCACGGTTTAGATTTGGTGTTGGTGAGATCCATTGTACAAAGATTTGTCCTTTTATAGGTTTAAGATCAGCTCTCTAGCTGGTTGTCATTTATGTGAAGTAAATAAATTCGGAACTATTTTTTTTTCACTAACATTATATATTATTATAACAATAACAATTATATTATCAACATTACATACGATTCAACAGAAAATTTAAAAACGTAGAATATAAAAAGTTCTTTTTATCTTGAAATTATTTTATAAATAAAATAACCAGTGAAACTTTCTTGGAATCTCATTATTTTTATAATGGAATTTTAAAGTTATAAAATAGATATTCATTTTATTGTAATTCAAAGCAACTTTTAATACTATAGGACTAGATATAGTTTACAAACTATTTACAAACAGAAATAAAAAAGTAACAAATCAAACTCAGAAATAAAGAGGAAGAAAAAAATAGATTAAGAAAAGAAGAAAATCTATTTAGATTTAAAGAATATTATTATGAAAAATCAATAAATAATAATATAAAAATATTATCGTACATTATTAGTGATTTCTTAACAGGTTACAGTGTTGCCTGTTGCAAAAAAAAATTAAAAAATGAAGAAGTTATCAAATATAAAATTATTAATAACAATAGAACAACACTGTGTTTTTTGACAGTGGTCTATTTTATTAAAAACTGACTGTACATGACACCAAAACAGCGACACTAGCGCACTCCTCAGATTTCCATGACTTCTTGGTCGACCTTTACCAGTTAGCTGTCGACGAATAAGAAGAGCAAGTTTATCCTATTTCTAAATTTTATACCTAATGTATTCCACTATATGGTAAATAGATTCTGAAATCCATGTAGGTATCAATAAGGAATATCTTTATCCATAAGTCTTAGTCCTCAAGGGACAAGAAGCTAGGGCATGCTCACACTTTCAATCCGTTAAATATCAAATGGGATAAATCATTGTAAATAAATTATACATTTTATATGTATAATATTATATTTGTTAAATATTACATAAAATATATATATTATTCAAATAATTGTGTGTTTTCTTTAATTAATCCATATTCTCTAAACAAGTCATAGAATGCCAAAGGAAATATGTACTGTAAAATCTCACGTATAATACGCACCTGTGTATAGTACGCAGGATACATTTTGACTTCAAATTCGAGGAAAATTCAAAATGCGCACCCAACTTTTCCATCAAATTTTAGAAAAAAAAAAATCACTAATAATTTGTAGCGTTGGGACAACAGACTAGAAAATACAACCGAATAAATACGTCGATTGAGAAAAAAACAGTCGATTGAATTCAATCGACTGAAAACAGTTTTTATACAGGGAATAGGGGTATATGAATGAAAAAAGTCTAGAGTAGATAAAGGTGAAGTAAACATATAGACTGAAACCGCAATTCCAATGGTTTTTTTTAATATAGGAGTGGTAGGGAAAGAGAACAACGGTGGAGGCCGTAAAGGGCTCAGAGCTGAGGGGGGGTGAGAGGCGCCTTCTCACTCTCACCCCCCCCCCCCCCCCCTCAGCTTAGCCACATATACACGTCCAAATTACAACTAATACAAGTCCAAACTACAGACTGATATCAGTCGAATGAAAACTAGATATCCACAACCGAATCAATGAATATTTTAAAACAACCAATTAGTCGACTTTTTTCAGTCGATTGCTTCCCAACGCTATATAATTTGTGTATAATAAGCACCTAGTTAAAATAATTGCGTAATTTAAATATTTATAGCTATATTATTTTTATAAAAGAAAAGTTTTTTAACTACAGGGTTAAGTTACATTCCAAAGTACATTTTCAATAAATTTGTCTGTCTGTGTGGACAGCATTTTCCATCGACCACTAACACAGTTGACAACAAGTACAATAACCTCCAAAGCTGGTTGCAAATCATCGTACTTTTGATTGCCTAAAAAGATATAAAAAAAAAAGATTAATTTTCATAATATGAAAAGTCAACATATAATGTTAATTATCTATATAAATAAAAATGAATGTTTGTCTGTCTGTATGTCTCTTATGCCTGCCTAAACCGTTGGACGCATGCCCGGGAAGGTTTTTGAGTTAGTAAAACTATGTTTAAATTTTGGCACGCAGGGGTAGAGGGTACAAAAATGTCAGTCATGAATACTTTTAATGATGCATATCATTGAAAAGCTCTATAAGAGATACATTTTTGTCATATTTTCATTTAGGAGGGGGGTAAAATGGAAAATACAGGAAAAATATTATAATCCTATATAAATAAATATGAATGTTTGTTTATCAGTATGTCATCCGATTAAGATACAACTTTGGGGAATGGTTGGACGCATGCCTGGGAAGGTTTCTGAGTTAGTAAAACTATGTTTAGATGTTGGAACCCAGGGGTACGGGGTACAAATGTCAAAGTAATGAAAACCTTCAATGATGCATATCGTTGAAAAGCTCTTTAATTAAGAGTGCAGTAATTGTTGTTATGTACATTTTTGTCATATTTTCAATCAGGGGGGGGGGGGGTGAAATGGAAAATACAGGAAAAATATTATAATCTATATATCTACATAAATAAAAATGAATGTTTGTTTGTCTGTATGTCTCTTATGTCAATATTGTGTATTGTACATGTATATATTGCAAATTGTAGTATACGTTTATCACATAAGGCAACATTATTTAACTAAATAAACTATTTATAAGGTTTTTTAAAGGTAGCAGCTATACATTTCTTATGTTATTAATGTTTATTAGGCGGTTTATTAGGGCCGGGTCAGCTAGTTTCAAATAAAAAAAAGAAAATGGTCTTTTTAATATTTGTTTGTTGAATAAAATTAACAAATCATTGACCCATTAAATTCTGAAATAATATTATTCATGTTTATATAGGCTGATAGATGAAGATAAACTCCCAACTTGGGGCTTCTATTGTATAACATTTAAATTCATGGTTCATTTGAGGGGGGGGGAGCTAATTTGATATTTGGAAAGGCTATAGCCCTCGGACTCCCTTGGGTATGTTCATGACTCCTTGGGAAATATGAAGTGAAACACATACATAATGAACTAACCATGAGGAGTATTTCCCACAGTAAAACTACAGTAAGAACGTACTATGTCAGCGTTTCCCAAACTTTTTTGACCACGGCCCGGTACAAGATTTTAAAATTTTTCGCAACCCACCTTAAAAAAAAAAAAAATGTATGTATTTTCAAAAAAAAAAAAAAATAATATAAATCAAGTTATTTGTTTGTTTATTCATACTCAAAAATTGCAAAATAATTATATAAGTAATTAAAAAATTAACAATTATATTGATTTAAAACTTTAGTAAATGAAGCAAGCTTTGCTTTCCACATATTTTGTCCCTAGTGCGAAGGATGATGTTGTTTGTCATCACAAAACAATTTCAAATTTGGAGATAATGATGTTAATTTTATTCTCAAATTAGGTTCGACATCCAATATGTTTTGATACTTACATTTTAAGTTCACCAAGGTTTGAGAACGCAGCTTCACACGAATAAGTAGTGACAAAAGGCATTAAAAATTGTATCGCTTTTTCGCAAACGCTTGGATACGCCTTTTGACAGAGCAACCAAAAATTAATTAGTGATACAGTTTCAAACACTTTTTTCAGATCGGTTGCGCACAAAATTTCAATTACACTATCAACTTCTTGTTCACTAAAATTTAAAATTTCCTCCTTTTCAATTTCGACAGAAAAAGGATCTTTAATCGACATATATTATTTGAAGGAATATCCGGAAAGCAGTATTTAAAACTATTTATTAGCTCTGAAAGATGTTGTTGAATTGAAACTGATAGTGTTTCTAGATGTAAATCTCCTTCATCATAGTTTGCATGGGTTTCAATAAATGTATATGTGATGTTTCAAAAGATTTAAAATTTCTTCATTAAATTAATGAAGAAACTCCATTATTTTCTAAGATAGGTTTAAATAAAAATATTTATTGATAATAATTTCATTTTAATTTTTATAATATAACACCGAATTTTTAACCGAAAACATTTTATCATGTTTTTACAATTTTTTTTCGCAACCCGGCAAAATTTTTCTACGACACTTTGGGAAACACTATACTATGTTATATGTCACCTTTTACTGACTACAGTTATGTCACAATCAGTGTTTTTTTTTTTAATTTATATAGTTTAATCATGTACACTATAAATAAAGATAGAACTGAAGGGATAATGTTAATTAATTACAAAAATGGAAACGTCAAATAGCTTTAAGGCAAATGTACTCCAAATATGAAAGAACATGTTTAGAAATTAGTATGTGAGTCAACATCATCAAAGAACATGATTAGAAATTATGTATGTCAGTCAACAATGTAAGGATCCCCCAAATTTCATTAGTATATCTCAAACCGTTCAAAAGTGTGGGGGGGGGGAGACTTTTGGACCACCCTGTATATATATTAATGCCTAAAAGAGTAGTAAAAAAAATTATTACTTACAACTTAGTCTAAGCCCTCATCTACTTCGGTCTATGTAAAGGGTTGCAAAAGGATCGCCAGGCTGCCTGGTATTATGGCCTCTCTCTTATAAGCTATGTTAACTGTCAAGAAGGTTCATCTCTTTCCTCTTGGGTATCTTCCAGTGCAGCCGTAAGTTGAACATGACTGAACCACGTCAGCTGAGAGTATTTTACTATAAGGTCCCGACTCTGGTGTTTCTTATTACCATCGTGGCTTCCTTATTATGCCACTAAGGAAACACATTCCTGTTGATTGTATCCTTTCCTGTTTAGAGGTCCCAGCTGCCGTAAGTCAGAATCTGTGCACAGTTTTCTTGCTTACTTCTCTTTCCCAAAGGAACTCAGCTTCTTCCTAGCAATAAGTTGTCATCTACTAAAGGTAGTAGATGACTGGTACAGTCCTTCAAAATCTTCACTTTTACAGATTTCTTGGCCTACGGTATCGCAATTATCACATTTAGTTTTTTTCAATGTTATAGTTCCAACTTTTACTGTTTTATGGTGTGTTGTGAAGTATATATAATGTCCGTCCGTATTGTTGTATTTTATCCGGTAGTATAAGTAGCAAACTGCATGTGACATCATCCTACTTAAGTTACGCAAATGAAAGAAATTCTCCAAATATGGTCCTCAAGTAAAGGAGGGCTTGTGACTGCTATATAAGGGGGAATCAAACAGAAGTCGATATCCGGCCAGTTGTTTTCTTCCTCCTGCTGAACGGGGTGAGAAGAGTTGACATTATCACGAGGAGCCATGATGATAGACGAGTTATATTCCCTATAAAAACAAAGTTTTATCTTATAAATTCTTTATATTTTTTCCATTTTGGTTGAGTTTCAAGAAAAATATTATTAACCTTAACATAATATGTATTAATAAATAATATTAATTATCTTTTCTTTAATTATTTTTATAATAATATTTAAAACAAATAAGCCTCTAGTAATAACTAACATATAATATATATAAGTCTTAAGTAATATAATATCCAACACACAACTTTCCCTATTTTTTTTTAATAAAAAAAAGAAAAGAAAATTAGGGTATTCCATAAAGTGCACGCAGTGCGTCAAAAAAACTTTAAGGAAAATTAAAATGAATAAAAAAATTCCAACATATAAATTTCTTTATAAAATTTTCTTTTTATAAAATCTTCTACAGGTCGCTTGATTGACATACATATAATTTGCATTAGGGCTTACTTTTTGTCTTATATAAATTATTATTAAATTTAATTAATTACCATGAGGTTGGAAGTTGACCTCTACCAATTACAACATCTTGGAATTTCTATATATTAATTTTATATATTATATTATTTTATTCTATATATTAACTATTTTCTAATAAAGTTTTATTTAAAATTGATTTAATTTTGTTTTAATTATATTGATGAATCTTTTACATTCAATTTATATGCTTTACAGGTAATTATAAGCTTATTAACCTTTATTAATAAAAAAACTTCTTCCTAACATGAGGATTTATCCTCGACAATGTCACTTATAATTTTGTGATGTGTGAAATAAAAAACTTAAAATCATAAACTAGTTTATGATTTTAACTCGTTTATTATCATCATTGTGATGTGTGATGCAACATCTACAGTCTGCGCATTTAAAGTTTTGACTTTTGACAGCGCAATAAAATCCGATATTTCACCATTAGACAGTGTTGATTCTATGGTATTCTATGGGCCAGAGACATTTCTTTTTCTCTCTCTCTTTCTAGGTTGGCTAATCTGAGTGTCAAAAGTCAAAACTTTAAATACGCAGACTGTAACTCCTGTATTAATATTTGCATATACTCTTCCTTCTTTATAATATGCAATCATTATTTGTACTGTTAAAAATGAATGATGTTAATTTTCAAAGAAAATTACGCTATTGCAATAGCTTCAAAATTTGTGTAATGCGAATTTTTGAAAAATTTTTACCATGGAAATCCGTTTTAGACCATTCTGAATCGATTCCTGAAATTTAACACTTTTTTTTATGTATGTATGTATGTATATATGTATGTATATATGTGTCACTCCAGACGATATCTCCCCTTAGGATGCACTTAAAAATTTCAAACAAATTTTAAAATGTCAATAATATCAAAAGAAAGGATGAGTTCGTTGGCCAGAATTTTTGGAGTTCATTTAGGGTCAATATAGCATAAAGATGTGTTTTTTCTATTTTACCCCCCTTTTATATGAAAATATGATAAAAGTGTACATAACAACAATTACTGTACTCTTAAAGCGCTTTCCAACGACAAGCGCGTCTTGAAGGGTAAATACTATTTTCACTTTTGTACCCCGTCAGTACTCCTGTGTGAAAATTTTTTTTTTTTTTTCACCCATGCAAATTCTAAACCAAAATTTTCCTATATTATCATAAGCTAATAATACGCAGATTTCTTTGAAAATTTGCTCATTTAGTCATGGTGCATGGCTGGACTTTTTTAAATAATAATATATTATGTTACTAGGCTGTGAAGTGAGTTGTTTCTCAACAGCGGCCAAGGTAAAGCAAAACCACTTCACAGTCGCGTAGCATACGCTATTTTTTTCCGTGTTAGCAGACAATGAAAAACATTAAATATTAATCAACAATCAATATGATAATAACAAATATTAGTACGTACTTAAGATTAAAAAAAGAAACCTTAAAAAGATGTTACACTATAAGAAAAGATAAATAAAATGCATTGACATCTAGCGGATTTTAATCATACTAAGAAGCATTTCTACAAAGACTGCAGCGCTAAAAACGGAAGTTTTGATAACTACTAGCTGTAAAGAAAAAAAAAAATTCTGTCCTAGGACGTAAAAAATGTTTTCTTTACAGCTAGGAGTAATGAAAAGATTTTTTAAGTCCACGTAATGAAAAAATGGATTTTAGCTATGTTTTTTAGGGTCTAAAGTTACTATTTCACAGCCTACCACGGAAAAAGAAATCGACTGAGGATGACCTTACAAGGAAAAGTCAAAACGTCTCAAATCAAATGAATTTAATTGAATTATTCACAACTAAATTGGTCCATCATACTTATTAATAATAAACAATTTTAGCTTAGCCCTGCCCAACGTAGCAGTCAGTGGCGGCGATTGGACTTTAAAAGTGAGGGGGCGAGCCTGTAACACCGGGAGGTTTGGGGGTATGAAATTCCCCCACCAAAAAGGGGGGGGGGGGGTCCGGGGGTCCTCCCCCAGAAAATTTTTACAATCTAGGAGCAAAATGGTGTTTTAAGAGTTTTTGAGGCTAATTTTCTAGATGGTTCATTCTTAGGATTTTTATTTGAAATTTAAAAGTTTCGTAAATAAAGTTTAAACAAAATTTTAGGTCATGTTTTTAAAAGTTTAGAATTTTTACAGCATCATAGTAGGCCTAGGCCATGACTAAAAGTAAATTATTGCTTATAACTTCTTAAAATAACATAATAACGTCATGGGTAAGAACTGAAAACGTCAGGCCCATTACTCTAATAAATATTAAAGTACAATATAATTTTAATAACCTGCTAGAATATATTGTGTTTTGCAACAAAACATGGCTAATTTAATCTTATGAATTAGCAAAAAAATATTTAGAACCAAATAAACCAATTATTTGACACTATATTTCTGTTCAACGCACCAATAGGCCTAGATTACGAAATATAGAAGGGAACATTGAAATACAACTGACAATTCCATAAGTTGTTTAATGTAAATAGAAAGTAAGTAAATAGAAATATTTATATTAACTGTAATTTTTGTTGTACGCAAAATAGTAAATGCAACAATTGCATCAACAAAAGGTAAACTAAACAAAAACAGTGTTCAAAGCAGATTTATTAAGTTACCTTTTCCCAGAAAGTGGGGGGGGGGCGACCGCCCCCCCTAATCGCCGCCACTGGTAGCAGTCACTGCATAATACGCCAGGGAAGTGTGACGTCACTTACGTAAAAAAGTGTGTGTTGTTAGGTTAGCTGGCTCATAACATTGGATATAGGTGGGGTTTAGCAGTGCTATTTTATTTTATTATTATTTTTTAATCAATTATTTTTTTTATCATCTATAATGTATACATTTGTTGGCTTATTAATGATGTTACTGATATATGATAAGGTTAAAAACAGTTAAAAAGGTTTTAATAGAGTAAAAAGAGCACATCTGTGAGTAAGTTATTTTACATCTTCTTTGAGTTATTTGTGAGAATTATTTGTTTTATCACCTATAATGTATACATTTGTTGGCTTATTAATGATGTTACTGATATATGATAAGGTTAAAAACAGTTAAAAAAGCTTTTAATAGAGTAAAAAGAGCACATCTGTAAGTAAGTTATTTTACATCTTCTTTGAGTTATTTGTGAGAATTATTTGTTTTATCATCTATAATGTATACATTTGTTGGCTTATTAATGATGTTACTAATATATGATAAGGTTAAAAACCGTTAAAAAAGCTTTTAATAGAATGAAAAGAGGAAAAAACTATAAAAAGCTTACAGAACTCTAGTAAACAATGGTTTGTTATGAGGGCGCATGACGTCACAGCAACCTATGTCACTTTTACGTAACCTCTCTGACGCGACGTATAGGCAACGTTAGTAATAAGAAGGTACCTGGCAATGTGTTGCTGGTTTTGCAAACAGTTGGATGGAGATTCCTCCAGGTGCTTTTCCACTTTGATGGAGTGTTGAGGAAAGTCAAACAAGGTGGGAACAGCGTCCTTATCTAGCGCTTTCCTAGAGCTCCACCCATTACTGATGTAACACTCAGGGGGAAAGTGCTTGGAGCATAGTGCTGAATACTTTGACACCTTCAATTCACTTCTACCCATGGCTACAATCCACTTCCTTCTTAAATCTTCACCTTTAGGAAATCTGTCGCACAAAAATTGTATAAAACAAAAATTAATGAATATGTATAGTCCAGGAGGTGTCAGGAAAGAATTACACAGGAAAAAATTACACGGAAAAAATTACACATGGAAAAAATTACACGTTGAAAAAATTACATGGGGAAAAAATTACACCAAGAAAGAAATTACACATTTAATGAAATAAATGTTAAAGCAAGCGGATACATGTTAAACTATGAGGTTCTAGTATTCTATTCTAGTGTCTTCTAGCTTAGAGGATGGGAAAAGATTCAGTCAGTCCAGGCCTTTGCTGAAGCCCATATACAGGGTGGTCCTAAAGTACCCCCCTCTTAACTTTTGAACGATTTAAGATAAATTAATGAAACTTGGGGGAATTTATACCACGTAAAGGCAAGTTAATTTTCATCTAGGATCTATGGGAAATCTACCAATTTTATACTTTTGCCCTCATATAGGGGGCGAAATATTGGAGGTTATAAAAATATGTTTGATGTGAAATATTCTTATTTTTGCCATAGATTCCAAATCTGCTATCAAAAAACGCAATCAAATTTGAAATTTTTATGCCGAGTGGCCTAGGGGAACAAAGGGTAGTAGCCCCTATGGCCGTTCATTAAGTTCAGGATGGTTTGCAGTAGCCCAATAGCGGAAATATTGCTTATTATCATGCCATCACACCAGAGATACTGCGATGGTTTAGTGAGAATTTCTGTAAAAGACTAAGGCGACCAAACTATTTAATTAATTTTTCCCAGGGCCGAATTAACTATAGGGGCACGTGCCCAGGGGCGCAAGAGGTTTTGGGGCGTAACTCAAAATGTTAGAGGGGGGCACCTAAAATGTTCAAGGGCAAAAAATATAAATGGGAATATTGGGAATATATTTAAAGTAAACCAAATACCCCTTATATATAATCTTAGCATGTACCTAACTCTCCCAGTAACCAACTGCTTTGCGGAGAGGAGCTTTTCAGCTCTTAACAGAATAAAATTTGTAAATAGGTCTACGATGCGTAATGACATGCTGAAAAGTTGACTGTTATTATGCACGCAAAGCGACATAACGCTAGAAATGAACTATATCGATTTAATCGAAGATTTTTCCAGATCAAAAGCAAAATAAAGGCAATTGTATAACGGTGTAATTTGTTCCATCTGATTATTTTTGTATCACATTAGAAGGTATTCATTATGAAGTATTATTATTATATTTATTTTTGTTATTTAGTAATTAGTTTGGATATAATAGTGTCTTAAATTGAGTTCCAATAACCCAATATTCGTTACCAAGAAAAGTACTCAAACATAATAATAATCAATTTAATTTATATATAACTATTATATATTAATTATTTATAGTCAATTTATTAGTGTTTTAAAAATTATCATTTTTCTCCAATATTAATTATTACGCTTATATTTTAATTTAAAAAGTGCAATATTTACCATAAAAGATTTAATAGCAATATTAGATTATTATATGTATAAGTATATTATAAATAAGTACATAATATGTGTAATATATCAATTTATAAAGTATTTATTAAATTTTTAAAGTATTATTATTTTTTAGTTTTTTTTGGGGGGGGGAGGGCATCGTGACGGGGTGCCCAGGGCGCAGTGAACGTCTAAAACGGGCCTGAATTTTCCTAAAACTTTAAATGTGTAATTTTTTCAGTTAATCTTTTGGAGTCTTTTAAGAATATGTGGTCAGCATCCGTTTGTGGGACAGTTTGGCAATAGGCATTTGAGAAAAAAAAAACATGGCATTTAAAACCGGTGGAGAGCGGCCATGTCTCGCCATTTTTGAGAACAAAGTAATCCCGGCGGCCTTGGAATTTTTTGAAATCGGAGACATTAAATATTTTTGTTCATCAAAACGATCACATAGCTTCTGTTACTATAAACTGAAAAAAAAATCAGTTATCGGTGAAGTAAACCATGGATTCAACTTATAAATTAAGGGCTATGAAGGTAAAATAACACTTAACTAACTAAGCTAACGTAATCAGGGATTTGGACAAAGCTGTCACAACCCATCCGGTGAAATAAATCAACCAAAGTTTTATAAAAGCGACCAGTATTCAGTATTATTTAGATTATAATTAGATAAAGACTCACCGATGGAAAGAAATATCAGTTTCACGTTTTTGTCTTTGCGTGCAATTATACGCGCTGCACGACTGAACCATGATATTTTATCTTATAATATAAATACAAAACTTATCAACTTTAAAAAATTTCATAAAAAAATCAAAACAACTGTCACTGTAGTACTCAGATTCAGATTCACATCTCAGTACAGCCTCAGCAACCGTAATCAAACTAGGGTTGGGATATCGATACCAATATATCGAAAATATCGATATATCGGACCCAAAAATATCGATATTGATCTTTCGATATATAGGCAACATCGATATTTTCAGAAAATATCGAAAATCGAAAGCCGGTGACCATTATTCTTATTTTTTATCCCTGAACAAGGTAGAAAACCTTGACGCTGACCTTTTTTTTACTTTCTCATATAAAGAGAAAGTATTGTGATGGCGCGAAAATTCGATTTTGAGATTTTGATGGATTTACACGTTTTGAGGTCCCCTGAGTCCAAAAAAATGGTTTTTAAAAAATGTCTGTCGGTCGTCTGTGCAGACGCCTGGAGCCTAAACTACTGGGCAGATTTTGACGAAATTTGGCATACATGTTCAGAAAAATCGAGAAATCGAGAATCCCGAGGCGAAATCGAGAAATTAATTTTAGCTCCAAATTTAGGGGCGCTGCTCCCCAAAAACTCCGAAAAAACGTGAAAAAAAATTATTTCTCGAAAACGGTTCCGACGATTTTGATTAAAAAATTCTAAAATATAGTCCAATTAAATACGAATCCAACGATATAAGCCGTTTTCCCGGGAAAAATCTAGTTCCTGAGAAAAAAGCTTAAAATGCGGACCGAGAGAGCCCGGGTTCGATTCCCCGCTCGGGAGAAGTTATTTTTATGATAAATTTTAATGAAATGCACAATAATAATTAAATTTACGTACGAAAACTAAAAAATTGAAAACACTGGGCTAAATAATTATGAACTCGTATATGAGAAAGTTTGTCTCAGTTGTCTCGGACCGATATTTTTTTTTTTGCTCACCACTTGGAAAAACTGCGTCGTCAGGAGGTTCTCGATATATCGGAAATATCGATATTATCACTAATATCGATGTCTATCGACTCGATATCGAAAATACCGATATTTTCTTTCGATATCCCAACCCTTAAATCAGACAAATGTATTTATATGGTAATGTAGCCCTGAGCCTGTAATGTAATCTGTAATTGACGTCACAGAGCAATTGCTGGTTTTAAGTTTTAAGAGGAGACAATGTTGGACATTGTGGGGCAATTCTGCTCTGTTAAGTTGGCACACTTGTTTTTGAATAAAGTTGTTGATCTGTTCGTGCATCCGTAAGAGCTGTATGTGTGTATTTTTGTATCCCTAAACATCTTGAATTTAACAGACAACACTGACAGGAGGAATACAACGGCACTGTGTGATACATAAACCTTTATGTAAGGGGGAAAAAAAGAAAATATTATAAAATTGGGAAGGTGAGGTACCTGGATTGGTGAGTTGCTGTGTACCTGCCGTGAACGCAGAGAAGGGCCCTCCAGTGTCCAGGCAGTGGTGTACTTGGCGGTAGCGTGGTTTCAGTGCAGTAGTGCAGTGGTGAGTTTCGAGGTGAGCGAGTGAGAGGGTACGGGAAGGTGAGGTGAGGTGCGTGTTGAGGTGTGTAAGAGGGAGAGAGAATGAGTGCGTAACTCCACTTGCGCATTTCATGGCACACTGACGTCATTTTTGAGATAAGTCACCCTGGTGGGCAAATGTCAAGGCAAATGTGATACTTTTTCGAGAAATAATTTTTTCACATTTGTTCAGAGTTTTTGGGGGGTAGCGCCCCCAAATTCGGAGCTAATATTCATTTCTCAATTTCGCCTCGAGATATGATTTTTCTTAACATGTATGCCAAATTTCGTCAAAATCGGCCCAGTAGTTTGGGCTCCAGGCGTCTGCACAGACAACAGACGACAGACACAGTGGCGTATAACTATGGGCCCGCATTGCGGGAGGACCCCACCAGGATTCCACCGCAGGAAATCCTGTAACAAAGAACAGTTTAAAAAAAATAAACGAAGTAAATCAGAAAGTACGAAGTGCAGATTGATGTCAAAAGAGAAAACTTTACTAAAGAATGCAAATGTTTCCTCAAAATACACAACATTTTCCTAAGGCCCCCAGACTCCCCCAACTTCGTCCGGGAGCTACAAAAGCTCCACCACCACCTCAAAATCCAATGTCCCGTTTTGGACTAAACTTTACATCATCCCCTCCCGAAAAAAACAGGTTTTTATTGTTTCTTTATAACTAATGATTACTATAACAGAGTTTATTATAGATTTTAAATAATATTGCATAATGGCTATTTACTGATCTATTTAATCTACAATTATAAGGAGCGCAACTTCTGTTATACTTATATACTAGTAGTTCTGTGAACAGTAGACCTCGCGAAAATTAGAAAAAAATTTAAACGTTACAGAGGGCCTATTTAAATATAATAATAAATAATAAATTAAATATAACTATAAATCTATAGGTATAACTCGATTTCCCGAGAAAAATCTAGTTTCTGTGAAAATAATTGTAAACGCGGACAGTAAGAGGTGGGGTTCCATTCCCCGCTGGGGCGAAGTTATTTTTATGGTATTTGTAAAATTTTAATTCGAAAATAAACCATAAAAATCGATTTCAATTACTTAGAGGATAAATGAGAACCCGAGGTGAAATCGAGAAATTAATTTAAGCAATAAATTTGGGCGCACTCCCCCTCAAAAACTGAAAAAACGTTATTTCTCGAAAACTATTCCGACGATTTATAATTAATTTTTTTTAATATGTAGTCTATTTAAATACGAATTTAACGGTATAAGTCGTTTTCCCGGGAAAAAACTAGCTTCTGAGAAAATAATTTTAAACGCGGACAGTGAGAGGCCGGGTTCGATTCCCTGAAGGAAAGGTTATTTTTATGGTGATTCTAAAATTTTTTTAAACAAATAAACCATATACATAGATTTTAATGTCTTAAAGGAACATTTATTTCAAATTTCAAGAAAAAAAAAAAACAACATTTTTTCTTTTTTTTTTTGAAAAAAGTCTAAATAACATTTTTTTTTAAATTAATAACAATTTTTTACTTTCTCATATAAAGAGAAAGTATTGTGATGGCGCGAAAATTCAATTTTGAGATTTTGATGGATTTACACGTTTTGAGGTCCCCTGAGTCCAAAAAAGTGGTTTTTAAAAAATGTCTGTCTGTCGTTGTATTGAAGGCGGATGACTTAATCTTGTTACTATAAATTAATTGTTGGAGTCTGAGCTAAACTTTTCAATATGGTTTTATATTTTCTTATTACATTTAACACAACATTCGATTTTTTCCTCTTTTCGACATCTATTTCATTTTTCACTTCAAAATTTTGACATGACAAGTTTTTCCAAAAAATAAATAAACTAATTTTATCGCTTTCGCGACACTCCGCCCGATGCAAACGTCGATGAGTAGCTGTAGGCACTCTTCATTTCCATTTATATAACTTCTTTTTTTCTTTCTTAAAATTTCAATTAACAGCAACATAAAATATACTTTCAAACAAACAAATTGATTTTAACAAAACATAACAAACAAGACCCTTTGGTCGTCTTGTTCGATCAATTAAAATAATTATAGCAAACAAAAAAACAACAAAAAATCAGTTGCCATTTTCCATCTCACTGGGATTCTCCGTAATTTCCAGAGTATAGAGTTTGGTATCGGTCGCGTCACAGCAGACTTTTCGGTTTGCACTCCCGCTGATTTCACCCCTCTATCCTGACTGACGTTTAACTTTTCAATTCTACCAAATTTCCCTTGTTGTCGAGGTAGGTGTTTCTTTTTATGCCCTCCATCTTCCCTTTTTCTGACTTTTCTTTTCATAAAAGACAGTATTTTCTTTTTCCCTTTCTTTATGTTTATATTTGAAAACTTCTCTGATTCCTGTTGAAGACGTAAGTTTGTTTTGAGTCGTCCATACCAAAGTTCACAGTACCTCGCACATAAAGAGGATGCGACGGGGTTAATACCTCGCCTTCCTCCGCCCCCATTCGAACAGATTCGACATCCACAACTACAATTGCGAACTGCCCCTTCTTTACCAACAATTACCCTAAAGCCCCTTTTAAGAAATTTAAATGAACATATTTTAAATAATTTTCCTGGCGGATGTTGCCGCCACGGCCATGAAATCAAGTACCTACTATCTTTATTTTTGATCCTATTTTTCGACTGTTGCAACGAACAGTCGTCCTCTAACTCTTCTACAGAACTCTCTTTTATATCTAACGTTTCAAGGTTCATCACAATTTTTGAGTCCAATCCCTTTCCTTCTAAAATAGACGAGTTTTTGTCCTGTTGACTAATTCCTTCCTTTATTTCCTCCCTATTAAACATCATTAAACTAGTTAGTACTCCATCGTGTTTTGAGTTGATGTCCCGTCCAGAAATGATCCACCCAAATTTTGAACTTATAATATATAATCCTGTTTGAATTTCGATTTTTTCTAAATTAATTACATCAAAATAATAATCATTCCCTATTAAAATCTGAATTTCGGAATTTTGTTTTACTAGTGTGGGATTATCAGCAAATTTTAAGTTTGGAAATTTTTGCTTTGCTGTAGTCAAATGTTTATTAAACTGAATCTGATTTTTTACGATAAATGGAACTACATTAGCATTAACTGTCATTAATGATCCATCTGACAATATTATTTGAAATTCCACTGTGTAGGATTCAATTAATTTCGGTTTTGATGTGCCGAATACAGAAATATTCAGTGTTTCTTTCTGTTGTCTCACTAAACCTAATTGTTTGACCAGCGACTCCACAATGTAAGAGCGGTGGCTGCCACTATCCATTATAACTCGACGGCACGCTGTGCACCCGTTTTCTTTATTTCTTACCTCAACTGTCGCTGTTTGCAACGTAAACAGCGACAACAACAGTCAATTAATTATTACATTCACTATTTATAAGTTACTATTTCAGTTTGCTTCTTTTTTTTTATAAAAATACTTGTGTTCATAGTTTTGTCAACGAACTACACCGTAGGTTTACTTTATTTTATGTTGAAATCAAATTTCACATAATAGATGCATAAAAACGCTGTTTTAAGAGGTCATAATTTCAAAATGTCCCCCCCCCAATAATGTATATACGGGGGTACAAATGTCAAAGTAATGAAAACCTTTAATGATGCATATCGTTGAAAAGCTCTTTTAGAGTACAGTAATTGTTGTTATGTATGTTTTTGTCATATTTTCATTAAGGATTAAGGAGGGGGTAAAATGGAAAATACAAGAAAAATACTCTACCAATTAGTGTGGCACATAGCTTCCTCGCTCTGGTAGGCAAAGAAAACATCAGTTTAAGAAATAAAAATACTCTGCCAATTAGTGTGGCACATAGCTTCCTCGCTCTAGTACGCAACGAAAACATCAGTTTAAGGAAAAGAGGTGGGGTTCGATTCCCAACTGGGGCGAAGTTATCTTTATGGTATTTGTAAAATTTTAATTTGAAAATAAACCATAAAAATCGATTTAAATTACTTAGCTTAGAGCAGGGGTTCCCAAAGTTTTTTTTACCAAGCCCCCCACAGTCAAGAATAAATCTTTCCACGCCCCCCCCCCTTACAAAATTTTATGAGATAATGAAAAAAATAAAATAAACCATTATTACATTGAACAACCATTCATTTATTTTTATATTACTATTTTTTTTTATAACATTTCAAGTTAATCTTATTACAGATGTCTTAAGTATTTTACAAGATTCCCTATTCTTGGATGAGTATTAGAAAGTGCACAACGAAAATCAAGCACAACAATATCAAGTTTGCCACTATACTTTGTTTTTATTGCAACAAGTGCTGAAAAATCTTTTTTTTGCACAAATAAGTGCTTGAAAAAGGTAAATTCAATTAAAGTGCTTGCTGTGATATACTGGGGTACAATTTGTAATACGTAACCCAAAACGATAATTTGCCCATTTTATCAAATCGGCAGCAGAACTTTTTTTATTTCTAAAGCTTGTTCTTGAAGTTTTGAGCAGGGAATATATGATGACACTGAAAGGATCCATTGTTAATTTGTAAATGTCATTACTTGTGTTAGGAAATTATATGTTGAATTCGTCAGTGAGGTTCTCCAACTGGTTTGATATTTAGATTTTTATATAATCGCATTCGACGTTCTATTGTAATCTATCTATTCTATTCTATTGTAATCTATCTATTGTAATATACATTTTTCATCTAAGGCAACATTATTTAACAAAATAAACTATTTATAATGTTTTTTAAAGGTAGCAGCTATACATTTCTTATGTTATTAGTTATTAATGTTTATTAGGCGGAACGAAGTTCGCCGGGTCAGCTAGTACTAAATATAAGTGAAAGTAAGTTCAGTCTTGTTCTGCTCTCGCCCACAAGATTCAAATTTATCCTCTGACATGTATTGCATTAGTACTTTCATTTGCATGTGTTTAGAAGTTACAGTAATATACAAAGAATAAGGGACTATGGGCGCCCATGTTTAGAGTTATCAGTAGTAGTAGTAGTAGAATAGAATAGAATAGAATAGTTGTGTGTTTGCTTGTAGTTTAACTAGTGACTAGTCTACTCTTGTAGTTACTCGTTCAGGATGAAGGATCTTAGTTTTAACGCTTCGCTCGTATAGCTATATATATTTTTAATTTTCTTGTAGGTCAGATCATTGAGTAGATCTGTTAGAGCTAGACTTAGCTCTGTGTGTTTACTAGTATATTTTGCTATGTAGTGGGTCCTTAGGTCCTGATAAATGGGACAAGAAAAGTAGAAGTGAATAATTGTTTCTTCTGTTTGCCTGTTACAAATTGTGCAAAGGGCATCCGAATCAATTTGATACTTAATACCCTTCAGGAAAATTCTGAGCAGCTGTTTGTTACTTAATCTAAGCTGAGTAATCAGTCTGATCATAGGCATCTTTAATCTTAATTTAGAAGCAGTAGTAGTTACGTAGTACTTCCTACTAGACGGGTAGGAAATGGCAAGAACGTTGGGATAGAGAAAACAGAGGAAGATGGACTAAGAGGTTGATAGGGAATCTGGCAGAGTGGACAGGTCGTAGGTTTGGGGATATAAACTACTACCTGACACAGTTCCTATCTGGTCATGGATATTTCCAAGCCTACCTCCATAGGATGGGAAAGAAAGATAGCCCGGCATGCCAATATGGCGACTCTGACATCGATGATGCACACCATACCTTCTTCGTTTGCACAAGATGGGCTGCAGAGAGAAGAAGACTTGAGAACGAGTTTGGGCAGCTAAATCCTGAGGATGTTGTTAAAAATATGCTCAGCAGCCAGGAACGATGAAAGAACATGGAGAACTTCGTCGAAGATATCTTGAGGCAGAAGAAATCGGAAGAGGAGATTGTTCTCTGAAAAAAGAGGAGGAAAAGGAAGACTGAGCCCCTACAGAGCTCAATACGAGGCCTCCACTCTGAAGTAATGCGAAAGCGGTTCCGGAGTGGTTTTCCAAGACCTGAATGGGAGGGAGGTTTTAGTGAGTAAGAGTCTCACACACCAGGGGACTACCGCAAGTCCTCTGACGGTGCATGCAGCATTTCCCCCTTCCAAAAAAAAAAAAAACTAGACGGGTAGGACGAACCACTAGTAGGAACCTCGCAATCAAGCCTACAGTAGACCCATTTTACTTGCCCCGTGGTGGAGAGTTCCAGCAACTTCACACATCATACATTTGTACATTGTACCGCCAAAGTGAGTATGATGTGGTCATTAGTAAGCTATATGAGCGTGCTTCAAAGTGTGGGGGAAGAGGACCCCTCAGGGGGTCCCCTCGCCCTACTCCGACCTCGAACCATAGATACAGATCACATCTCATGACACGGATCGAACCCACTAGACAGCGTGGGAGAAGAGAACCCCTCAGGGGGTGTCTCTCGCCCTGCTCCGTCTGCGATTCATAGATGCAATTCAAAGTATCATGGCCCGGGATCGAACCCATGACCTCGAGTTGCCTCCACTCAGTGATAGCTGCTCGGTGTCTTTAGCACCTCGGCCACCCTGGCTCCCCCACAGTTATCAACTTTTAGAGCTTTTTACATTTTTTGGTAAATATAAGGTTTTAACTCGTGCATTTATAAATAAATATATATTTTTCTTTTATTTAGTTACACTGTACAAAATATACACATATTGATAATAATAATAATAAATACATTATTTGTTTCTACTGACATTTTGTGGACCCTACTCATAGTCAATCAATTCTTAAACAGTTAAATTGATCTAAATGAAATTTCTTTTTAATAAAGCAGCTTTCAGGGACTTGAAAATTCAGCAGAAGTATAATTATGGATAAGCTGTTCCATTATGCAACAGCCTGAGAAATTGGTCCAACGAATATTTGTCGAATCAATCTCCATCGATTATTATACCTTCGATAGAGCTAGATTTTTTTTTTTAACTTTAGGCAAATTTTCTACAATATTTCATTTTTGGGTTGATGGAGCGTATCTGGGGCATCACGTATAGAAATGGAAAAACTGGCAAATATAAGGGTTTATATAATTAAAGTGTTTCCTGTATATTGATAAAAATTGCATTATTTAAGGACACTTTTTCATTTCATACTCTCTCCAAAAACCAGATACGCTACATCAAAGCCCAGTTAATCTGCGACAGATACATACGCCCAAGATTCCCAAAATCAACCTGTATACAGCTGTGTCTCAAAATAGAGGACTGAAGATGGAAAATGTATTAAGAGAAAACTTATGAAATGAAGAAGTATCCATAATTTTATCCATGCATGTATCCATAAAGTATCCATGCATTTTTGATCAATCTACAGAAGACTTTAACTAGATGTGCCTGTTTTTTCATTTCTATACATGATGTCCCAGATACGCTACATCAACCCATTTTTGACATCACTTGTAGGACAATTAAAATGATGAAATTTGACACATTGGCATATCTAACTGCTATAAGCGTGCTAAATTTGATTATTCTAGCTGGCCTTCAACTATTGAAAAACTAAAATAATTTGTGTAAAATGTTTTATCAAGGCATCAGAATGTTGAAGGAGAAGAAGGTTTATTGATTAATAGAGAGAAAACTTTCTACAATCTGGGTTTGTACAAAGGACCCATCTGGTCATCTGTCTCTGGGATGGGATAATATAAACATACAGGAAAATATACAATATATAAAATATACAATATATACAATATATAAAATATACAATATATAAAATATACATACAGCGAAAAAAAAAAATTATTTAAAATAATTTTGAACTTACTGCGTGATCTTTTTCCAGAGAGGGTCACCAATTGTGGGGTTCTTCTAACTCGTATACTAACTTCTATATTATATCTTAACTAGGAAACTATTTAGAACGTAAAACTCAATTCAAAATTAATATAATATGAAAATATTGACAACTTTGACAAAATACTAAAAATAATAAAATAAATAAATAAATAATATTACGTAGGGGCTAAGTCCCTACAATCCCATAGGTTTATAAAAAGAAAATATAGTTATTTATGCACCTAGGGAGTAAAGTAAGCCATTATTCCCTGAGCGAAAAAGTTGGTTCTTGAGGTAAAGCCAAAGGAACCATGGTCCCTAAATCGAACCCTAGGCGAACCTGAGGGATTCAGACTTTTTAATTCCCAAGGCGCAGCCGAGGGAGAATATTATCGCGGGGGGAATAATGGCACTTTACTCACGGGGTACATACAATATTTTATCTTCAATAGGGAGAAAATACACATTTTCATCCATTGCTCAGTTTTTATTGTTATTTATTATTTTAATAAATAACAATAATTATTAGCACTTTGAAGAGCTTAAATATTAAAAACAAATAAGAATTGGAATTAAACTCGAATAGAAGGTTATTTAGATGCAGGTTATAAACATGGTCGAAAAAGCAGTGTCAATTACACACACGTCAATTAGCTAGAGATAATTATCACGAGGGGAATAATGGCACTTTACTCCCAAGGTACATACAATATTTTATCTCCAGTAGGGAGAAAATACACATTTTCATTCTATGCCAAGTTTTTATTTATTATTTTAATAAATAACTATATGTTAGCACTTTTAATAGCAGATGTAAGAGATTCAATATTAAAAACGAGAATTAGAATTAAACTCAAATAGAAGGTTATTTAGATGCAGGTTATAAACAAGGTCAAAAAGCAGTGTCGCCAAACTGATTTCAACAACTTTATTACATTAGCCATTCATTCTCTACTATTTATAAAATAATTAAGATGGCAATCCTTCTTTTTCTACCTGGTTTTACTTTTTCTCCCTACTTTCGAGTTCAGGGAAGAAAAGACTTACTTCAGTCCCTCTAAACTAATCCAAAATCATAACTTTTTCTCCCTACAGAAGATAAACAAAAAAATAAATATATATATAATAATCTAAGTATAATAGAATAGAGATACGACAAACAATAGTGAGACCAAAATAGTAGATATGTATAACTTTTCTTTGTCTTTTATACAAATCTAGTTGTATTTCGAGCTCCCCCCTCCAAAAATAACAATACTGGATCACAAATGACCTAAGCTGTTGATTGAGATTAAAAAACAAACAAACAATTAACTTCAGCTTGTGTTTTAATAAAGATAGATTTGGACCACTTTAGTATCATTTCACTAGATGGTGACCAACTAAAGAAGTCAAAACTGATTAAAGTGGTTTAAAATGACTTGTTGTTTCAGGTATTAAAGCCTTGATGGAGGTCGTCTTCATCAATTCAAACAAACTGTCTCTAAATGTAAAACTTTTTATCTACGATTGATACGAAATAAAAACATTGTATCTCTGTTTAGATGCGTAGAAAGTGATTATTTACGTACTTGTATTCATTGCGCATGCGCGTCTCATAGTTCTGAAGAATTCCTCTTATTTACCACCCTAGGGCGGTAAAGAAGAGGAATTCTTCAGCTTTACGCAAGATTAGCGAGTTTGTTTACATTTAACAAAACTAATTTGCTGTTTTTTTTTTTATTGAAGTAACTGTTTATATCGAGTTTTTAGTGAAAAACAATGAGTGGATCAAGTGACTTTGACGAAAATGTGGAGAATAATACTCCTCCAGAAATAATTAATTCCGCAAAAAATATAACTCAAGAATTAATGCCATCTTTATCAAGAGAGAGATACGAACTTACATACAGCAAATTTATTTTTTTCTGTATTTATTATTTAAATCTAACAATCGTAGATAAAGTACGGTACGTAACTCGTGCGAAAACGGCATTTTGCATTGCTCGTGTGGTTTTACTACCCTCGCTATCGCTCGGGTGCAAACTCCACACTTGCATGCAAAATGCTACTTTCCGCACTCGACGCGTAATGTACTATTACATGCCGAGACAGTATTTTCTTTATCCATTAAGTACTGTGGATTTTTTTGACCGTAAATTCAGGAAGATTACCCCTAAGAGTTTTACTCAGTAGATGTTTCCCTTTAGAGTGGAGAAGTTATAAGGTTTAGTAGATTACCTCCGGCATTTCGGTTAAAGTTTAAAGACAGATTCGACTTTGACTTTTTCTCTCGTGGAAATATCAAATCGACCGAGAATATTATTCTCTTTCATAATCGACTGAAGTGTGCTCAGAGTTTCTACGGCCGATTCATTTATCTTGCGAACAACGTGAGGTTCAAGTTCAGACGCGGCCGCTTTCTTGCCCAAGTTCAAGATGGATTCGAAAGTAGTCAGTTGAATTTCACCGTCTCGGACTTCAGAATACTCGCAGACGGAGGTCTGTGGCAAGTCAAAATTAATTTCACCGCAGTCTTCTTCATCCACTTCGATTTCTAAGAAAATAGAATCGTCGATATCGGTGATTTTCGGGTCCCAAACACCTTGTTGTACACTTTCTCGTTGTTTGGCAAGTCCTACGAGGTGGATATGTTTGCACATAAGACCGCCGGACCTCGCGTAATTATCGCAGCTGCACTTATAATCGTGTATACAAATGTCACAATTCTCACAGAGCAGATTACACTTTCTACCGGGGTCGCCCGGGTAGCAAGGGTTCCCGGTCCAACTAACTCTGTACAATTTATCCGAATCTTTTTCAGAGACCACGGAGATAACGTCGTTCCAATTTGTCGGGGGATCTGTTAATATGAGATCGGAGCTCATGTTTTCAGCGAGGGAATGAACCTCTTTTATACCCGACAGTCTGATTCGAGGTTTCCTGCAGGGCGTCGAGTGATTCCGTTCCACGAGAACTCCCCCAGGAGCCTTGCCGACATATTCTACACCGTCCTGGTGGAGCTGATGCCTGGGAAAGTAGACGACTCTCACCTCTCCGTTCTGGAACTCGGTCGCCTCCATGCGAGCTGTGCAGTGGTTCCCTTCTCTTGTCGAACCCAGCACTTTAAGGCATCGTTTACCTGTGTTCTGAAAAATAATAATAATAATAATAATTAGTCTAGGTCAGCATTTCTCAAAAAGGGTTCTACAGTAGTCAAGACGTTGCAAGGGGGTTCTGAGAAAAGACTTTAACAAATCAACTATTCGACAAGTCACATTAAAACAATTCAGTGTAAATAGAAATAAAATTCCTGAAGTTACAGGTTTTCATTATAGTCCAGTCGACAAGTACATTTTACCTTGCAAAAGGTCATAAAAACTGTTTTCTTTTTTTTTCTTGTATGTACCAAGACATTAGTTAAAACCCCAAGTTTTTGACCTCTTAGACCCCTGTGCTAACCCAGAGGGGGGCCAAAATACGCGAAATTTGTGAAAAAAATATTTTTTTTTTTAGTTTTTTCTTTATAACTCTTTACCTATATGTCCTAAAAAAAAAAAGTTCTTATTTTTCTTGTAGAGCACTAAATTTGTAACAATTTTTATATACCACATTTTTTCCTAAACCCTATACTTTCCGAAATATAGAGCTTCTAAGATGCAATATTTTTTTGAAAATATCAAAAAAAACATATTTTCTTAGGACAAAAGGGGTCTATTCTTGTTATCCCCCCCCCCTCCCAGTTAGATTTTTTGGGTATATCCTACCTATGGAAGTACAAATAACCACCACTAACCTGCAACTTGGGTTTTGCAGATATTAAAAAAATATTGCATCTTTGAGCTCTATATTTCGGAAAGTATAGGGTTTAGGAAAAAATGTGGTATATAAAAATTGTTACAAATTTAGTGCTCTACAAGAAAGATAAGAACACTTTTTTCTCAGGACGTATAGGTAAAGAGTTATAAAGAAAAAACTAAAAAAAAAACATTAAAAATTCCCTATTTTGGCCCCCCCTCTGGGTTAGCACAGGGGTCTAGGAGGTCGAAAACTTGGGTTTTTAACTAATGTTTAGGTACATACAATAAAAAAAAGAGAAAAAAGTTTTTATGACCTTTTGCAAGGTAGCCCCTCATTTTTAATATCTGTCGACTGGACTATTAGATAATAATTACAAGATAAAAAAAAACTTTTTATATACTACGTTTTTAAATTTTCTGTCATAAATCATAAATTTGAAACCTGTCAAAATGAAGTTTGTAAATATGGGATATGTCAAAACAAATAAAATAACTTGCGGATTTTTTCCGAACTAACTTTCCATACAGCAAAATTTGCTGAAAACGAATTAAATTCTGCTGAAAGATGGCTAAAAGTATTAAAATAATGCATTGTCATCGTGTTCTGAGCTATTCTAAAAGTTTCAAATGTCTAGCTACTCGGGCAGTTAGTTAAAAATTGATTGCAAGATTTTTACTGGACAAACAAACAAGAAAGCAAGCTAATAAAAACGTAGAAAAAAAAAAAAATTGTGGTGACAATATTGTTTTTTTTTTTTTTTTTAACCTCTCTAGTCATAATTATGAAGTAGTACCACAAAATCTCAGTCAAAACAACCAACTATTTAATAAAAACGTAGTAAAAAATGACTGTGCAGCAGGTTGCATTTGAACCGTTTTTTCGTTGTCCAGGAGTTCATAAATGGGGAAAACAGTTATGGTACCTGGTTTTGCCCTATTCCCATACTAACTAATTTTGTACTCAGGATCATGAAAATCACTTTGTCCACCATAAAAGGCGGGAAAAATAGCAGCTCTTCACTGATTTGATTCTTTTTCAAATGCGTATTGCCAAGCTATGTCCCGCAGACAAACTTAGCCGATCACCTATGCTTAAAAGGCACTACAAGATTTACTTGTATACAAAATTCTAGCTTGATGTTAGTCAGACACTTTTTGCACGCTATCTCCTCGAATATGATATAAATAAATGTTTAAAAATCAATTAATGTGGAGAGACAATTATGGAAATAAAGTAAGAGACACAATACAAGTGACTGCTATATTTGTAACTTAAATGTGTATTGTCAAAATCTATAGAAGAAGAGTTTTTTGTTTTTTGAATTTTTATTATATAATCCCTAAGGACAGTCGAGTTATATGGTTTTTAAGTTTTTATTTTAAATCGATAAAAATGGCAGTTATTTAGCGTGATTAAATAGCTAGTTCCTAGAATTGCCTTAGCCAAAGAGAAGGGGTAACGAGTTAAAACTTATTGATGTAGTGCGCATGTGCGTCATTCGTTCATTCAAGAATAGCCAAGGTTATTTGAAACCACGCCCTCATATGTGACTAGTGTTGGAGGGAGGCTACGGTGAATGATTCCCCACACCACTATCTTAATACATATTCGTAATAAACACGTAATCAACTACTAGAACGTAACAGGTAAATATTTATCACTGTCATTATATTATAGTATATTATTATCTCCAACTTTGCTTACAATCATGGATGATTCCAAATTGGCGGAATTACTTGAAAAATTTACCCAAGTTGTTAAAACAGAAATAAACACAGTGAGGGAGGACCTCAGTAAAACATTAAATGAAATCAAACAACAGCAGGCCGATATTATTTCAACTAATAAGGATCAAGAGATTCGAATAAATTATTTGGAGAAAGAATTAAAAAAGAAAAACATTATTATATTTGGCTTAACTGAAGTAAAACCGGAAGCACCTGTCCAACTAGAACAACGGATAATTCACTTCATTAACGATAATAATCTATCCGTCTCACTCCAGGCATCAGATATAGACTTTGTCGGAAGAATCGGAAAGCCTGTTAAAGAGGATCGACCAGTATGTCTCAAATTAATTTCCTTTAAAAAGAAAATTGAAGTAATGAATCTTAAAAAGCTACTAAAATCCAAAAATATTTTCTTAGAGGATGATTACCCTCCTAATGTAAGAGAAGCTAGAAAACTCCTTATTCCTAAGTTAATCGAAGCAAGGCAACAAGGAAAATTTGCTGTCATACGTTATGACAAACTGCTAGTTAAAAATTTTGAACCGACAAGAAATGAAGAAAGGCCGAAAAGACCGTATGAAGTATTAACATCGGAGCGAAGCCCAGCTAAAGTTAGTTTGCCAAAAAGAAAAATTAGCCAGGGAAAGATTCAAACTTCCTTATCGAATTACGTGGACACTGATGTGAAAAATGCCTCAGGAACCGGATCGAGCTCGGCCAACGACTCAAAGCAGAAGACAGCGGATAAAAATGAAAGAAAATCAGAGAGTGGTAAGGTGACTTAGCAACCAAAGAAAATAAAGGATCGGACTAACGGCAAGAGAAAACGGAAACTGGAACTGGGAATGGACTACAAAGATTCAACTTACTCGTACACTATCTACACATACAACTGCAGAACACTCAGGGACAACGCTAAACTGCAGGAGCTATTAGAAGAATGTAGGAACGTGGAATGGGACATAATAGGACTTAGCGAAGTGAGAAGAGACAGAGAAGTACTTATAGATATAAATGACGAGGGCATAGAAGCGTACTTTAACGGCGAAGGGCCTTCAGGAGGAACAGGGTTTTTAATAAACAAGAAGAAGAAGAAGAACATACGATCTTACAAGGCCTACTCACATCGGATATCCAGACTCATTTGGAAAATTAGCGAAGAAGAAGGAGGAAACCGAATGAAAATAATTCAGGTTTACGCCCCGACATCTGACGCTGATGACTCCGACATGGAAGAATTCTACAGCATGATGCAGTTAGCTCTAGAGGAGGACCCCTGTAAATACATCTTAATCGTAGGAGATCTAAATTCTAAAGTAGGGAATGGAAGTGACTTTGAGGCGCTAGGAAGGTTCGGAGTTGGTAAGCGAAACGAAAGAGGTCAGATGCTGTTAGAGTTTATCGAAGGAAATAAAATGTATATTATGAATAGTTTCTTCAATAAGCCCTTCGATAAAAAGTGGACGTGGGTCAGTCCAGATATTGAGACAAAAAACGAAATAGATTTTATAATCTCTAATAGAAAGGAAATAATTACTAATGTAGAGGCAGTAAATGAGATAAATATTGGCAGTGATCACAGACCTTTAAAATGCAAAGTGATTTTCCATAAAAAGAATAGATGTAAAAAGAGATATTATAACAATGTAAACAAACTTATAAAGAACGAATTAATCGACATCGAGACAGTAAGTAAAGATAAATATGAAAATAAACTTAAACAAGATATAGAATACCTAACGAACGAAACAAATATTGATAAGTACAATGAACAATTAGTAAAAAGCATAAAGAACACATCAAAGAAAATACTTAGTGCAACCGTAAAGAAAAACAAAGGGGAAAACACTATACCTATAGAAATCAAGAAGATGTTGGAAAAAAGGAGAAGACTTAAAAGAACGGGACGAGATAGTATGGAGTTTAGGGAGCTGTCAAAATTGATCAGAAAGGAATTAAAAAGTTGGAGTTACAACAAGAAGATTAAACAGCTAGAAAGAGCAGTAGAAGCGGGCGGAAGCATAAATACATTAAGGAAAAGTCAAGCACTAGGAAAAGAAAGAATAGTCGGAATAAAAGACAATCTGGGCAGATTAAAAACTGAAAGGGCAGAAGTGATCGATGTAATTAGCCAGTACTATGCCCAACTATACAGTAGTGCCGAAACGAGCAAAGTAACGATAAAAAGCAGACGGTCAGATGGCAGCAAGCAAGTACCGGAAGTCATGAGAGACGAAGTAGAGTGGGCGCTTAGTACGATGAAGAAAGGTAAGGCGTGTGGAAAGGACCAGATACTTGTAGAAGAGTTAAAATTAGGAGGCCAGACAATTATTAATGCCCTAACAAGACTAGGAAACTTATGCTTGAGTGAAGGTAAAATCCCGGATGACTGGTTACAGTCTCAATTAATTTTGCTATTTAAGAAAGGAGACAAGTACAGCATAGAGAATTACCGACCCATAAGCTTGTTGTCTACCATTTATAAAATAATTATAAAAATTATAACAAAAAGAATAGAAGGAAGATTAGACCACGATTTAAGCATATCTCAGACAGGAGGCAGAAAAAATTTTTCCACCTTGGATAATATATTCGTGATAAGACAACTTATTAGCAGAGCTCACGAATATAACTTCCCGCTTTTTCTCATCTTTATAGACTTCAGAAAAGCTTTTGATTCTGTGTATAAAAGCCGTATTTTAAATACAATAAATAAATCAGGTTTGGAGTCTGAATATGAAAACATACTTGAATATATATATAATGGTGCATCAATGGAAGTCACGTTAGATCGGGAAAGAAGAAAAGTAAAAATAGACCGGGGAACTAGGCAAGGAGACATACCGTCAGGAAAGATCTTTATAAAAGTTCTAGAAGAGGCTTTTAAAGAACTAAAGTGGGAAGGGATAGGAATTAAAATAAACGGCAGGTGGCTAAATAAGCTTGAATTCATGGATGACATTGTGTTGATAGCTAAAAGTAAAAACGAAGCAGAAGGAATGCTAAAAGAAATGATTCAAGTAACGAGTAAAATAGGACTAGAGCTAAATGAATCAAAATCCAAAATAATGACTGTAAATGTAATGGAAGAAGAAAGCAAGCTAATCGTAGGGAGTGAAGAGTTTGAGATAGTCGACCAATATATATATCTAGGCAGTTCAATATGTAACAGTTCAGAGGGCCAAGATAAAGAAGTCAGCCGAAGGATTGCAAGTGCTTGGAGATCCTATAACAGATACAGATATCTGTTTAGATCAGATGTCAGTATGCCCAATAAGAAGAGGCTATGGACCATGTGTGTGCTACCGGTACTGACCTACGGAGCAGAAACTTGGATCCTGAAAGAAGAAATTTGGAGAAAGCTCAGAGTTACACAAAGGTCTATGGAAAGGAGCATGTTAAAAATAACTAGAAAGGACAGAAGGTCAAATAGTTGGATTAGACAGCAGACAGGACTAGTAGATATAGGTAAAGTAGTAATGGAAAGAAAGTGGAATTGGGCTGGCCACATTAGTCGAATAAAGGACGAAAGATGGACCAAACAATTAATTGATTGGCACCCTAGGGAATTAAAAAGGCACAGAGGAAGACCGAAGAAAAAGTGGGACGATGAAATGAGAAAGGTATGCGGAGGAGTCACGTGGCAGAGAGTGGCAAATGACAGAAAAGAATGGAAAAGGATGCAGAAAGTATTTACCGATGTCTGGCTCTACAAAAATTAATAGAGTATATTAATTTATTTATTTTATATTATAAGTGTACATATAGAATTAAGAAAAAAAAAAAAAAAAAAAAAAAAAGTTTCATTTAAAAATATTTATATTATAATTATTTAGTTTTCAAGACGATAAATGTGTATTATTATTATTTCGTTATGTCAGAAGATGAATGTATATTATTATTTTTTGTTGTTAGCAACTCTAAACCCGGCAGGGTCCACGGCAAACGCCGATTTGTTATGTTTACTTGTACAAGATGTCTATAGGTAAAATTATTTTTTTATTTTTCTGTTAAAACACAAGTATTCCTTTCAATAAATGGATTATTATATTATTATATTATTATTATCTAGTCATAATTATGAAGTAGTACCACAAAATCTCAGTCAAAACAACCAACTATTTAATAAAAACGTAGTAAAAAATGACTGTGCAGCAGGTTGCATTTGAACCGTTTTTTCGTTGTCCAGGAGTTCATAAATGGGGAAAACAGTTATGGTACCTGGTTTTGCCCTATTCCCTTACTAACTAATTTTGTACTCAGGATCATGAAAATCACTTTGTCCACCATAAAAGGCGGGAAAAATAGCAGCTCTTCACTGATTTGTTTCTTTTTCAAATGCGTATTGCCAAGCTATGTCCCGCAGACAAACTTAGCCGATCACCTATGCTTAAAAGGCACTACAAGATTTACTTGTATACAAAATTCTAGCTTGATGTTAGTCAGACACTTTTTGCACGCTATCTCCTCGAATATGATATAAATAAATGTTTAAAAATCAATTAATGTGGAGAGACAATTATGGAAATAAAGTAAGAGACACAATACAAGTGACTGCTAGCTGCTGGAATAATAGCTTTTTGCTAAGAATTGTTGCCAGCAGTGAAATCAACAGATTGCAACATGCAATATCCAGTTCACTTTTGAAATGAAACTTGTTTAGAGCATGCTGGAGTAAACTGGGTTGTGTTTTGAGACTCATATGAGTCGGCAGTTGATTTACCTGTAAAAAATCTTTCACTTGGACAAGTTTCGAACCACCGATCTCTGATTCAGCAGGCACATGCGCTAAGCATTGCACCACGGAAACAGGTGTTTATACAGAATAGGTACATAAGTTTAATATTATATACATTATAATAATATAAATTTTGTTTATCTACGATTGATACGAAATATAAACATTATATCTCTGTTTAGGTGCGTAGAAAGTGATTCTTTACGTACTTGCATTCATTGCGCATGCGCATATCATGGTTCTGAAGAATTCCTCTTCTTTACCACCCAGGGCGGTAAAGAAGAGTAATTTTTCAGCTTTACGCACGATTAGCAAGTTTTTTTACATTTAACAAAACTAATTTGCTGTCCTTTTATTAAAGTAACTGTTTATATCGAGTTTTTAGTGAAAAACAATGAATGAATCAAGTGGCTTTGACGAAAATGTAGAGAATAATACTCCTCCAGAAATAATTAATTTGGCAAAAAATACAACTCAAGATTAATGCCATCTTTATCAAGAGAGAGATACGAACTTACATACAGCAAGTTTATTTTTTTCTGTATTTATTATTTAAATCTAACAATCGTAGATAAAGTACGGTATGCAACTCGTGCGAAAACGGCATTTTGCATTGCTCGTGTGGTTTTACCACCCTTGCTATCACTCGGGTGCAAACTCCACACTCGACGCGTAATATACTATTTCATGCTTTTCCTTCATTATTCCCTAAAATTTTATTAATTGAAATTATGTTTCCTTGAGAAGTTATCTGACTGCGGCGGCATTATAAACTCTTGTTTATAAATATCTATGTTGTTTATTTAATAAATGATTTATATAATGTGCATTACTTAAATAAGGTTTACTGAGCTATTTATTTAATTAAATCTAAGAAATAACAATTCTAGGGTTCTATTTATCTTGGAATCAACAAATCCTCAATGAACATAGTATATAAATGAAGCAATTTGATTTGATATACGAGGAAAATTGAGTTACGTGCTTCTTCTAGGAATAATTTAAACTCTTAATTTATATAATTATATTATATTAACATGCAGGAGAAACGTGAAATCAACTGTTTCTAGAACTCAAGTTTCATTTCTAGTGCGTGAAAGTCTCAAACATGTTTTATTTTTTACTTTTTTTTAAATTTGGTTTATAGTAGACTAAGTTACCCTGGATTTGAATTCTCCGTAGCGATGACAGAGGAACACAGTTCTCCTGGCGTTACCAAACACTTTGTAGCTGCTCCTCGCTGAGAACAAGGCCTTGCACTTCTCCTCTTCCCCACACTTCCAAACTTCAAACTCTGAAAACAAAGTTATATAAGCTACTCGATCAGTGTCCAACAACAACAACAACCACAAGCTTACTGACTTCATCCAATCACAGCTCGCTCTTCAAAGCCTTAGCACGGTATAGAGCATTCTAACAACTTAACAGCTAAGCCTAAACTCTCAGATAGAATCTAGTGAGAATAACTTATTTTGATAATTAAATTTCTGAAAATATATTTCTTGGAGTAGATTTGAATTTAAGGTAAAAATGAATTATATGGTGCTGTTTACAGGCTATGTTAGAATTTTCAACGACTGCTTCGCGGTGCTCCAGTCATTTTCAGACGATAAACAAACCTACCAAACTAAAATAGGCGCCATGAGGCAACACTTTAGTTTGGTATCCCCCGTTTATTTTTATTTAAATACATGTTGAAATGGTATTTTATATAAATAAAAAATGATCAATCTTAATAGAGGAATGTTCAAAAGCAGTGGGGCTTTTGTGTGGGGTTGAGAAAGGGGAAAGAAAGAGAAGAAAAAAGATAGGGGGTACCAAACTAAAAGAGGAGCCCCTATACGCCTCTTTTAGTTTGGTACCCCCCTAAGAAAAAGGAATAATCTAGTAGGATTAGTGAGAATCCTACTAGATTAATCCTTGATGAGTTAAATGGAAAAGTGAGTGAACACCTCTCTAATGTCATAGATAAAAGGAGAATTATGTATAATTTCTTGGGGATTTTTTTTCTTCTTTTAATTGAATGACCTGTTATGTTTCAAAATAGGCATTGTCAATTAAATTTTATTTGTCTAAAGTGAAATTAAAATAAGTTTTAGAGGAATAGAAAGGTCTAAATTTCCAAAGTGTAATTCTGTTTAATGGACAATTAGATGAGAGGGAGTTTTTCCAATGGATGCAAGGCAAGGGTACTTAAAATGTGATTTGTAATTTTTGAGAAAGTTTGTTTGAGATATTTTATTTCTTAAAATTTTAACATATTAAAATGAATGGAAATAACCTAGTATCACTCACTCATATCTTATGGTAAATATATCGTATCTTACCCACTTTGACTAAATAACTATTAAGAAAAAGGAATGTTTAGTCTAATGTACATTAGGGCAAATATCCCACTTTTGTATATAAAAGTATGATATTCCTTTGTAAAAAATTTGTTGGAAAAAATAAAACCATCTTAAGGTTATTCAGTGATATTTTTGTTTGCCTAGTTGGCCCGACCTACCAAGGACGGTGTATAGAGGATACCTAGTTTCGGTAGGGTGGGGGTAGGGGTAGAGTGGTGGGAGATTGCTCTGACGTCACATAAAGCCCCCTACACCCTACCCAGCTACATCACCTCTCTCATAAACAACTTGTCATCATTTTTATTGTCCACTTTTAGAATTAACTTTTTAAAATACTTGAATTTAAACTGTCCACGGCTGTTTAAGAAAAATTCATACCTACTGTAAAAGTTAAGTGTCTCTTAAATAATGTTACTAAGTATTAAGTATGTACATAATATTGAAAGCCAGCAAAACCTTGAGATTTATACATCATACATTTCTATTTCAAATAGTTTTGTTTCTGGGTGGATTAGGTGTAACAATATTAACGTTTCGACCCTTCATAGTATTATCGTTTGTCATAGCTTTTATTCTAAAATAACACAATAAGATTACATTTTTAAATTCATACAAACTTAATTTAAGGGAATAGGTACTGGGTAGCTTAAAAATGATTTTAATTTAATTTTTTATTTCAAACTATAATATCATATTGAACATTTGCCTATCAATACAACAGCTCAGAAACGTCAGGAAGTCATAAAAATAAAATAAAATGTAGGTAGGTACTCCAATAGCCGTCTGGTACCACTAAGACAGAAAAAACTTAAAAAAAAAAACAAAAAAAAAAAAAACTGCAAATTCATAAAGCAACCTGTTTAGAAATAAAACGGCAAAGAAACCAGTGATATATTCCATATATTTATATAATATAAAAATTGATTTGGTAACAAGAAGCAGAATGACTGTTTTGTTTTTTCTGTGTTTCCCTTTTATTAGTTTTCGTATGTACTTTTAATTTTTACTGAGCATTTCATCAAAATACACCATAAAAATAACTTCTCCCGGGCGGGGAATCGAACCCGGGCTCTCTCCGTCCGCGTTTTAAGCTATTTTTTCCGGAACTAGACTTTCCCCGGGAAAACGGCTTATATCATTAGATTCGTATTTAAATGGGCTATATTTTAGAATTTTTTAATCAAAAACCGTTTTCGAGAAATAATTTTTTTCATGTTTTTTCAGAGTTTTTGGGGGGTAGCACCCCCAAATTTGGAGCTAAAATTCATTTCTCGATTTCGCCTCGGGGTATGAATTTTCTATACATGTATGCCAAATTTCGTCAAAATCGGGCCAGTACTTTAGGCTCCAGGCGTCTGCACAGACAGACGACGGACAGAGATTTTTTAAAAACCACTTTTTTGGACTCTTGTGATCTTATTACTACAACTGAAATGATAAAGAAATCACAAGAAACATTGGGGGGGGGGGAGGATGTTGTTTTTTAGCATATCATAATATTTTATTGCAAAAAGTTAATAAAAGTTTTGCCCAATTTTTGTTACTATCCCCCCTCTCTAAATGGTCTTATCGGCCCCCCCCCCCCCCCTCGGTTACATATATATATTGTAATTCTCTAGAATAATGTCAGGAAAAAATCACAAATCAAAATCATTTCTTATATAGCTGAAAAAGCAATAGAAATACAAAGACTCAATATTGGAAAATATCGAGTTTTTAATTTCTAATTTTTCAATTTTCTTGAAAAAGTAAGGTCAGCTATTTTTTTTTTTTTTTTTTTTTACTTTAGATACGTGTTCTCCCTTGTTTCAAGATAAATACCCGATCATTTTTTTTTTTTTACAATTTTTTTGGGCGAAAAATGGTGTCGAAAACCTCAAAAAACACAATTTTTCCGAACTTTAGACGCATTTTCCAAGAAAACTGTACATATTGGAGAAATGTTGACTTCAGATTCGGATTCAGCACACAAAAATACTTAAGAAAAGGACATTTTCAGTTTGAGGTTTTTTTTTGCTGAACAGTATAATAAACGAAGCCGAGGTTGCACGTGTATAGGGGAGTTGCTTTGTAGGGATGTAGTAAAGGTATTATGTGACGTCACACATTAAAGGGGCACGTCTCGCTTCCCGAATCTAGACATCCTGTATACACTATCCTTGCCGACCTACTACCTGCCAAAATCTCTAGCTCTCATTGGCTCCCCTCCCTTTTTTTCTTTTTTTTCGATTTAGGTAAATTCGGATTGTAGGTGCCACCACTTTGAGGTTAAGTGATAAAATCCCGCATATTAAATTGAAAACCTTAATTTTGTGTTCCCTTGAATTTTCAATAGCCGCTTCACACCGCTCATTTCCTGAAGAAAAACAACCCTACTGTATGTAAACCAGGTAGAGGTCCAACTCGAAGAAATTTCGATGCCACGTACAATCCGAATTTGCCTTGATTTATCCCTTTGTCAAAAAAATACATTGAAGTGAGGCCCCGCCACCCTTTCTATAAACCGCCTCATATTCTTCAGTTTTACCCAGAGGGCTTCGAATGTAATCTTAACATTTATGTACCGTTAAGTCGTGCCCTACCTCTTTTAGAAGCGAACAAATAAGTTCGGGACTTTTGATCGTGGATCATCTGTAAATGCCTGAGGTAGGTATACTGGGTGCGGAAGGTCTGGTCGCAGTGAGAACACTCGTGTTTGACAGGACCCGAGTTAAGTGTGGTTCCGTGAGCTCGCTTCTTATGTCGGTACAAGTTCTGAACCAGGCTGAAGCACACGCCGCAACACTCGCACGTGAAGTTCTTGGCATACTCTAGCAAGTCCGCAGCCTTTTTATGGATGTTTCTCTGGTGCTGGTATAAATTCTTTCTGTGACTGAACACTTTGTGACACTCGTCACACTCGGCCGGCTTAGACATTAGAGAACATTCCACCGACACTTATTCTTCACACGACTAAGCAATCTAGCGCTAAGTATAAATCGGCCAAAAAAACACGTACAGTAATTAAAGCAGTGAACAACAAGACACAGGATCAAAGATGATTAAGAAAAGTTACGTCGAAACAGATAAAAAATTATAAACAAACAATTTTTAAAATAGTGATAGCAAAATGATAACGATAACGATGATAATACAGTGTAGGCAATATAACAGAGGTCGTGTTCAAAAACGTGAGATAAATTAAATAATTTAAATTTATAATTAGTAATATTATAATAAAGTGCATTCTCTTGAACCTTTTTGAATATAATTATTTTAATCAATGTACCTACTATTTAAATGCTTTAAAAAGTTAGTTTAGTGTTAAAGCTATTAATTTTTTTCTCAAATAGAACAACAATGGTGATAAGGGCGGGAATTTTAAATATTTAGTAAACTGTTTTGTTTTGATTGAGTTGAGAGTATCCATGTCCAAGTGATCGTGAATCGGAGTAAATTTTGTTTTTTAAAAGTGAAGTTTTAAGATTGTTCTAGGTATGAGTGTAAGTTTGAGCTCGTCGAGTGTGTGTAAGTTCTGTGACGAGGGTTGTGGTAAGTACACTTGTCCCAGATGTAATGTTTACTACTGCTCCGTCGCTTGCTACAGATCTCCACAGCACTCCCAGTGTTCCGAGGCCTTCTACAAGGAATGCGTCGAGCAAGAGATGAACGTCAGAGAACCCGACCCGGAGAATAGAATAAAAATGTTGGAAATCCTACAACGTAACTACGAAGAGGCGATAGACGACCCTAGTGAGAGCGAAGACTCGGACGACGAGACCGCGCTAGAAGAACGGCTGCGAGGGATCGACTTGGATGATCCCGAACAGATATGGACGAAACTCACTGCGGAAGAACAGAAAGACTTTCTCGAGATGGCCAACGCCGGTGACATAACTAAACTGGTTCCCCTTTGGAACCCTTGGTGGTCCGAAACACATCCCAAATCCAAGGTTACTTTCGTAGACGCTTTTACCTCCGACAACGAAGACGACTATAAGAATCTGTGCCCTAAAATCAAGAGCGACATCCCTACGATTCAATCCGTAACCAAATCGAAACCTTCACCTCTTGTATTCAACAATCTCGGTAACTTCATAGCCTCTTATTCGATGACGACTAGATTTCTTAACGGCGAGCACAATAATTCACCCGGTGAAGCAGCGTCCTTACTGTTAGATCTGTCCAAGAACCTCTCGAGCAATGTCACTTTTGATACGCTCGACCTTGCCATCGAATCCGTCTCTAACGAATCCGTCAACAATCCTGTTATCGGGGCCAGCGTCGAAAATATCAACCAGATGAGAAATGACATCGCTCAGATCTGCCTCGGACCCAACTTAGACGAGGCGTCGTTCTACGTGTTGGCAGCCCTGAGTGACGCGTCGTCTCTTCTTAACAGGGCTGCCAAATGCTCCAAACTTAGCGGTTCCGCTCAATCCAAGACTATTCTTCCTGTCGTCTTCGAGAAAAAATTAGAAGTCAATTACACTCGTAAACAGATGTTGATGGCCGATAAGAAAATACAATATTACCTTTCGTGGGTTGTCACCTGTTATTCAGATATTATAGACCAGTTCAAACAGGCGTTACCTTCGTATCCTTAATGCAATGTTTTAACGGCAAGCTTTAACCGAATAACAAAAACACCAAGGCTCAGCGTTGGCTAGTATGTAGAAGTGAATCTACACTCAGAGCACTGTAAAACCATAAATATTTCAAATAGTCAGGCTGACAAGTTTACTCATACCTCGTGGCTCCGACCCTACATGCAAGATGCCATTAACCTGCCCCCTTAGGACAACAACCTGCCAAAAAAGTATCTCTTCACAATAGGGTGAAATCATCAGTATATATATACTAATTAGTAAATTAATTATACTCAACCTTTACATGACGTTTCTTCCTGGTTACCTATTTTATTCTTATTAACAAAATATATGTTCCACCTGACAGTGGCGGTTCTAGGCCTTGCAGGGCCCTGGGCGGTCGCCCGGTTTGCCCGTGCCTGGCGCCGCCACTGCCAACTGATAGTGACAAGAGCTATTTGTCGTCAGATTTTCTGCCAATTTTATTTGGTTATTTGAAACTGTTTTAAGCGAAAGCAATAAGTAAATGCGAGGATTTGATAGGACAGTAGTGCAAGCAATGTTTACTTGTGCTTTTCCACTGGTGAAATCAACTTTTCCAAAATTAGTTGTTTCTACTGACATTGTGTGCAACTTACTCAGCAAGAGCCGTTTATTGAAAGTAAACAAAAACAGCAATCGCTAAATTATACTGATAATAATTCCAGGATAAGCAACTAATTTACTGTTAAATGTTAGTCAGATATTTTCTACCAAGTTATTGTACAAATTTAATATTATATTTTTGTTTGTTGTCTTTTTAATGTATATATGTGTTTAAAAATAAATATAAAATATGTATCTTTTTAATTTTTTCATCTGGTATATTTTGTATACAAAATTCTAGCTTGATGTTAGTCAGACACTTTTTTGCACGCTATCTCCTCGACTATTTATTTGACTATTGATGTTGGTTTGCAAAAATTGAACAACAGACTGACAGGGAACCAAAATTGTTACCTGATGTCATGTCTGAAACAGATTTCTGTCTTGGATTTTTTTTTAAATCGAAGATATAAAATTTGATCTTGAGAAAGATGACATAGCTTGTGTTAAGCTTGGAAGCAAACTAAGTACAGTTATGGGGTGGATGAATGAGGCATAAGAACAGAGTTTAGAGTAGAAAACTACTCAGGCCAGGGTGGTAACTTCATGTTTTGGTGCCGGGACCCAGGGTTAAGAAATCTAAGACCCGGCGCATATTGAACCCACGCCACGCACAGCCCAGACCCAACCCACACGTGGAGGGTTTTGTAAACTATAGGTTCCTAACATTGCCGCATATTGAACCCAACCCACGGCTAGCCCACTCAGTCCTCACCAGATGGACAGGTATGTGCTAGTCGCACAGATTTCGTGGGTCATGTTCAGACTTTTGCCATGGATATCAAGGAACTAATTTGCCTTGCACTACAAAATCCAGTATTATAAAATACCAGCCATCAAGATTACATGTGAATCAAGCTTAAAGATTAAATAAATTAATTTATTTTTATTATAAAATACTGTATTTCTATAAATATTGTTCATAGAATTAAGTTCGGTAAATAATACAATTAATTTAACATGATTATATAATTAATCAAACAATTAAATAAAAACAAAACTAACCAAGTAATAAAAATAAATTAACCAATCTACGAAAATTTTACTTTTGTTATAATAAATAAAAGAAGTCAAAAGAAAAAATATATTATTAATACAAAATTATAATTATTAAACACTTATATTTTTTTAATTCATTATCCAAATTAATTAATCATTGCTAAAATTGCATAAGCTAAGAATTTGTTAAACATACTAAGATAAAATAATACATATAGCTTCTATTCAGTTACCTTCCGCATATATTATATCTATATTTTTAATAATATTAAATCTAGATTTTTAATTTAAAAAACCTTTTATTTATTTTAATTTTGCTTTGTATCATGGGAGCCTATATGGAAGGACAAACATTTCATGAATTTCTGTGAACTAGTCCCTGTTCAGCCGGAAATTTTTCTTAACACCTTTTCAGGAATTTCCTGACACAATTTATATTCTCCATAGGTACTCTCTTATATAAATATTTATTTTGTCTACCTTTCTTTTTTGTTTTAATTAATAAATGAATAATAACTAGTTCCTCCTCCTTAGATTCTGAATTGAGAAGAAGATACCATGGTTGGGCGTTCACTGGGTTTCAATATGCGGTGCCTAGCCCATGCGAGGAAGTAGGAATTTCGTGGAGGGGCGTGGGTTGAAAGTGGCCTGGGTTCAATATGCGCCGGACCTAACTCTATCACATCATATACTTATCAGATAATGATACATTTAAGCATCAGATAATAATATATTTAAATACAGTAAAGGCTGTTAATGTCCTAAGATTATATAAAAATGAAATAAAACAGCACATACCGTAGTATGAGCGCCTGGTCAAGTTGACCACTATTCTGTGGTCCCCCTGGAAACATTTCTTATTTCCTAACTTGTGCAAGGTGGCCACATCTTGGTTGATCCCTTCAGTAGTCACATTAAGGATGTTTTACTGTATTTGGTTCAAACCTTTAAAATCTGTTTACATTTGGTTGCAGCCCTTATTAAAACCCCCAATATCCAAATGATAATATTAAAACAACTTGATATTTAAATAAGCAACCATTGAAATTATTAATACTTTGCGTCAGAAAGGTTTCGTAAGTTGATGAAGGTTGCTGTGACGTCAGACCCCTACCACCGTTTTGTCAGGTTATCTTTTGCTGGCTCACAACAAACAATTGTTTACTAGTGTTCTGTAAGCATTTTATAGTTTTTTGCTCTTTTTATTCCATTAAAAGCATTTTTAACCTAATCATTTGTCAGTAACATTATTAATAAGCCAATCTATTTATACATTATTAGGTGATAGAACATAGAATACTTACAAATAAGATATAAAAGATAACTTACCTAGAGATGTTACACCTCACAGAAAATTGATTTTTATTCTTGGGAAAGAGGTAAAGGTGACATTTCTTTTTTAAGGCTCTATGGTTGCACCCAAATGCAAGCAAAGCATTGACACATTTTTCATTCCTAAATTAATAATATTGATTAAAAAATAATAATAAAAATGTCACCCATTTGTATATTGTATGAGCCAGCACAGTTTAGCCAACCTAACAACACAATTTATTTTTTTTACGTAAGTAACGTTACACTTCCCCAAAGTATTAGAATAAAATTGGTTAGAAAAAAAACAAGACAAAACTCAGTCTAACCACTTTAGCTAACAAGTAGGTTTCTTATGTTGTTGTTATCAAAGTACAGCTCACTAATTCTATTTATCTCCAGTAGGGAAAAAAGTTATGATTTAGAATTAGTTTAGAGGGACTAAAACATTCCTTTTCATCCCTGAACTCAAAAAGTAGGGAGAAAAAGTAAAAGTAGGGCGAAAAAGTAAAGATTGCAACTTAATTATTTTATAAACAGTAGAAAATGTAAGGCTAATGTAATGAAGTTGTTGAAATCAGGTTGGCGGCACTGCACTTTTTTGACTATGTTTATCTTTGTTTACAACATTATAACCTGCATCTAAATAACCTTCTATTTGAGTTTAATTCCAATTCTTATTTGTTTTTAATATTGAATCTCTTATATCTGCTATTAAAAGTTCTAATAATTATTGTTACTTATTAAAATAATAAATAAAAACTGTGCTATGGACGAAAATGTGTATTTTCTTCCTACTGGAGATAAAATATTGTATGTACCTCGTGAGTAAAGTGCCATTATTCCCCTCGCGATAATTAGCTCCCAAGGCGCAGCCGAGGGAGCTAATTAGAGTTATTCCCTCGGCTGCGCCTCGGGAATTAAAGTCTAATTCCCTCGGCTTTGCCTCGGGATTTAGGGACCAACTTTTTCGCTCAGGGAATAATGGCTTACTTTACTCCCTCGGTGCATAACTATTAAATTTAAAAAAGGAACAAGGATAAAACCAAATAAAAAGACAAACTGTTTATTTTAAAAATAAAAATAAAGTTTATTATTTACAGTCCAAGAAACCTGAAACATACAAATTTTGAAAATGGTCGTATGAAAAGAAATTTATAAAAAAAAATACAAGAAGTTACACTATACATCAAACAATTAGAAACAAAATAAATACATGCTATACTCAATTTATCAACGTTTGACATGCCAACATTATCATTTACAAAATAATATTTATTATTATTTTAAATATTAATATATTTTTTACACATTTTAAACAAATTAGCATTGATTTTTTTTTTTTTTTTTTTTTTTTTTTGCAAATATTACAAAAGAAAATGGAAAGAGAAGGGGGTCAATCCATCAGAGTAGTGGGGGGAACAACCTAAATTCATAAGTTTGTTAGAAGATTAACATCAATTTTTCCAATTGTTTTACTTTAAAAAAAAAAAAAAAAATTGATTTAATAATACATTTTTTGGAATCAAATCCAAGCCAATACAGGGTTATTACAAATGATGTTCCTGATTTCGATGTAAACTATTACTGGATTAATATGTTTTAAGACCACTTCAGTTGGTACCACTGGAAAGAAAAACTCATTGTTTACATTCATCATTTGAGTACCTATCAGCTGTTTTTTTAAGTTAATTGTTGTCAGAGTTGTGTAATGGCTGAATGTGAAGACAGGAAAGCATTTTATGTACGATTGATACGAAATATAAACATTATATCTCTGTTTAGATGCGTAGAAAGTGGTTATTTACGTACTTGTATTCTTTGCGCATGCGTGTCTCATAGTTCTGAACAATTCCTCTTCTTTACCACACTAGCGCCGTAAAGAAGAGGAATTCTTCAGCTTTACGCACGATTAGCGAGTTTGTTTACATTTAACAAAACTAATTTGCTATTCTTTTATTAAAGTAACTGTTTATATCGAGTTTTTAGTGAAAAACAATGAGTGAATCAAGTGGCTTTGACCGAAAATGTAGAGAATAATACTCCTCCAGAAATAATTAATTCGGCAAAAAATATACAACTCAAGATTAATGCCATCTTTATCAAGAGAAGAGATACGAACTTACATACAGCAAGTTTAGTTTCTTCTGTATTTATTATTTAAATCTAACAATCGTAGATAAAGTACGGTACGCAAATCGTGGGAAAACGGCATTTTGCATTGCTCGTGTGGTTTTACTACCCTCGCTGTCGCTCGGGTGCTAACTCCACACTCGCATGCAAAATGCTACTTTCCGCACTCGACCCGTAATGTACTATAGTGTGTTGGATGATTATCACATTAAGCAATCAGTTATTAGTGTGCAGCGTCACTTTAGAATCAGATTTAAAGAAGATCCTCCTAGCAATCACTCTATTCGCAAGAGGTACTTGAATTTTAAGAGAGATGGCTGCATTTGTAAAAACAAATCAACAGCAAGGTTGTCAGTAAGCAATCAAGTAGTAGCGCAGGTAAGGGATCATTTTACACGTAGTTCACACAAATCTACAGTTAAATGCAGCAGACAACTTGCTTTTTATAATTCTGAGTACCTGTGATGAAAGTTTTTGAGTTTTCCTTAAAAACCATGTTATATCTTTGTACGATAAATAAAACTACATTCATATATGCTTAATATATACCCATATATGCTTATATATGGGTAAGCTTAATATATGGGGCACAAGCAGTAAATCCAATAAGATTTTTATAATGCAAAAAAAGGCTGTCAGGATTATATGTAAAGTTAATGCTGATGAATCTTCTCAGAAATTTTTTCAAAGCCTGCGAATTATGACGTTTTATGGTTTAGTTATTTATAATGTGTTGTTGTCGGTGCACGAGGAGAGTGCAATGTGGCAATCAACTGATTGCACATATAACACCAGATATAGTCAAAACCTGATTATTCCTCAGCACAGATTGAGCAAAACTAACAGGTCTCCAACTTTGGTAGGGATCACACGTTATAATAAACTTTCCAGGGAAATACGGAAGCTGCCTATCAAGAAATTTAAAAAATGCATTAAACTGTAGCTAATTTCTAAAGCTTACTTTTCAATCAATGAATTTTTGCATGAGAATGTCAATATTGAATTATAATGTAGTTTATTTTCTTAATATTTATTTGACTTTGACATGAAATGTTAAAATATTTTAACGACAAATAAAGATTATTATTATTATTAAAATCATGATCATCATTTGTAACAATCCTGAATATATTGGGAGTGTGCTTGAGATAAACCATGTATTTATTTTGTTTATTATTTTTTATAAAACAAATAGTTTTTTATTGAGGTTATCTGTCCTCAGCGGCAGAAAACAAGTTGTTGAAGGTGTAACGACACGTGACATGAAGAAGCAGCCGGCACAGCGAGACGCCACGGTGTTACACCTCCAATGGGATGGGATGCCAACCCCTACCCTGCCGATGGATACTGCTCTCTACTGACCGCCAGCCAAACTTCACTCAACAATTACAATCAAAATGTAATGATACACACGAATTGACTTGGAATTAATAAAAGAGGGAAGTGAGTTTTAATATTAACGTCTATACGTTTGATTTAGTAGAAGATATAGACATGGTGTGAGTGAGAGCTGACGGAGAGGTGGGTCAGTAACCAGCAGCTAAGTTTTACCTTGAGTTTATTCCTCGGGGATTTCCATCTGTTCGTCATTAATCATGTCGATGACATCGTGAGGAGGCTTTCCATCGACAGTGCACCCGACAGACTGCAATCAAAACAACAACACTTAAATACAACTTATTTAAACAAATATAAACAATAGCTCAGACCCAAAGCACAGACATTTACTTAACATCTCTTTAGTGGAGTCAGGGGACCTCAAACTTAAAACAGCAATAAACCGATAAGCAATTTAAAATAAAATACCCATTAGAAACCGATAAGAGCCTATAATAATAATAAATGATGCTACGTCAAAAATAGTTGCAGTGTTGTGACGTCGTGTACAGAGGTGTAATATAACTATAATGAAAGTTTAAATTTTTAAGTTTCAGGTAGTATTCATACTACGGAAAGATTAAATTTTACTTTAAATCAAATTATAATTATCAATAACTACGGGAGACATACAGAGAAAAATAGACCCCCATACCGGGACTTAAACCACAGGCCTCCTGTATATCTGTTACAGGCGCTCTTACCAACTGAGCTATACAGGAGAATGATTTTTCTCTGTCGTTACCAATACAAATTCCTCAAATCCAAGCTTTGTAGAAAAGATTTAAAGGTTGAATTCGGGACTTCAGTAACGGGGTATCAGTAACGACAGAGAAAAATCATTCTCCAGTATAGCTCAGTTGGTAAGAGCACCTGTAACGGATATATAGGAGGCCCGTGGTTCAAGTCCCAGTGCAGGGGGTCTATATTTCTCTGTATGTCTCCCCTAGTTAATGATAATTATAATTTGATTTTAAGTAAAAAATATAATGAAAGTTGTTAGAGGAAAATCGGTTTAGTAGAACTGGAGGTAGAGTGTATCTTAGATAGCCGGAAAGGCGGACCGCCTCAAAGAGAGGTAAGACTCTCTGGATAGGTAAGGCAAAGAGGAGTCAACACTAACACTCCGCAGATAGATATAGAAAATAGACAGACCTAAGCAGTAAGGTAAGGTGTACAGGATATTGGAAATCTAAACAGAACTTGGGTTCCATGTTAAGTAGAACCGAGCTCTACCCTTCAACTTGTAACTTGTTTGACATATATATCAAACCATATTTATTGTTATATAAGGAAGAGAATGTGTAAAGTGATGCCAGCGCTATTTGTGGCCTAATCCGAAATACCACGTAAAGATTTAGTGATAATGATAACAGAGCTAAAACTCCTCTAATTATTCGTTAATTGTTATTTTTTTTAAAATTTTGTTAAACATATAGAATACTTATAAGTTTCATGTTTTTAGCATTTATGAAATAAAAATTGAAGTACAGTAAAACCTGCTAAAGTGACCACCCGTGTATATTGACCACCTGGTCAATGTGACCACTTTTTCGTTTTTATGTGAAAATGTATTTTCACTAAGTATTAACAAAAAACCCTTTGCTTTACTTTGCCTCTTAACAACTAGCACCAATATGAACTTAACGGACAGCCCCCCCCCTGTAATACTGGTTTGTTTGTACTAACCTGGCAGGTTCCGAGTACTTCCTTGACGGTACCCTCGAGTTTCCTCGACATGGACCTGGGCCTCATGGTCCTGGCGATGGTGATGATATCATCCAGGGGAAGGTTTCCACTGTGCTTAACTAAACACAAACAAAACAACCAATTATTTTACAAATAAACTAAGTAAACAAATGCCTTCCAGTCAAGAGTCTTTTTTTCAAGGCAATTTTTTCTTCAGGTGACAATTATTTTTATGAAACAGTTATTTGTACTTTTAGGGTGCGTTCGGAAACACTAAGCGGTCAACCTCTCGGTCGACCGGCGGTTTGTTGTGGTTAGTGTCATGGCGGCATGAAATAATTTTTGTTTCTGAACGGGACGGTTGAAGGCAGCAGTCGACCGAAAAGGTTATAAACAAAGAGAGGTTACAAATATAAATTCGTTTTTGTTTAGTGTGAGATAGAAGTGAAGCTGTGACGATTCCTCAAGTAAATAAACTATTGCAGCGGCACCCCTTTAGGTTAAATCAATAATATAAATTCTTCTGTGTACAAATGATACATTTATAATCTCTTAAATGTATAAAATATGCAAACGGACAGTTTAACAAATGTACATAATCTCTCATGAATGAATCAAGCAAAATTATGCCACCAAGCGATCCTCGACCGCACAGTCTCCTTCAACTCAGGCAGGGGTTCTATTTTAGATTGTCTAATAAAATAACAACTATATCGGTATCCATAAAATTATAAAAACTAGGATTGGTAACAAAATAAATAACTATTAGGACAAAGGTCTATAATGGACTGTGGTACAAAGGAATATCACACTTTTCATCTTTCAGTTTTGATATATTGTTATTTTTTTTTCTTTTTTTTTTTTTCTTGGTAGTTTTAGTCCCGTTCAACAGCTATTAGGTCATTACAGGACGGGGGTTATCCGGCCACTTTACTCATCTAATCGACGAGATCATCAGTGTGAAACATGTCTCACCCCGCTGGGATTCGAACTCACAGCCGGGGTTCAGACCTTGGTTTCAGAGTCGAGTGCGCTAACCCCTCGGCTACACCGGCCCCCAGTTTTTTTTATTAGTAAAAAAAAATAACCCACCAAATTCATTTCAAAATAAAAAAAGGTGAATAACAAAGAAAAAGAGTGCCGAAAAAGGTCCATGTTTCACAAAAACTAAAAAAGAATTTTAAAGAATAGCAAAAAAAGACAACAATGTATTCAATGTTTATAAAACGTTATCAAATGTTTACAAAAGAACAATGACATTTCGCCAAGAAAGGTAACATTTTGGTTACTAACCGAACTAACCGTATTTCGATTTCGGTCGAAGCGGTCGCGACCGAGCTGGTCGACCGCTGAAACGACCGGAGGTTTAGGAATGCGGTCGGTTGTTTAGGTTGGTGTTTCCGGACACACCGGTTACTTCTCGGTCCACCTGGTTAGTGTTTCCCAACGCACCCTTAGATTTGATTAATTTTGTTAATGTTATATGGAGTACCAAAGTATTACCTGCAGAGTGGTCTAGAGTTATGATAACTATGCTTTATAAGAAAGGTGAACCAAGTAACCCCAGTAATTATGTTATTAATATAAATCTATATGCGTTGCTAAAATTATTAAATTTTTGTCTACATTATGGTTATCAACAGTTATTATTGACTTGTATGGTTATTTTATTAATTATTATGACATACATATATTGTTATATTGCACGCCAAAGTCATACAAAAAGTACACTTATATTCAAATGTTACTGCTTTATTAGTAAATGTTTTCAGGCTTAAAAGTTTGAGTTCTATTCTAATAAAATATTATTACATTCCGATTAAATTAATTAATACAACAAAATTAATCAAATTATTTATAAAGTCGATAAAAGTGAACATAATTGAGTTTTTCTGAATAAGGACTTACTACTTTTACTCTGTACATGTTGTGTATAAATGTTTTATCATAGCTCCCTACATATGACCGCTAAACATAAACAAAAAATAATTAAATGGTGATGGGCTATAAAAAATAGGCATGAAAACAATTTTAAGTGATAGTGATAAAGTCAAAATGAAATTTAAGGCTTTATGTAGAATTTGACCTGTTATAAAGTAGAGATGAGCAAAGTAGTTCATTTAGGTGAACTGGTCTTTGAACTATAGTTAAAATTTTTTTCTAGTTCGCTGAACTAGTTCAAAATGAACTACATAGTTCATTTTTTCCTAAATTATCTATTATCTTCAAAGACCGCCGCTGGGGTACAATGTACAATGAACTAAGATTAGACCTAAGCTAAGACAGGGTTTGTTGTGTCTGTGTCCTGAGTCCTGGGGCACACTCACAGTCAGATAAATTAATGAACTAGACGAACTATGTGGACTAGATCAACTAATTATAAAGTAGGCTTGGGTTGATCACGTAGTAACGTGTACTGGTTTGAATGAACTAGAAGGACCGAGGACACTGATACTACATAGTTCAAAAAAAGTATTAGACTCGGCGGGAAGGGAAAGGGAGCGAGGCCGTTGTGTAGGGTAGGGGCGGAGCTTGGAGATGGTGAAACGACTAATTCAATCCAATAATACAGAATGCGGAAAGAACTAATAAAATATAGTTCACTAAAACATGTCTCTATAGTTCACCGCACCTTTTTCAGAATAGTTAATTTGAACTAGTTTGTGAACGAACTACACACCTCTATTATAAAGCAAGTCAGGTCATTCACGGTTGTTCCCATCAAATCCAAATGGAATAGCGCAGTGGATTTTGAAGGCTTCAACAATCCAGACGGGCTGGGGCACTGCATCCACTACTCTTAAGATCGTTTAGCATGCCGCTGGTTGGAGTGGAAGGACTGTGAATGGCAGCTTAACAGTAACGATCAAGAGATTAAGACAAACATGTTGTCTTCACTTACAGTAGCATCAACAAGAGAAATATCTACAGCGTGGGAAAATTAATCTAACTGTCATGGGAGCCCAAAGAGAGCTCTTCATTTTGACATCTACAAGGTCGAACCAACTGGGAAAACAAAAATGTCACTAGATGCCCTCATGATGACTGTCTAGGGGCCTTTTCTTCCCTCTCTCATTGACAACTGGCAAGGTCAATTGGCCTCATGGAATCGCTGGCCAGTCCAGTTGAAAAAAACCCCGTTTACACGTGGATTTGAATTGTCCTGGCAGTGGAGGTCGAGTATGCATCTTCTAAGATTTGTATTTAATTCGGAATAATCTTTGTCAGGAATTCATAGCTGAGTCGTGTCAAGTTCTAATGAACGAGGTAGAAAAGAAGCGGGAGTGGACTAGGAAATGGCTTTTAAAAACACTTCAGGGTGGGAATGTACACCTCTGCTGATCTGCAACCAGATTTTGCCCTTTTTTGTTGTTTTGAAAGTTCAATATTAAAAGTGCCTCGAAAAGCCTTAATTTTAGCCTTTACCTCATCGATACTATAACCTTCAACATTCATCTTGTCGGCCATATCCAAGAGTGCCGTTTGGCAGGTGTTTTTATCTTTATATAAATCGTTGTGCATATCCCACAGACATCTATGTTCAACGTATAGTTCAACAAATTTTAAATTTGTTTTGTCGTTCCACTTTGGAGCCATTCTCTCAGATTAAATTTAAAAAAATGAGTTACAACACAGACAATACAAAAAAACACAGATTTAATTTTAGACAAAAAAGATAATAATGAGAAAAGAGAATCACAAAGAAAGGAACTGTCTCTGATTGGCACAATGCAACTGTCCTATATCGTTCACACGGTGCCAATTGTCACGGCAATACCGAGATCCGAGAGGGGGGAGCTCCCCCACCTCTCGGGTCTCATAGCTGGGCCCAGTTGATTGTCCTCAACCTACTCCTTGAGACAATATCTTGTCGGGACAATTGGCCTAAAGCGTTTACATGAAGCCAGTCAACTGGCTTCTTTCAATTGTCTTGCCATTGGCATCGTGTAAAACAGGCTATAGAGCGGCCACTGTACTCACAGCCTTAAAAACAATAAAGTCAGGCAGTTTACTCAGACTGAGAAGGGAAGGAGATCTTACCGTTCTTAACCTTCTTCCTGTCACGTGGAGGTTCCTTGAGAGCCTTGATGACGAGGGAGGCGGCCGAGGGTACCACCGAGATGGCAGCCTGTCTGTTCTGAATGGTGAGCTGAACGGTGATCTTCAGACCCTTCCAGTCCGATGTCGCCTTGGCGATGTCATCACCCACCTTCTTAGGAGACTGTAAACCGATAAAAAAACATTCCATTAGAATATTTTATTTCAAATGTCAATTTAGTTTAACTGTGATTTAGTCATGTAAAAAGATTAAAAAGACCCCAAACCAAATTCATACATATAAGAGAGAAAACTATTCCACATTAACATTGTTATTACAACAAAGTTTGAAATTTACCCGTGTTCCAGAAAATATACTACCCTCTTCAATGTAAAACACAACTCTATTATATTCTTCCATTATACCTCCGACAAGCAAATATATATTTACCAAAACTTAAATGTTTGAAAATTTAACGTAGAGTTAAAGCAATGGTTTTTAACTTTAATGTCAAATTTGATAATCTTTCAAGGGGAAATATTGTACATTAACTTTTAACTTCCATAATTACCTGTGAGGCCTAAATTTGAGATTTAACTGTGAAATTGAGATAGATGTGGGTGCGATTGGAAGACAGGGATTTTTCTAGCTACATCAAGAGAATCAGTCACTGTTTGACATCGTACGTGATTATACTTCAATTCTGTGCCCATATTGTCCTGACAGGGGACCAACTTTTAACTCTTTAACTCTTGGGTATGGAAATATCCTTGGATATGGGTATTTAGTATACAAGCCAAGACGGGAAGAACACGTGAGATAACAGATGATTTTGTCTGGTTCGACCCACATGTTCCGTCACCAGAGAACACAACACTTGCAAATCAAAACTTCACTTTACAATTATCTCTCAGAAATGGTTAAATAGAAGTACTTACCAAACCGAGAGGACCGATTTTAGGGGCGAGAGAAGAAGTAGCACCGACTTCACCTCCGACACACTTCAGGTACACTGAAAATAAAATATTCCATCAGTCAAAACGACCAATTCCAACACCGATTAAATACATAAAACGACCATTAATTAAATCAAACTCACCGATTTTGATCTCATTGGGATCGAACTTGGGAGGCATTTTAAATTAATATGATAAAATCCGACGGATGAAAAGGATAAAATCCGATAAAGTTCGGATCCGACAACTTAAACGCAAAGAACAGGTCTGGAAAATGGACGAAAAACGTTTCGTGTTTCAGAACGGTGACGTCGAAACAGTGTTGCCCTCGACGTTCAAAAATCAAAATACCCTAAACAGACAAAAGTCTTGGAAGAAAAGGAAGAAACTTTGTTTTGATAAGTGGAGATTGTTTTTTAATCAAAATGTTTGTTCTCGTTCGCTTTTTAAGGAGTTGAAAAGAGAAACTGGGATATCGATGTTTTACTTTTTAACAATTTAAGATTAAGTGACTACAATTATGGATGTAAGTTGTTTTGTTAACGAATTTCATCGTTTTATCCCTGAATTAAAACGTTGTTGAATCGTTAAAGTTTTAAAATTAATTTTGTTGTGTGATGTTATGTTTCAGAAGGCGGACGATCTACTTAAAGTGAGTATTTGTTGTTTGTTTCGTTATGATAATGACCACATTAGGAAATCACTGGACGCCACACAGGATAAGTAATGATTCCAGTTTACAAATTGTCATATTTATATGATTTACCGTTTTTAGTATTTTCCAGATCAGAAATTAGATTATATTTTTTAGTGCATTAGGATGTGGGTAATGTTATCTTTTTAGATCGACTATAAGAGTAAATCTTTTGAGTAAGATGGCTCGAAATGATTTTCTAGCTGATTAAAGTAATGGTGTTAATATTAATGACTAAAACCAATGGTACCTGCTTGTATCAAACTTGATATCCTGATCAAATTAAGTCAGTGTATATTAAAACGTGCATTCTTTTGAATGGCGTATTCGCAGTTGCCAGGCCATGATTTAGAGCCACCTCTAACCCCCCTTTAGGAAATTTTTCCGGCATGTACAATAGAAATTAGCCGTTTGAATATATGACATCTTTATAACAATCAATAGTAGCGACTTGAGATGTCAGCTAGGGGCCCTATACACTGTATTTCTACCAAAATTACTTGGTGTCAATATGAATGGTTTATTGAACAACAGAATAGTCACATTTTCATCACGGGGTCTTTGTTTGGATTATTGTCATGCAACGTTGAGAATTCTATTTCAGGCGGGATTTGAATGTTGAGCCCCCGGCAGGGCCGTACCTAGGCGAGAATTAAAAAAGAACCCCCCCCCCCTCCCTTTTACTAACATAACCGTCTTCTTCTATCATCTAGGCTAGAACAAATTAATTTATTGGATATATAAGTACTTACATTGGTAAATTTGGATTGTATGTGCCACCACTTAGAGGTTAGGTGATAAAATCCTGTATATTAAATTAAAAACCTCGGCAGATCAACTGGCTAGGCAAGGTTCCAGCTTAATTCCTTCTGTCCCGGAACCAGTGGTAGGTATATCTCGCTGCGTTGTGAGGACCGCTTTAAACAAGTCTTTGTTAAGAGATTTTCAAAGAACCTGGGAAAATGCTGCCAGAATGAGACAGTCCAAGTTGTTCATTTCAGGACCATCTCATAAAGTTACTAAAACACTATTGGCCCTTAACAGGGGCAATTGTCATCTTATGACTTAATTTATAACTGGTCACTGTCGTCTCAACAGACACTAGCAGCTGCTGGTTGAAAGTCCCACCTGTCGGCTGTGTGGAGAGCAAGATGAAACTCCTATTCACCTACTAACCTGCTGTCCAGCGTTGGCTCGTCTTAGATGACAAACCTTTCGATTGCCAATTCTTCCCTTAGAAGAGGTTAAGGGACTGGCTCTGGACAGACTCCTGACTTTTTGTGAGTCTGTCAGTCTGCTCAGACTATAGAAGAATCAGGGAGAGAATTCTTCACTACCCCGGGTTTGCTCAAAGGACCCACCCAAGTGGTCTAAGCCTCCGGGTTTTAAACCCCCCAGAAAAAAAAAAAAAAAAAAAAAAAATTAAAAACCTTAATTTTGTGTACCCTTGAATTTTCAATAGCTGCTCCGCGCCGCTCCGCTCATTTCCTGAAGAAAAACAACCCTCCTGTATATAAACCAGGTAGAGGTCCAACTCAAAGAAATTTCGATGGCATATACAATCCAAATTAGCCCTTATATTTAACGTAAGAAAACATCAAACATTGGATAACAAAATAAGGACTGTTATATTGTATTTCTTAATTTGTCTCCACTTGAGTTTATTTAGTCAAAGTAAACACATATTAAGTGATTGTTTGGTATGCTTTTAAAAACAATTTGATATTTTAATTTTGTCTATTTTTTTTTTTTTTTTTTGTTTGATTAAACATTAATTTCCCCCCTTCGTTTTGCCGCCCTGTCAGGACAATATGGGTGCCATGCACGTCCCATCACTGACCCATGGCTTAGTGATGGGACGTGCATGGCTCAGAGATTGGATGTGCATGGCTCAGAGATTGGACGTGCATGGCTCTACTTTATTTCTTCACCCATATTGTCCTGACAGGCCCCAATCTCCACTTTCACGTAGACTTTATTTTATGATTACGCTAATTTTAGCGAAATTGATGTAAATTATACATAATTAATTAATATGGTACCTACATTAAAAAAAAGAAAAAAATTAAATGAAAATGATTTTGTGTTTGCAAATTATGAGACTTAACATTATGTTTTGTAATTAAAATACTCTGGCAATTAGTGTGACTCATAGGATGGGATGGCTAACAGTTGAAATTAATCTGGGGCTATCTGCAGGCTTCTTTTAATTAACTATCAAAATTTCATAAAAAACAGATAAGTTGTGCTAAGTTGTGAAGATATAGGTTTAAATAAATTGATGTGCGCTCCTCGTATGGTTTTTATGAGGAGGTGCGCACCAGAGGTTTAATTATTGTTTAAGCTTTGTGTGGAATAACCGAAGATGTGTGTTTGTTGAACAGAGCTTCCAGCCTGAAGAGGAAGTGGAAAATATTCGAGTAGTGGTGCGGGTCAGACCGCTGAGTAACAAGGAGATAGAGTCCGGTCACAACCCGGTCGTAGCGGTCAACAGAATCAATGGCACCATCTCGGTCAAGAGTTACCAGGCCAGCATGCATGACCTGCCCAAAGTCTTTGCTTTCGACACCGTCTTTGACACCGATTCTAAACAGGTATTTGCTTTTTATTTTTTCTTAGCCTGGAGGGTAAAACCTAATTTAAGCCTAAAGGCTCGGATTCTAAACCTGAAGACAACGACCCATGTAAGTGGGTTCATTGAGTAAACCATTCTTCGTCCTGTAACCCTTTGAGGACTGACTGTTGTTTTTGAATAAGTACTCTGGGGATGAAATGTATTTTTCAGTGATGAACCCCAGGGCCGGACTCATTTTCTACCATGTATCAAAACTATCTCACGTTTGGCACACCTCACTATTTACATTAAATCTTCCACAATTTTCCTCATAATAACAAATATCCTTTTGCCTTTCATTCTTCAATTTAATAATAGTCCGGTACAGGAAATATATACCCTCATCTGTTATTTAACCCTTAAATGCTAATGGTAATTGGATGGCTGGTATTACTAAACCTTCGTCGATTCGACAAACATATGCAGAAAATACATTTTTTGGGTTGAAACTACACCTTTATAAAGAGAAAACTATTAAGAACTCATTATTAAATCTTTTAGTGAGATATATAAACTTTTGATGACAAATAACTTAATAGGAACATCAGAAGAATCTGAAATTGAGTGAACATTAATGCACCAGGTCCCATGCCCCAGGCCAAAAGCCCTAGGCCCTTTGCTAAGTGCTCCAGGCCCCAGATTATCGGCCATTGGTCTCTGGCCCAAGGCCAATTACCCTAGGCCCATTGCCCCTTACCCCTAGGTCTAATGCCCCTTACCCCAGGCCCATTTTCCCAGGCTATAGGCTCATTCCACGACCAATTAATTCCCTACGTTTATTACTAAATGTTAGTCGAATCGACGAAGTAGCTTTGACAGGAATTTGCCAGAAAACGAGTGTATGCTCAAAAGGACTACTACCTCTACACTAGCAGGTGTGTTACTAACCAGTGCAAGCACTGCAGAAGGATGGGGTACCCATCACCACCGCATACGAGCGTAAAAGGTTAAGGTTCAAACTGTGCTCGTCGATTCGACTACCATTAGCATTTAAGGGTTAATGATAATAAAGAATATATGATAGAGAATTTATAGATTGATACATCGCAAATAGGTTGCCTAGCTAAATCTCGTACCGATGATGTTAAATAATAAAATGTTTACTTAACTTCCCCTTACTTCAACTTCCCCGATGTGTTATTAATGAAAATCAAACATTAGCTGAGAGAATTCACTCCAAGGTATTAAAAAAATAAGGGTTGCCTGCTTTACCTTATGGCCAAACCTTAGTCGATTTAAATGAGACCTTTAAATCGACCCCTTATGTATTAGAATCAGACAAATTTTACTTTTTATAAATGGTAGGGGGGGAATTTTTAAAATTTGATTATCGACATTTTTATGCGAAAAATAAATTTGGAATATTATCTAAAAGAGATGATAAAGAATACTTTTTTCTTGAGAAGTCGAAATTTGGACCGGTTTGCTCTTGTAGGATTTTAGAAAATTGTTCTTTCTGGGGAACAAAAATATTAATTACTATAAATCTTCGTTTAAGATCAAGCAGGAGATTTTATGAAGAGTGACTTTTCTTCGAAAATTTAAATTTTTTGAATTTACAAGTACAGTAGAGCGTCGATTATCCGAACGTCAGTTATCCGAACGTTCAATTATCCGAACTAGCTTCATGAAAAAAAAATAAATCAAAAGCCACCGCTAAATTAATTGCTAGAAAGAGCGGTGTTAGCTGTATAAAGGGCTACCAGATTTAGAAGAATTCAGTTTGACAGGGCAGACATTAACATTTGATTACTAAGAACTAACTTTTGTTTGTCTATGTAATTTTTGGAATCATTTGCAGCATTTCTCCATTTAATACCTTTCTATTCTGTTGGTCGGTTATGTTAATGCTCTCAGTTTCAAATCATTAATTGTGAGGTATACATTTTTTAATTAGTTAGTAAAACTTACAACATGTCGACAAAAAGGAAACGAGTAGTGCTTTCATTAAAAGATAAAATGGAAATGATTACGTGACTCTTTATTCATTCTCAGTTCTGAATGGCTGAAAAATTTCAAATTACGTCATGGGATTCGACTAATCGAGATTAATAGTGAAAAATTAAGTAAAACAATTAAGCAGACGAGTATTACGCAACCTTCTTTATGCCAAATTAATCTTAGGTGATGGTGATACACAACTTATATATATATTTTTTTTTCACTATTTACTAAATAAATAAAACAAATATGCTTTTTCATAAGCGCGGTTGATTATTTTTCCATCTTCCCTTGTAAATTTCTAGTGAATTTCGATTATCCAAATTTTTGATTATCCGAACCACCACAAAAAACATTAGTTCGGATAATCGACGCTCTACTGTATAGGCAAACTCCATCCGTGGACATACTGTATATTTATTAATATAATATTTATTCCTTTATTCTTTATTACCAAAAAAATCCTTACAAAAAATAAGGCCCTACAGGGGGTATAAATACCCGTACATAGGTTGGTCCAAACAACAAAGTAATAAAACTAAAGCAATCATACAAATTTGTATCTCGACTAATTTCTTAATATTTATTTATTAATTATCATATTCAACTTTTGCTAGAATCCAAATCTCTGCTGAGTCCAGGGATGAGTTCTTCATTAGTTCTTGCTTCAGATAATACTTTTCAGATAAACTAATTTTCCTTAGAAAAGACTTGTAGTCATTTTTGATTTTATCGTGGAATTCTGAGCATGTCATAATAGCATTTTCTTTAATATTACGAAACTCAAAGCTCTTTTACAACTGACAGAGATAATCTTCCTCTTTCAGGCGTCCGAATAGACCCCATCATTGAAAAAGCCAAAGTAGCCGAAGTTAGTTGGCAGACACATGGCGAATTCTATTATTTTAAATATGTTCAAAAAGGAAACATTGCTTCTAGAAAATGTGTGACCTACCGGTGGTGGGCAGAATGACAATTCACAGCTTTTGCTGTGTTTCCCGTTCATCTTAGTAAAAATCCAGACGCAAAACCGGACAGATGTTTCAAAAATTCGATAGTCCGGACGCAATCGGGACGGATGGTAACCCTACTTAGACATAGGCATAGACATAGGGCACAGGACGGCTCTCAGCGGCACTGCATAAAATAGGTGTGCTGCAGCTACTGGCAATTTTTTACTACGTTTTTATTAGCTTGTTTTCTTGTTTGTTTGTTTGTCCGGTACAAATCTGGCAATCGATTTCTAACTAACTTCCCGAATAGCTAGACATTTGAAACTTTTAGCATACCTCAGAACACGATGACAATGCATTATTTTATTACTTTTAGCCATCTTTCAGCAAAATTTAATTCGTTTTCAGCAATTTTTGCTGTATGGAAAGTTAGTTCGGAAAAAATCATATCATATCCCATAGTATTTACAATCTTCATTTTGACAGGTTTCAAATTTGTGATTTTTTATTAAGAGGTGAACATTGAATGACAGAAAAACAGGAAATATATCGATTCTATTATTTATCAATTATATTATTTCAAATTTATCGATGGCACGGTTTAGATTTGGTGTAGGGGAGATCCGTTGTACAAAGATTTGTCCTTTTATATGTTTAAGATCAGCTCTCTAGATGGTTGTCATTTATGTGAAGTAAATAAATTTGGAACTATTTTGTTTTTCACTAACATTATATATTATATAACAATAACAATTATATTATCAACATTACATACGATTCAACAGAACATTTAAAAACGTAGTATATAAAAAGTTCTTTTTATCTTGAAATTATTTATACTGTGCCCTGGGTGGAAAAAGTTTGGGAAACACTTCTATATACAGAAGAGATTATATTCCTTTTTACAGTTTACTCAGCAAAGCCTATCAAGTGAAAGAACGTAAAAATTTAAATTTATGAAATAATTTAAAGGGGGGGGGGGGGGATAGGGCAATATCAACAAAGGGGCTCTGAAATTTATCAATACTATTTTGTTACTGGATTATTTAATTTTGTTTGTTATTTTGACTAGATGGATGTTTACAATGAAACGGCTAGACCCATCATAGAGAAGGTTCTGGCCGGCTACAACGGGACTATATTCGCTTACGGACAGACTGGAACGGGTAAAACCTTCACAATGCAGGGTATCAACACGGAACCTGAACTCAGGGGCATCATTCCCAACTCCTTCGCTCATATCTTCGGACAGATAGCCAAGGCAAACGAGGATACCAAGTAAGTATGATAACGTGTTACAGTGTCTGGGTAACACTCACATCCGTCAAAACCTCTCCATATAATTCTATGTGTTTCCAGATAAATCTAGATGTTTATGAAGAGATCAGTTGCTAATTGTTCTCTCATCATGAGCCCTTGACAAGGATCCTCTTGAAACATTGTGATTCTCACAATTTCTAACTATGTTTCCTCTCTCACTGGACAGGCGAAGGCATGAGTGCGTGTCTCTTTAGTATGAAAACAATATGAATACACTACACATAATCCGGCAACATGGTACAGAATGTAAAATAACGTGGTTCCCTAGCCACATCGAAATAGCAGGGAATGAAGCTGCAGACAATGCAGCACGTGAGGCAACCCTAAGGCTAGTGACACACTTGGCTACCCAGTCAGCAATGAGAATATAATGCAACCTGTCACACGAGGTGGCGCCATCCGCCGGGCGCGACGGCGGGTAGCACTAAACAGTCGGCCGTCCCACTGTCCACCCGGTCAGCCCATTGATTTCAATTGAGCCTGTCAGACGTCGCCACCCAAATCCCTGCCACTCAGCCCCCATTCCTTCAATCAAATATAGGGGAAATCAAATCAGGGGCCGACTGCATCCCTCATATAAGTATGTCTTTACTAATCAAACTGTTGTTCAATATTCTAAGCAATTCGTTGCAAGTTCCATACGACATTCTAAAAATTCAATTTTTAAAAATAGAAAAATTATTACTGTCTTTATACGGGGGTACACTTTTTATGAAAAAAACTAGTATTTTTTTTTTTTCTGAAATTATTGAATGAACCCAAAAACGCCTTTTTCCCCTTCTTCTTTTACGAAAATAATGATAAGCAAGCACAGCTATCTCCTCTGGGTTCATTTCTTGACTGGTTGAAAAAAGTAAAAACTCGGGTGGCGCAAGACAGGTGGCGGAAGCAAGTGGCATCAACCAGGTGGCGAAGTGTGTCACTACCCTAACAAAAATCTAGTTCCTGAGAAAATAGCTTAAAACGTGTGTAAGGGTTGAAAAAACCCCAACCCCTAACTCTGGGAAACAGGGAAATAATAAGAAGTGAATAACACAAGAATTAGACTTCTCAATAAATATGTATAATATAAAATATTAATAATAAATAGGCAACAGGGCCAATGAATAAGACAAAATACCAAGACTAGGTCTGAGGGACCTGTGGTCAATACTCAAACACAACAAGTTAAAAACAAGTTAAATGACCTATGCACGAGGCACGTGTCAATAAAATAAGACAAATTACCATGCTTCCCAAAACCAAGCTGAGGAGCGTCTTACACGTGGACGGAGAGAGCCCGGGTTCGATTCCCTGCCCAGGAGAAGTTATTTTTATGATAAATTTTGATGAAATGTTCAATAATAATTAAATGTACACACGAAAACTAATAAATGGAAAACACTGGGCTAAGTAATTATAAACTTGTATATGAGAAAGTTTGTCTGAGTTGTCTTAGACCGATTTTGTTTTTAGGATCCGTAGGCAAAACCAAGGACCCTTATATTTTCCTGCGTGTGTCTGTCTGTCCGTCCTCTCGCGTGCTCTCACGGCTACACCTTTCATCGGATCACTTTGAAATTTGGCATGTATGTGTCTTGTACCTGCCCACATATTTTAAAAATATAGCGACTTAAAAAAAAAAAAAATTCAAACAAATTAGGGTAAAAAAACTTAAGGGTTTAAAATTTTTTATTTTTTTTCGACACCGTGAGGGGTATCATATGAAAGGGCACGTCGAGCTGATTACAAAAATATATAATTCTTTGGTTATAACTTTGATAGGGCGAGCGTAGGCGAGTTTGAAGTGTCTCCCCCCTCTATCTCCTGAACATTCTTCGACCAAAAGTAAAGATACCACTTTTTGGAAATACGTTTTTTTATAATTATGGTCTTTTTGATGTATTTGTATGGTTGTTGTCCGGTTCAGTGGCAAAAAAAATACTTTATCAGAGTGTGTTTTGAGAATATCAGACCCTTAGAATGGTTCAAAGTAAGCTTTTTAGCATTTTACAAAAAAACACTGTTTATATACACTTTACAGTTAAACACTATATAGTGTGGCCTACGGACCCTCGCTGTGTGCTGACTAGCACACACTTGACCTGTTTATTTTTTTTTGTTTTCGTCTACTCTGGTTTAAAAAGAAGGTTTGTACTAAGGTGTTACTACGATGGGATTTATTTGTTAAAGTTGATGGTTCTGTTGTTATAATGCTGTAATTTGTTTGTTTAGGTTCTTGGTGCGAGTGTCTTACTACGAGATCTACAACGAGGAGATCCGAGACCTGTTGAATAAGAGCAACATGAAACTAGAGGTGAAGGAGAGACCTGATATAGGAGTCTACATCAAGGACCTGTCTAACTACATAGTCAACACTGCCGACGACATGGACAATATCATGACCATGGGCAACAAGAACAGTCAGTACCATTCCATCTCTCTACCTAACTATGCCCACGCCTCTGTCTTTCTCCCAATATAATAATAATATATTATTACAAATAATCATGAACATTAGTGATACACGAGGACCTTTTGGAAAGTAACTCCAATTGGCCTCTGTGGGGGAAGTAGTGGGAGTTGCGGCGTTATTGTTACACTGACGTACACGGCAGGACAGTCTGCAACAAGCTGTCGTGGAGTGAATGTAGTACGAGCACTAGTTTGGTATTTATAATCTTGAAATCTGAGCTGCAATTGAAAACCCCTCCAAATGCAAAGTGCAAATTTTGAGTGAGTTTTGTGATGCTCAGTATGAATTTTGGGCACCCATCGAGCACAAAACTTGCGGTAACATTATCTCTGTGTTACTACATCATATTACACAGTCCTAGAACTCGACTACAGCTTGATACTGACTGACCTGCTGCGTAATCAGTGCAACAATGTCGCCGCTATTCCCACTACTTCCCGCACAGTGGCCAATCGGAGGTTACTTTCTGAACAGCCCTCGTAGATGAGTTGTTAATGTCGACTTTTGGTTTGCCCATGTTTATAGGGGGATTGATGTAGTGGTTAGCTTACTAGTGAAACACTTCTAAACCATAAATATACCATTATCAATACACCTGGTGAGGTCCAGTGCACGGTTCACCGTTGGTCCCTAATTGAGGAATTATCTAAGAGGCTGGGGTTTTCTATATCCAACCCCAATATGAGCTGGTAAACATGGCCCCGTATTTCAGGCAGAGATATCGTCCCTACCATTTCAAACTAACGAATGTGAAAATCGATACTTTTCAGGAGAGCCAAAAAACTCCTATTTTTGGTTAGTAAAAAAACAGTTAAGGGCTAAAGCTTAATATCATCCTAAAAAGGATTAAACAATATATATTAAAAATGTTTCTCCTTTCGGCAATAAGCTGATTTTGGATTCATTGTTATAGGAGTTTTTTTTGGCTCTCCTGAAAATTACCGATTTTCACATTCGTTAATTGATATGGTAGGGACGATATATGCAATATCGTTCTCAAATTATCCTGCTGAAGAATATCCCTGATAGACAAATAAGCAGTGCTTGATTTCTAGAAATTGAGGTACCGGAACTACAACCTAGGGGGGTACTCATTAGGGGGGTCCGGGGGTCCTCACCCGGGAAAAATTTGAAAAATAAAAGTTCAAAAACAGCATTTTAAGCAGTTTTAGACATAAACCCACACTCTTAGTGCAAATCTTAGTGCCGATAATTTTTTTTTATTTATGAGTGAAAGAGAGGTCCCGGAATGCCGTTCCGCCTCAAATCGAGCCCTGCAAATTAGTATCTACTCTTGCAACCAGGTAGCCCTCAATGCACAGTTTATAGTTATCAGGTTAAATAATGTAAACTTTCCTTCACAGCTCATGTTGTAAAAATCCGTGTAGCTTTATATGATACAAGTTGTCTTTACTTGATTCCATTAAATTAAGAGCAAGGAGGACGTGTGTGTGTTTGTTATGTTTATATGTGTAGGTTTTTTGTTATGGGTTTTCATGTTTTTTTTTTAAGCCATGGACTTTTTTCCTTCACTTTGTGTATCAGGTGCAAAAAAAAAATAAACAAACAAAAAAAAAGTTTACCATGGTGTTAAAAAATCAACTAAATACAGTAGAGCGTCGATTATCCGAACTTGCTTCGTGGAAGAAAAAAAAAAAAAAAAAAAAAAAAAATTAAAAGCCACTGCTAAATTAATTCTTAGAAAGAGCGGTGTTAGCTGTATAAAGGGAAACCAGATTTCAATGAATTCAGTTTGACGGGGCAGACATTAACATTTGTTTACTAAAAACTAACTTTTGTTTTTCATGTAATGCAGCATTTTTCCACTTAATACCTTTCCATTCTGTTGGTTAGTTATGTCAATTCTCTCAGTTTCAAATCATTCATAGTGAGGTATATAGAGAATTAGTTAGTGGTCAGATATTTTAAGCAAAACTTACAACATGTCGACAAAAAGGAAACGAGTAGTGCTTTCTTTACAAGATAAAATGGAAATTATAACGTGGCCGAAGAAAGGTGAAACGGCTTGATTAGCTACCAAGTTCGGTGTTGGTAAATCAACGATTACGGGAATAATAAATAATTTTGACTCAACCACTAGGTACACACTTAATCTTGACAGTGAGGAGGGTAGTTTATATTGTAAAACAATGAAAAAACCGAAATCCAAATGGTTGGAAGATGCTGTATTCACTTGGTTTATGCAAAAACGGACCTCTGGACAGCCCATATCTGAACCCATATAGTGTGAAAAATTAGTGGAATCGAACATGAAGCTTGGTGGTGACTCTTCATTCATCCCCAGTTCTGGGTGGCTGAAAAATTTCAAATTAAGACATACGATTCGGCAAATCTAAATTCATGGTGAAAAATTAAATAAAAAAATTAAGCAGACAAGTATTATTACTTTCTTTACGCCAAATTAATCTTAGGTGATACAACTTATATTTTTTTTTCACTATGTTCTAGATAAATAAAACAAAGATGCTTTTTGCATAAACGTGGTTGATTATTTTTACATCTTCCCTTTTAATTTTTTAGTGAATTTTGATTATCCGAATTTTTGATTATTCAAACCACCCCAAAAAACATTAGTTCCGATAATCAACGCTCTACTGTATAATAAATTGAAACATCCTGTATTATTATTATTATTACATCCTGATTTATAATTTTTTCACTTGTCTGTCTGTCTGTATGTAGTAGTAGTAGTAGTAGTAGTTACCTAGTACTTCCTACTAGACGGGTAGGACGAACCACTTGTTCGAACCTCGCAATCAGGCCTACAGTGGACCCATTTTACTTCCCCGTGGAGGAGAGTTGCAGCTACTTCACACATCATACATTTGTACATTGTACCACCGAAGCGAGTATGATGTGGTCATTAGTAAGCTATATGAGCCTGCTTCAAAGTGTGGGGGAAGAGGACCCCTCAGGAGGTCCCCTCGCCCTACTCCGATCTCGAACCATAATTAAATAATAATAAAAAAAATATAATAATAAAAGCCGTAATAAAAGCCGTCAGAATACTTGCAGGAGCAAAGCAGACGGAACATTGTCGCCCACTTTTCCTACGACTAAAAATCTTAACATTTTATAGTATTTATATTTTTTATTGTTTAAAGTTTGTAAAAAGTAGGGTAAATAGTATAGATAAAATAAAAGACACTCACCACTTTGATACACGACAGAAAGATAATATAAAGCTGACTCAATACAGACTGGACAGGTCCAAAGTCGGACATAGTGTGCTGGGACACAAATTTTATAATAAATTGCATCCAAAGGTAAAGTGTTTACCTCTAGACAAATTTAACATTTATATTAAAGCGTTTCTTTTAAAAAATCCATTGTACAGCACAAAAGAGTACTTTTTACTTGATTTTAATGTGTAATTTTTTTATTTTGTTATTTATTTTATTTATGATTAATTTTAACCATTTATTAATTAATGATGTTATTGTTCTTTGACACTATTATTTATTTATATCTGACTTTTGTATATCACAGAGATGTGATCTCAGCAAATAAAAAGATTTTCATTTCATTCATTTCATTTCATAGATACAGATCACATCTCATGACACGGATCGAACCCACTAGACATCGTGGGGGAAGAGAACCCCTCAGGGGGTGTCCCTCGCCCTACTCCGTCCGCGATTCATAGATGCATTCAGTGTATCACGGCCCGGGATCGAACCCACGACCTCGAATTGCCTCGACTCAGTGATAGCTGAGCGTTGTCTTTACGACCTCGGTCACCCTGGCTCCCCCTGTCTGTATGTAAATGCCCTTGCTCTCCGAAATTACCCGTCACTAGAATTTGTAACTTTGCCATTTATTATTATGTATTAACGCAATCATAAGAAAGTTTTAGGGAAGCCCCAAAAAAAATCATTCCTCAAAAACTAGGGGTTGACTTTATTTTTTTAGTACAAATGTGTAATATGGGGTGTATAATGATAGAAGACGACGCCCTGAGTATTAAATCATCTTTGCAATTTGAATTTTAGGAGTGGTGGGAGCGACAGCTATGAACGTGGAGAGTTCAAGATCTCACGCAGTGTTCTCCATCACAGTAGAGACGAGCGTCAAGGGAGTTGATAATCATGAACACGTCAAGATGGGACGACTCAACCTTGTCGACCTAGCTGTGAGTTGTGTCATTCCATAATACAAAGGGTTGGTCGATGAGTAAGGTCTCCACATTTATTTTTTTTTTTTTAAAAAAACAAGTATTAAAAATAAACAAGCAAGGGTTCAAATTATTAAGTGTAATATAATTTCACTAATTTTAATAGTAATATTCTTTTTCTACACTTCAAGACCTTTAAGTTGATGTATAACATGTCATAGTTACTAAAAACTGTTTTTAGTCACCCGCCATATTACCCGCCATCTTAAAAATATTACGTGTTAAATTTTAATAGTTGCGCATTATTTTTCTTCATTTCAAGACCTTTAAATTGATATATAACATGTCATGGTGACCCTCAACGATGACTGAAGTGTCATCCGCCTATAAAGTAATCTGACACTGGATACATTTTTCCTTTAAGTGTTTGGGAAGATCATTAATAAAAATAACAAAAAGCAGTGGGCCTAATATGCTACCTTGGGGCACACCACAGGCAACTGGAAATGGGGTGGATGTTTTACCATTTACTAACACTCTAATGGTTCGATCTGACAGAAAGGAAATTCCATTAAACTTAGATGTGAGGTAAGAGAGCTTTCTATTGACTCTTTCAGTAATGTTACCAAAGAATTCTTAATTCAGAACCCTCTGTATAGCGTTGAACAATGCTTCGCTCTCAACTTTTAATTCTTTTAACTTTTGTTTTCGTCCCAATTTTTATCTTTATAACTTTTTTAATTTAAATTATTAACTTTTTTTTGCTCTCCTCAAACTTTTAATCTTTTAACTTTTAACTGTACATGTGCTATTTTGTTTGTGTTTTTGTTATATGTATACATTGTAAACTAGGATAAATAGTGCAAGACGTGTTGTAGTCTTAATATCTATGTTAATTTTCTGACTTTTGTACACCTACTGTGATAGGTCTCCACAAAGAAAATTTAAAATAAATAAATAAAAATACAAATCATAACTACTACAAATCATAACTACTTAAGCTAGAGTGTTAGAGACCTTACTTATTGACCAACCCTTGTAATAAGCTTTATTGTTTGTTTGGGGCGTAGCCGTGTAACAATGCAGTTGCATGAATAGTGGAATGTCATACAATAACATTAAATTTTATATCTTCAAAACAAAAATAAAAAAGTGAGTAATAATGAAGATAATATAACATGATTGTAGGCCAATACTAATAACACAGTAATACTGCACTTAATTCTTCTAAGCAGGACAAAGTTTTGCTAACAACTTGGTTCTAAGAATCAGGAGGTTGAGTAGTTTGTAATAACTGTTTGAATAGATTGAGGTGTTTAATAATGTTGAGGGCTTTCAGTTATTTGTAGCTGAGAGTAATGCAGATTATATTTTGAGTTTTTATTAATTATAGATTTTTATTAATTAATTGTAGATCCTGCGGTTCCTAAACTTGAGAAAGACCAAAGCTTATTGCAGGTTCTAATATCGGAAGAAGTCTTATCATAGCATTTCCCAGCGAGTCTTATCATCCTGCATATTCAAAACTTTGTTAAGGCCAACTAAAGATGGTTTTAAGTAAATGAGAGATAGAGAACCTACGAGATCTTTGTCCAATCTTCCATATCCATATAGAGATGATTAGTTATGACGTCACAAGATGGAGTACGCTTTCGAAAATTTATTCGATATTGTTTGTTTTGTTCCTTTTCCTTATCACCTGTTATCAATCCCATGTAATTTGAATGAGGGAATTTTTATAACTTTTTTTATAATTAATTATTAAATTATTACTGATTTCTAAGACTTTTCAACCTTTGAATGTTATTATACTAAGTCTATTTTAACAATGTAAGATAAGAAAACATTAAAAATGGCCTTTCTAGTGGTTTAAAATAAGTATTATTGTGAGTGTGTTTTATTGTATTGATACTGTCCGGGCCCGTTTTTATTTATTGTTTATTTTTGAAATGGTTGTTCTATTTTGGTTTGTATATTATGTCTTCCACCTCCTCTAGCGTTATAAAAATTTCATCTAAACTTCATTTTTTTTCAGAGGAGAAAACTATTCTTTGTAAAAGTATGACAGAGTACTTAGTAATATTAACTTAATGTATTAAATTAGTTTTGTTAAACAAGTATACATGCGACGTACTCATAACTTATATTATTATACTCGTTATTATAAATAACAAAAAAAAATAAATAAAACAGTCTGGTCTTGGTCTCGTCATCAATGTCTTTTTTCTAGGCTGGTCAATGATCTATTGCATAGTATATAATTATGTTCCAACATCGGTTAAATATAATGCACATTGTAAGTAACCAGGAACAAAATATTATTAGCAAATAATCTTTTATTACCTGGCAGATTAAGTATCACTATCTTTCTACAAGTCCTGTACCCTGAGTATACTTCATTGAGTTTCAAAACTTGAGGAAAATTTATTTTCAGACACACAATACGAACACGAACACACCCCGTGAATTTTTTTGCCAACAGGAAATACGAAAAATCAAGTATAAAGATTAATAACTCAAATAGCTTTTCCGTTGATATGACCCTTCACACAAATACTCATTTTAAACAACTAAAACGAAAGTTTTTAATGTTTTTCTTATTGCACTCGTTAAAATAGATTTAGTATAATAACGTTCAAAGGGTGAAAAGTCTTAGAAATCAGTAATTAATTACATATATAAAAATTAACCAAAAAAACGCCATTAGAATTATATGGGTTTGATAACTAGTGATAAGGAAAAGGAACATAACAAACACTGAGTTAAATTTTCGAAAGCTTTTGTGACGTCACACTAATCATCTCTATATTTGTTCCAGTCTTATCATATGATTGCGGGTGATTTTTTTGGTAATAAAAACCCAATTTTAATACACATTAAATAGCACTCTTAAAAGCCTAAACAATGAACTATAACTTAACCTAAAAAGTTTTTGAAAATAGACTTTAATAACATGCACGGTAATTACGTTTAAAAGGGCACGTAACTGGAAGAACAATCAGAATTAGCGGTAACTCTCAACTGAAGGGTTTAGCTCATCCCCTATCAACCGTTGCAAGAAAACCAGTGTTGCGGCATTGGAAAAATCTCTCGCCACTTAAAATCTCCCTGCCACAACCAGAGTAGGGTCACATTTATATATTGCCATGGGTAATTACATTTTTTTAAAGGACAAACTTTAACTTGAAGTTCCGTTTAGTTTAATAATTTATTATTTTTAATAACTAACACATATTTTAATTCTGGTAGGATCCTACTTCAAAATTATCCAATAAGTTTTTGAATAACATTATTAATGTATGAGCTAGAGTGAAGTGAATAAGAACAACTGACTTAAGGACAGCCACGGTTATTACGAAATCGCCTTTTGAAAAGTTTTGTAGGGATTAAAATTAAGCGGCGCATTATTTTTTTGCTTGGTTGTAGTTCTGTAAGCTTAACTGAGTTACCATGAAGAAAAATCCTGTCAATTATGTGAAAAACGCTCCAGTTATTCATCTAGGACATGAAAATTGCACTTTAAATTAGAATCACCCTTATAGGTTCATTATGATGTTGGAAATGTCATCATTTTATACAAGATTTTATATTTGATACTTAGTGAAACTATATCAACTGATTCTAATGTCGATGTTTTTCGCAGGGGTCAGAAAGGCAGAGCAAGACTGCATCTACCGGTCAGCGTCTCAAGGAAGCGACCAAGATCAACCTGTCGCTGTCGACTCTGGGCAACGTTATTTCAGCCTTGGTCGATGGCAAGTGTAGTCACATCCCGTACAGGAACTCCAAGCTTACCAGGATACTACAGGACTCGCTCGGAGGCAACTCAAAGACAGTCATGGTAACATAAACAAATATCTTTATATCTTGTTGCGCTCAAAGCCATTAAAACATCAAACTTTAAAATAATCAATGATTTTAGCATGTAAGACCTTAACAGAATGGGACATTTAACAACATACTAAATTTGTCCAAATAACACCACATTTGATTGTAGCAACATTACCTCACCAATGAATGAATTAATGAATGAATGAATAAATGCACAAATGAATGACCCTTTTATTGTTCAGTAACATCAATAATACTAATCATAACAATTATAAAAAAAAAAAAAAAAACTTCTTCTGAATAATAGAAAATGAATTATAATTTTTCTTTATATAGGGATATATTTTCTAATTTGTTGGTTTATTTAGTTAACAAATTATTTGTTTGTTTTGACTGAGGTTTTGTGGTACCCCTTTATAATTATACTAGTGGGGTTAATAGAAAGTAAAATAACAATATTGTCATCACAATTTTATATTATAGTACAGTAAATAGTTATTATCTCCAGTAGGGAAAAAAAGTTATGATTTTGAATTAGTTTAGAGGGACTAAAACAGGTCTTTTCATCCCTGTACTCAAAAAGTAGGGAGAAAAAGTAAAAGTAGGGTGAAAAAGTAAAGTAGGGCAAAAAGTAAAGATTGCAACTTAATTATTTTATAAATAGTAGAAAATGAATGGCCAATGTAATGAAGTTGTCGAAATCAGGTTGGCGGCGCTGCGCTTTTTTGACCATGTTTATCTTTGTTTACAACATTATAACCTGCATCTAAATAACCTTCTATTTGAGTTTAATTCCAATTAATTATTTGTTTTTAATATTGAATCTCTTATATCTGCTATTAAAAGTTCTAATAATTATTGTTATTTATTAAAATAATAAATAAAAACTGTGCTATGGACAAAAATGTGTATTTTCTTCCTACTGGAGATAAAATATTGTATGTACCTCGTGAGTAAAGTGCCATTATTCCCCTCGCGATAATTATCTTTCTCGGCTGCACCTCGGGAGCTAATTAGAGTTATTCCCTTGGCTGCGCCTCGGGAATTAAAGAGGCTAATTCCCTCGGCTTCGCCTCGGGATTTAGGGACCATGGTCCCTTCAGCTTTACCTCAAGAACCAACTTATTCGCTCAGGGAATAACGGCTTACTTTACTCCCTAGGCGCTTAATAGCAGATATAAGAGATTCAATATTAAAAACAATTAAGAATTGGAATTAAACTCAAATAGAAGGTTATTTTGATGCAGGTTATAAAGACTGAAAAACAAGGTCGAAAAAGCAGTGTCGCCAATCTGATTTCAACTACTTCATTATATTAGCCATTCATTTTCTACTACATATTTATAAAATAATTAAGTTGCAATCTTTACTATTTCGCCCTACTTTTACTTTTTCTCCCTACTTTTTGAGTTCAGGGAAGAAAAGACTTACTTTAGTCCCTCTAAACTAATCCAAAATCATTACTTTTTCTCCCTACTGGAGATAAAATAGGTTTTGACCTCAAAATAATTAATACAAGCAATAAACTTAGTGGAGATGTTGTGTTCAGCTTCCTGTTGAATATACTAAAAGTCTCCTAAAATCAAAGTTGTGCGACGGCCGCCATATTGAAAAATGGCGGCCCATTTTCGGTTTTATGCTTTTAATTCCTTAAATATTGTAGATAGATATACAATTAGTAGATATACAATTTAGTCTTATTAGTCCATGCAAAAGAAGGGGCCCATATGGGGCCTTGCCTATGAGAATTCATGGTAGTTCTGGGAATAGGCTCATTTTTGGGTTGATAATACGAATTTTTAACTTCCCGCAATTCCCCCAAATTTTTTAATGGAACCCCCAAAAATAGTGTTTTTTTCAAAAAAATAAATATATGTTTGTTTTTTGGGTAAAATAAATATATGTGTTTGTTTTTTGGGAAAAATAAATATATATATTCGAAAAGAAGACAAAATTTGCAACAAAAACTATTCTATGGCATTTTTGCCTAGGACGAAGTGGGGTGGTGCTGGGGCGTCTCAAAAGATTTGCCTCGGTGCCCCTGAGATGGGAGAGTGAATGGAAACGACAGGAGGGCTCATGGGGAATCGTGTAGTACAAAGTACAAAGCACAAGTACAAAGTACAAAGCACTTGTACAAAGTACAAATAATTAATTCTTTAGTTAATTTATTTACTTGATTAATTTATTAATCATTGAAGTTATTTATCATTAATTTATTGAAAATTTATAAGTCAAGGGTTATGTATATTTAGCTGACTTTGAAGATGACTGAATAATGTGATGTTTTTTGTTGTAGTGTGCTACCATAGGTCCGGCTTCATATAACTACGATGAAACTATCAGCACGCTGAGGTACGCCAGCAGAGCTAAGAACATCTGCAACCGGGCTCGTGTTAACGAGAACCCTAAGGATGCTCTGCTTCGACAGTTCCAGGAGGAGATCGCACAGCTCAAGAAGCAACTGGAGGAATCACAGACAGGTAATTCTTACTAAATAGAGGTGGTTAGAAATGGTTAGAAGTGGTTAGAAATGGTCAGAGTGGGTTAGAAGTGGTTATAGGTGGTTAGAAGTGATTGGAGGTGGTTAGAAGTGGTTAGAGGTGGTTAGAAGTGGTTAGAGGTGGTTAGAAGTGGTTAGAGGTGGTTAGAAGTGGTTAGAGGTGGTTAGAAGTGGTTGGAGGTGGTTAGAAGTGGTTAGAAGTGGTTAGAGGTGGTTAGAAGTGGTTAGAGGTGGTTAGAAGTGGTTATAAGCGGTTTTAGGGAGCCAGGGTAGCCGAGCGTGTTAGGGCGCTCGCTCAGCTATCAATAAGTGTCGAGGCAACTCGAGGTCGTGGGTTCGATCCCGTGCCATGATACTCTGAATTACATCAATGATTCGCGGACGGTGCAGGGCGAGGGACACCCTTTATGGGGACTCTTCCCCCACTCTTTGATGTGGGTCCGATCCGTGTCATGATGATGTAATTTGTATCTATGGTTCGAGGACGGAGTATTTTTTTGCCACTGAACCGGACTACAACCATATAAATACATCGAAAAGACCATAATTATAAAAAAATTTGTCGATAAAAAATAAAATAATATTTTTTTTCAAAATTTCCAAAAATTGGTATCTTTAGTTTTGGTCGAAGAATGTTCAGGAATTTTTTCAGATTTTTTGCACTTCACATAAGCGAGATAGAAAGGGGGGGGGGGACTCGTTTCACACCCACTTCAAACTTGCCTACGCTCGCCTAGGCTATAAAAATATATAAAGAATTATATATTTTTGTAATCAGCTCGACGTACCATTTCACATGATACCCCTCACGGTGTCGAAAAAAAATAAAAATATTTTAACCCTTAAGTTTATTTACCCTAATTTTTTTGAAAAATATTATTTTTAAGTCGCTATATTTTTAAAATATGTGGGTAAGTACACGACACATACATGCCAAATTTCAAAGTGATCGGACGAAAGGTGTAGCCGTGAGAGCAGGCGACCGGACGGACGGACAGACACACGCAGGAAAATATAAGGGTCCTTGGTTTTTCCTACGGACCCTAAAAAAGAAGAGAATGTTATAAAAGCCTTAACAAAAAAGAAACTTTTGTGAATTTACACAAATTTGATTCTAGTGGATTTGCAAGTTTTAAGGTTTCATGTGTCCAAAAAGGTGTTTTTATAATTTTTGTGTCTTGTCTGTGCGGAGGTGTGGAGAATGAACTACTGGGCTGATTTCTATGAAATTTGGCATCCATGCTTAGAGAAATTGTACTCTGAGGCTAAATTGTGAAATTAATTTTAGCTCTATATTCAGTGAGACTAAGAGACGAGAGCATGTTGGATGGAAGCTTGTTCTCTATTTGTTACTTGTATGTTTGTGGTGATACTGTGGTTGTGCGTTTCTAGGGACAATGCCGAGCGAGGAGGAAGAGTCTAGCGATGAAGGCCTTGTGGCGAGAGCAGGTAGCGAAGGTAGAGAGAGTACCGAGGTGGTGACACCGGTATCACCCAAGGAGCCACCTGACCAGCAGGGTGCTGAAGCTGACTTGATCAAACAACAACATCACCAGGAGCTCGAGAAGGCTCAGTCAGTATCTAACCAAATCAAAGTTTCAGTAGTAACCCAGCCCTGAAAGGCAGCCGCTGCCTGGAGGGCAATGCGCCCCTCTTGATGAGCGTCTCAGAGTAGCTAGCCTTATATTGAGATCCAAGGTGTTGGCCATTTCATTGAGTTTGTAAAGTGGATACATTACCGTACCCCTACACTAATGACTAATTACCACTCTCCATTGTATAAAGTACATTCTATCGAATCACATATTAAGCTAACATAAGAAAACAACTTCATTTCCATGATGTTTAAACACAGATTGAATCCTGATTTGGGATTAAACAAGCTAGGTGTTTCTAAGAGTTGTATTGACTCCGTATTCAATCTCAGAGTAAGGAAGGGGTAGAGGGAGCAATACTGTATAATCTGGATATCAAAAAGTGATTCATTATACTCTCCCCCGATACTAGCACTCTCAAGTGCCAGTTTGATAGAAACAATGTCCATATACCAATAAAAACCTGATAGTTATCTATTATCAGCTGATAATAATAAATTATATTTCTTTAACAAATTTTATTTTTTATAATTATACTTAAATTTTTGTTTTGTTGCTAGGGGCGCTCACACTCACACTCTGCGCATGTCACGACCAAGTACAAGTTTTTTCACAAAATCACTTTTTTTTGTTTTTTTCTCAAAATCACATAAACAAATAAATAATTCCTCTCCAATCTTCTCTTGAGACACACTGCATATAATATTAAAGTTGTGTCTCTGATTAGTCCAGACAAATTAGTAGAAAAAACAGCAAATGGGCGAAATTATTTATAAAGTTTTGAAACTTTGTAAAAACACTCTTAAGGAGTTTAGTATTAAGAAACAGTAAAGTTCCCCCCTCTTGGGAGGGAGCGCCCCTCCCCCCTCCCCCTCCTTAAAGTTTGAAATTTACTTTTTTTCAGTTTATACGCAAAATGGCTTATTTTTTGAAGAAAAGTGTTATTACCAAAAATATTTGTTTCATAATTCTGCACAAAAAAGGTTCTATGTATGTTTGCAGTGAGACATACCGTTTCGAGATTTTGTAGTATGAAGAAGATAAACAATCCATTTTGTGAACCAACATATCTTCAACACTACACGTCCGATTTTCATGAAATTTTATTGTTTATTCATTGATTAGCTCATTGTTGGTCCCATATAAGTTACAACCATCTGCGCTCATTTGTTTCTCTTCCACATGCGCACAAACATACATTTATTTACCCCTATATCTTCTAAAATACTCATTATTATGAAATTTGGAGGGTTTGTCGAAAGTAGCCTGCAGGTAGCCCCAAATTAATTTCAAATGTCTGCGCTCTTTACATTTTGCTAAATTGATACTTTAATTCATAATTGGTAAACAAAACATTGATCGACAGACTGACAGACAGGAACCAATTTAGCAAATGTAAAGAGCGCTGACGGTTGAAATTTATTTGGGGCTCTCTGCTTATACTTTTGACAAACCATCCAAATTTAAATTGAGTACTCTTGAAGATATAGGTGAAAATAAAAGTATGTTTGTGCGCATGTGGAAGATAAAAAAATGGGCGCAGAAGGTTGAAACTTATATGGGACCAACAATTGGCTAATTATGACTTACCATTCAAATTGCATTAAAATCGGAAGAGTTATTTATTAAATATGTTAGTTTGCAAAATGGATTGTTTATTGAAGTTTTTCTTTTGTGGACTTGAGGTTTTTTTATATAAGTAGTTGGTTGTTTTTTTGGAATGAAAGTCCTTTATTATATTTTATTCAAACAAGCTTTCGTCCAGGGAACCTGGGCTTCTTCAGGTTTTGGAAATACTGTAAATTTAGAGAAACAAATGGTCAAAATGAAAACGAATTTTGGAAATGAAAGTCTTACCAAGTTAATTTTGATTGATTTTATGTTTTTTTGAAAAGAATTAATTTTATTTTTTTAACTGACATACCTAATCAAAAATTTTGAATTATTTATTTTTATTTGTATTAAATATAATATTTGTGTAAATGTTGCTTAATTTATTGGTGTCTTGTTTCAAGTTTATGTTGTTAGTATTTGATTTTATGTATAACATTTCCAGTGTAAGTTGTTTTTGGTGGTGTTTTTCAGTGTGTAGAATATTATATTTATCTGTGTCTAATGTGTGTTTAGTGTGGTGTGCGTGTTCTGATATAGCTGTGTTAGTGTTGTTATTTGAGATGTCTTTGATATGTTGATGAAATCTGTTTTTGAATTGTTGTGAAGTTTCTCCTATGTATGTTGCAGGGAGCATTGTTTACAGTGAATTTGGTATACGACGTTACTTTGTTGCAGAGGAGGGATGGAATCTTTGAGTTTGGAGTATAAAATTGATTTTAGGGTGGTGGCATTTTTTTGAGCTATTTTGATATTATTATAAGGTCGAAACAATTTTTTAATTTGTTCAGTAGTGTGTTTTATGTAGGGCAGGGTGTAGTATTTAGCTAAAATGGGAGGTGTCGTATTTTGTGAGGTATTGTTAATGTTGTTATTGTGTTTTTGGAGTAGTTTATTAATTATTCTGTTGGGGTAATTATTTTTATTAAGTGTATCTTTTATAAATGATATGTTTTCGTTATGAAATTGTTTATCAGAGAGTGTAAGGATTTGATTAATGAATTGTTTGATTTGATGATGGATTGTTTATCTTTTGCATACTACAAAATCTCGAAAACGGTTTGTCTCACTTCAAAAAATATCAGAATTATGTGAAAAATATTTTTGTTAATAACACTTTTCTTAAAAAAAAAAATCATCAAAACCTTATTGTGTTTAAAGTGAAAAAAGTAATTGTTAAATCACAAGAAGACGTGCAACTGCGGAAACTATCTCTTCGCAACAGTAGATAAACAAATGAATGGGTTTTGTTTTGTTTATAACCTGACACATGACTGAACGGCGAGAGGGAAACCAGGAAATACCTCTCCACGGCTTCATCAATATATTGTTAACTATGTAGCCGGAGACGCGCCCGTATCTGCTAGCTGTGAACCCACCTTTATTTTTTACCTTTGAATGTCAATTCTGCTATAACGCTGCTGCGAAGAGGTTGTGTTGCTGTCTAATTCTTTTTTGTTATGACAAGTTGAAATAACTGTGATTGATTTTCAGGAAGGAGGCGAAGGAGCTGAAGGAGAAGTTGGAGAGCCTGGAGAGGACTATTCTTGTCGGAGGAGAGAATCTGCTTGAGAAGGCAGAAGAGCAGCAGCATCTGCTCGAGTTGTCTGCTAGGGAACTGGAGCAGCGGCAGACGAGAGAGAACGAACTAAGAACCAAACTCCAGCAGAAAGAGGTTCTTTTCATTCACTCACTTTTGTAGCTAAGGATGTTGGATGTATACAATTTCCTCTTTCACTTGAGATTTACTCTCCCTAGAGCTGGTTTCAGGTGGCTAGAGATGGTTATGAGTAGTTAGAGGTGGTTAGAGATGGTTATGAGTAGTTATAGGTGGTTAGAGATGGTTATGAGTAGTTAGAGGATGTTAGAGATGGTTATGAGTAGTTAGAGGATGTTAGAGATGGTTATGAGTAGTTAGAGGTGGTTAGAGATGGTTATGAGTAGTTAGAGGTGGTTAGAGATGGTTATGAGTAGTTAGAGGATGTTAGAGATGGTTATGAGTAGTTAGAGGATGTTAGAGATGGTTATGAGTAGTTAGAGGTGGTTAGAGATGGTTATGAGTAGTTAGAGGTGGTTAGAGATGGTTATGAGTAGTTGGAGGTGGTTAGAGATGGTTATGAGTAGTTAGAGGTGGTTAGAGATGGTTATGAGTAGTTAGAGGTGGTTAGAGATGGTTATGAGCAGTTAGAGGTGGTTAGAGATGGTTATGAGTAGTTAGAGGTGGTTAGAGATGGTTATGAGTAGTTAGAGGTGGTTAGAGATGGTTATGAGTAGTTAGAGGTGGTTAGAGATGGTTATGAGTAGTTAGAGGTGGTTAGAGATGGTTATGAGTAGTTAGAGGTGGTTAGAGATGGTTATGAGTAGTTAGAGGTGGTTAGAGATGGTTATGAGTAGTTAGAGGTGGCTAGAGATGGTTATGAGTAGTTAGAGGTGGTTAGAGATGGTTATGAGTAGTTAGAGGTGGTTAGAGATGGTTATGAGTAGTTAGAGGATGTTAGAGATGGTTATGAGTAGTTAGAGGATGTTAGAGATGGTTATGAGTAGTTAGAGGTGGTTAGAGATGGTTATGAGTAGTTAGAGGTGGTTAGAGATGGTTATGAGTAGTTGGAGGTGGTTAGAGATGGTTATGAGTTGTTAGAGGTGGTTAGGGATGGTTAGAGGCTAGAACGGCTTGAAAATCTTCCACCACCTGACACACTGTCTGACTCACTCAAAATGAAATCCGCTCAACTCTTATAGACTGCTATTTAATTTCTTGTCTGTTTTTCCTTTCTGGCTGACTAGTGTGTCTAGTGTGCTCTAAACACCCCAATTCATTTCTATGCGTTAAACTCAATTACCATAATCCTGGATAATTTTTTTAGTAAAACAAACACAGACACTTCTATGAAGTAATAAGGATCACTAAATTTATTAAAGCGGATCTAAACGTTTAAAATAAAGAAAACAACTTTTTTACCGATATCTTACGTTCTAACGTAATGATTTTAATAAAACTTCTTACATATCGTCATAAGTGCACTTGAAACAGGCATGTCAAATTTCAACCTGATACAAGCAGAAGTTTTTTAGTGTTGGTGATTTATATTTTATATTATAATATTTTAATTGGAGTAAATCGCCGACGGAGTCTGATGGGACAGTTCTTTTCTTCTCTACCACCTTAACTATAAACTAAGCTTTAACTATAACTAATCAAGATTAAATATTTTCTCCATTTACAATACATCATTTATTGTAAGACACTCTTTTCTAAGATAATAAAAAGTTTTATTTTAATTTTTCCTTAACTCCGGTAGTACAAATAGTTACTTTTAATTTTGTCTCTTATTCTAACTCCGTCGTGTATAAGTTGTTAGTATCATATACTTAGCACTGTAATTATATAATTTATATTTAATATAAAGTGTAAGGAACTTACGCGACAGCACATGTATTTTTTGTAACTGTGAGGCTGAAGTTTGGTTGTATTTGGGTTGGTTTTCAGGCGGAAAGGTTAGATATAGAAGAGAAGTACAGTTCACTGCAGGAGGAAACAACGGGACTGTCTAAGAAGATGAAGAAACTGAGTGGACAGCTGCTGGAAGCCAAGTCGGAACTGAAAGACATGAGACAGGAACAGCAGAGAGAGATGGAAGGACTGCTGGAGAACGTGAGGACTCTCAACAAGGAGTTGGCTCTCCTGGAGACCATCGAGAAACTCTACATACCTGACCTCCACAAGGTAACACTCTCATATCATTCCACCATCTTACACTACTCCAATTCCTTTACTTACAACCCATTACAATCATTACCATACATGTTCACAATAATCATACTCTCAGGTGAAGTAGAGAAAATAATGTCACCTACAAATTTGGGGCGCTGCCCCTCCCAAAACTCTGCAAAATGTTTTAATCATTTTGATTAAAATTATGTATGTTTAAAGCTCAGGTTTAAGTGGTAAAAATAGTTATTTATGCACCAAGGGAGTAAAGTAAGCCATTATTCCCTGAGCGAAAAAATTGGATCTTGAGGCGAAGCCGAAGGAATTAGACTCTTTAATTCCCGAGGCGCAGCCGAGGGAATAACTCTAATTTGCTCCCGAGGCGCAGCCGAGGGAATAACTCTAATTTGCTCCCGAGGCGCAGCCGAGGAATATAATTATTGCGAGGGAATAATGGCACTTTACTCACGAGCTACATACAATATTTTATCTCCAGTAGGAAGAAAATACACATTTTCGTCCATTGCACAGTTTTTATTTATTATTTTAATAAATAACAATAATTATTAGCATTTTTAATAGCAGATATAAGAGATTCGATATTAAAAACAAATAACATTTGGAATTAAACTCAAATAGAAGGTTATTTAGATGCAGGTTATAAACAAAGATAAACATGGTCAAAAAAGCGCAGTGCTGCCAACCTGATTTCAACAACATTACATTAGCCATTCATTTTCTACTATTTATAAAATAATTAAGTTGCAATCTTTACTCTTTTGCCCTACTTTACTTTTTCGCCCTACTTTTACTTTTTCTCCCTACTTTTGGAGTTCAGGGATGAATAGACCTGTTTTAGTCCCTCTAAACTAATTCAAAATCATAACTTTTTCTTCCTATTGGAGATAAAATGTATTTACCTCCAGCGGGGAGAAAAAGTGAACTTCCCTGCTTAGTTTACAGGGAGGGAAGCTACTCATTGAAACCGGTCGGGTTAAACAGGGAGTAATGAAAAATAAGGGAATCATGAACTCTCATGATTCCCTCCAGTGTTACCCTAGATGAAGCACAAGTAAATAAGGTTGGTGCTAATACACATTTCATTCACTAACTTTTGTTTAATGTCGAAATCTATAATGTCATCTTCACACATGTCATGTAACCTCCACAACGGTTGCCATAGTGATTCATTAGTAAAAGAAACAAACAAGTTAAATGTGGAAACATAATTTCTAAATGTAGATTAACTAATCCATATTTACATACATCAATTGTCAACACCATTCAATACACTATAGTCCATTTAAATATGAATGGAACTCATGAGAAAATCTCTATATATACAAAAGGTAAGAGGTCAGGTTCAATTTCACCCCAGGGAAAAGTTATTTGTTCGGTAAATTTTGGTTAAATGTTCAATAAAACTATGAAAACTCAAATCATTTAATAAATAGAAAACTTTTGATCAAATAACTTGGGACTCCTATATGAGAATATTTAGTACAAGTTGTATATGAGATAGACTTGTTGTCTAATATTTGTATTATTTAATATAAATTGTTGAAGATTTGTTTTATGTTCAGGAGCTGATAGAGAAGCACGCACATTGGAACGAAGATATTGGTGAGTGGGAACTCAAGTGTATCGCATACACAGGCAATAACATGTGTAAGAACAACACCGCTGACACTACCACTGTTAAACAAGAGGTAATTCTTCTTTACTTGCTCCAGGTTCAACAAATTAGACCCAAATTTCCATTGACCATTTGGCCATTTTGGCCGTTTTTCTTATACGATTATCATAAGACCAAAATCTCAGACCACCACACATTAAGGGCCATTTTAAGCCTACATACAATATTTTATCTGCAGTAGAAAGAAAATACACATGTTTGTCCATTGCACAGTTTTTATTTATTATTTTAATAAATAACTATAATTATTAGCACTTTTAATAGAGCAGATATAAGAGATTCAATATTAAAAACAAATAAGAATTGCAAATAAACTCAAATAGAAGGTTATTTAGATGCAGGTTATAAACAAAGATAAACATGGTCGAAAAAGCAGTGTCACCAACCTGATTTCAACAACTTCATTATATTAGCCATTCATTTTCTATTATTTGTAAAATAATTAAGTTTCAATCTTTACTTTTAAACCCTACTTTTACTTTTTCTCCCTAATTTTTGAGTTCAGGATTGAAAAGACTTTCTTTAGTCCCTCTAAACTAATTCAAAATCATAACTTTTTCTCCCTACTGGAGGTAAAGTATATTATGCACATTTTCATTTGATACTTACTTACTGCATTACTGCCTGGAGCAATTCTACACAGGCCAAAGATGTCTTTCTGGTGCAGAAAAGAGCAATAAGATCACTTTGTAAAGCTAAGTGGGATGATAGTTGTATACCAATTTTTAAAAAATTAAAAGTACTTACTCTACCTGCAATTTTTATTCTGGGTTCTGCGGTAGAGGTACATAGCATGTATAGAGATCTAGCTCAGAAACAACATAAATACTTAACAAGAAATTTGGGAAAAATTGACTTACCTGCTCATGGTCTTAAACTCTCCAGTACTAGCAGATATTATGTTGGCATTAAAATCATCAATAAGTTGGATTCAAGAATGGTACAGCTGCAGCCAAGACTATTTAAAAGTAGTCTGAAAGAATATCTAACAACAAATATATATTATTCTGTAAATTAATTTTTGATTTCTGATCTCGTTAGCTAAGTTATTTAATTGAATTGAAATTATTTATCCTTTTGTATATTATTTAGTTATGATTTATTTTTTAGTTGTTGATTGACCTGAACAAAACTTTTGTAGTGTTTTATGTGTAACTGTTTCAAATAAATATATTATTATATACTAGGCATCACGTGGCTCTATCATTGAAGCGAGCGTATTGCAATAAAATACTGAATATTGAAATTTGTTAATCATGATGAATGTCATAGTTGAAGATAAGTGGAAGAGGGTAGTAAGGGGTAGAGTGGGGGTAGAGTGGGGGTACTCGGTACAAAGCTTTACTTCATAACAAACCTATACACTACACGACTATAAGAATCTTAACCACCTGTAATAGCTTTTAAACTAATATTATAAATGTATCACTTCATTACTCAAATACTACTGCTTGTATCAAGTTGAAATTTTACATACTTGTTTCAATTGTACTTTAGACGATGTACATGAAGTTTTATTAAAATCGTTACGTTAGAACTTAAGATATTGGTAAAAAAGTTGTTTTCTCTATTTTAAACGTTTAGGTCCGCTTTAATAGTTTTAGCGATCTTTATTAATTCATAGCAATGTCGTTGTTGGTTTTACTGAAAATTTTTATTTAAAAAAATGTTCGTCTCATCGAATAGGTGATGATAGAATTTTTTCCCGTCCTGACATTCCAATTTTAAATTTGAAGCTCACGTTTACGCGAGCATTGTGTGCGAACTCGTGGACGGATCACGCTGTCCACCGAACTTAGCCTGAGTATTAGTAAGAGGATCATGTATACCAAATTTCAACTAAATCGGTGAACTTTTACTTACACAACGTTACATACAGACAGACAGACAAGATGCAAATTTCGTTAATTATTATTATTACCCATCCACCGCCTGCAGGCAATCGTAAAGAACTACAGATCTGTGCCTGTATGCGCCATACACTGTGCGATAAATTCCGGTAGGCTGATATCTGTTGACTTTTAACTACAGACGGAAATAAACAAAATAAAGACGATTCAGTCTACACACCTGTAGGCCGACTAATAGTGTAGGGCTGCATTGATCTTGAGGCACAGGCTGGACAGTCCACGGACTGTCGTCTCTCCATCCATCCTCTCCTCTACCCTCCACACACCTACAGTCCACCTCCGACTGCAGTCCGTCATCTTAAGGAAAGCTGACGAGTGTGTGGCCAAGCTCCGCGGACAGACAGATCATTATCTTCAGTTAGTGTGTGGGCCGCTTAACGATAACTGGCGTAAAAATCTATCGATTTAAACGAATTTTGACACTCAGTTGCATCTGCTACACTGCAATCTCAACGTTTGTGACAACTGTATAGTTTTTGGAAATTTCCCACAAATATTGTCAATATGGTGGATGACTAAAAAAATATGGCTACTTAAACTTTTTAGTCATTATGACGTATTATATACAGTTTTAAAGGTCTTAAAGAGTAGGAATAGATATGTAACTATTATTACAAAATTTTCATTTTTTAAAATTTTTTCTGGTTTATGTGAAGCTTCACTAGTTATTTGCAAGTTTGATTTTAAATAACAACTTAACAAAGACAACGTTCAAAACACAAATTATGATTTGTCTTAGACAGAATGTTTATTTGCTTTATTTTAAATCCTTTGTGTCTGGTGTTTCAGATTCCAGCGGTGGATTTATCAGGAATATATCTATCTTACAGTAATGATAGGCTGGCGAGTGCCAAATTCCACCGGCTGCGCTCTGCTGTATTGCGGAGGCCTCACACCTCAGCATACTAATCCTTCATCACATTTCCTAGCAAACGCCATCCACAATTAGAAAAGAAACATCATTTTTTAATTTTAATTTTTTATTTAAATATTATTTAAAAAATTACCTTAAACACATGAAAATTTGACTATTATTTTTTTATAATTTAGTATTTATAAAGGCTCTAGTCTTATTTTATATCTAGTCTTTTTTAAAAAAAAAGAACTAATATATTTTTTATTTTATTTATTATCATAATATCTTATAAATTAAATGAAAGATTGTTCGATGTATTTTTTTAAATTAATGTGTTTTTCAAGGGATAAATTTAAGATTTAACCAAAATTAATCAAAGTATAAGGCATACATTTTCTCAATTCTTCGTTTATCAGATTAATATAAATAAATAATTTCTATACTACTTTCAAAATTTGTTACACAAATTTAATATACATAGTGGGAGCCAGGGTGGCCGAGGTGGTAAAGACACCAGGCAGCTATCACTGAGTCGAGGCAACTCGAGGTCCTGGGTTCGATCCCGGGCCGTGATACACTGAATGCATCTATGAATCGCGGACAGAGCAGGGCGAGGGCACCCCATGAGAGGTTCTCTTCCCCCATGTCGTCTAGTCGGTTCAATCCGTGTCATGAGATGTGATCTGTATCTATGGTTCGAGGTCGGAGCAGGGCGAGGGGACCCCCTGAGGGGTTCTCTTCCCCCACACTTTGAAGCACGCTCATATAGCTTACTAATGACCACATCATACTCGCTTTGGCGGTACAATGTACAAATGTATGATGTGTGAAGTAGCTGGAACTCTCCACCTCGGGGAAGTAAAATGGGTCCACTGTAGGCCTGTTTGTGAGGTTTGAACAAGTGGTTCGTCCTACCCGTCTAGTAGGAAGTACTAGGTAACTACTACTACTACTACTACTACTACTAATATACATAGTATATTAAATTTGTTTCTAAAAATGTAAAGTCAATATTACGCCATCTCTTGATTAAATCAAATACTAAAAAATAATCAAAATTTGAAACAGAACAATCTTCATCTTCTAAATTTGTTATTGTGATTTTTGTTTCTCATTCCAGATTCTTGAAATATTATGTGGATTTCTTTTTTGTCTCTACAACCATCTGCTTTAACTATAAATTCATCCTTAACTTTTTCTCAATATACAATACATCATTTATTGTAAGACACTCGCTTGAAAGATAATAAAAAGCTTTTCTATTAATTTTGCCTTAACTCCGCTAGTACAAATAGTTTGTTATTTTTATATTTTGTCTCTTTTTTAACTCCACCATGTATAAGTAGTTAGTATGGTATACTTAATTTGGAACTGTGATTTTATAATTTATATTTAATAAAAAGCGTAAGGAACTTCTTTCCTACCTGGTGTTCCGCGACACCACACGTATTTTTTTCGTTAATCCAGAATCTGAAAGAAGAATGATCTAAACATTGGGGTAAAGTCTGTGACTGAGAACCCTTCGTGGGCAACCAGTAGCCTGCTTGCTCTATGTCCACCCTGCTTTAACTTCACTGTTTAATTCTCACTGTTTGTTTACTGAACCTGATTGGGAACCAGTGAGCACTGTGGTCGTACCTTAGGTAGCGCATTTCAGTTGCTTGGATACCACTCACATTAATGACCATGATATAAAACCATACGTTAGTATTGACTATTAAAGGTCGACCAAGAAGTCATGAACACGGGAGAAACTGAAAGCTTAGCTTCGTTTAAAGTCGGAACTTCCGAGTATTGCCGAAGTCAGCACAGTCGGGTGCTAAGACAATACCCATTTCTAGTTTGTGTGGCATGCGCAGTTATGTCAAATCTCACGAATTACAACTGGAAGGTTTCCAATCTGTTAGGTTTCCTGTTTTGTTTGTTTTTATACAGTACGAATTACAGTCACAACTGTCCTAAATGGTTTTTGTTTGATTCACAAATCCACGGGATGATGCATATGCAAAGGACACTACAAATAACGGGGTTGGAACAAACCTAATATGTATTTGTTATCATCAGGTCTCCCCTACATCAATATTTAAGGTCCATATCTTCCCTCTAATTTAGACTTCCAGAAATGCATGTAGTAAAACTGAAATTTGATTTATATTTCAAGGCATAAATTTCCATAAAAATATACTTTATTAACATAACATTTATATGATATTTCAATAAAAAAAAAATGTTCATTCTAAATTTAATTTTCTAAATATACTTTATGCACTAATAGAAGAAATAAAATGTATTATAATTTTTTTTTTTTTTTTTTTCAAAAATAATTATTTTTTATTGATATTTATGTTCTGTGATTTTACAAGCCAGTGATTTAATTAGAAGGAAATTATTTGTTTGGAAAAATTGGTCTAAATTTTGATGTCATCCATTCCAATTTTATTTATTCCATTATATTATTTATTTGTTGTAGTTTTTCTATATTTTTAATTATGTATTAAAAAAAAAGAATTTATATTGTGATTTTTTTGTTTATTTATTTTGGATTGTATTGTAAAATGTATTATTTATTTAAAAGTATTATTTATTTTGTATTGTGATTAATTTATTATTTTAGTTAATATAGAGAAGTTATTATTCTTTTATTTTTAAAAATAATTATTCCCATCCTGTGTTACCGAATATTTTGTTCATGAGACCTACGTAAATGGTGAACCATGATCTTTGGTTTGAAAAGTTGAAAAATCAAAGTGGCCCACAGATAGCCCTAACTTAATTTCAACCATCTGCGCTCTTTACAATTTCTAAATTGATACTTTAATTCATAATAGACAGACAAAGAATTGATCAACAGACAGACAGAAAGGGAACCAATTTAGAAAATGTAATGAGCGCAGACGGTTGAAATTAAGTTGGGGCTATCTGCGGGCTACTTTCGACAAACCATCCAAATTTCATAATAATCAGTTTAGTACATTTGCAGGTATAGGTCTAAATAAATGTATGTTTGTGCGCATGTAGGAGATAAAATAATGGGCGCAGAAGGTTGAAACTTATATGGGATCAACAATTGGCTAAGTATGACCTACCATCAAATTTCATTAAAATCGGAAGTGTTGTTTTTAAGATATGTTGGTTTGCAAAAATACGTTAATGGATTTTTTTATCATTTTCCAACTACAATATCTCTAAAACGGTATGTCTCACTTCAAACATGCATAGGAGCTTTTTTGTGCAGAATTATGTGTGAAATATTTTTGTTAATAACACTTCTCTTCAAAAAATAAACCGTTTTGCTTAAAAAGTGAAAAATAAGTAAATCTTGAACTTTAAGGAAGGGGTAGAGGGGGAAGCACAAGGGGCAGGAGTGGGGACTTTTGAGAAAATGTACCTCTTATCATGGTCTATCATTAGGAAAAAATCCAGCTTTCCTCTAATTAGTTGGGGAAACAGCCTGTTTTTGGCCTTTATTGACTGGGCTAAAGCTAAAACAATGTACTGAGATACAGATTGGAGACAATCAGATAAAATATGCACTGAAGAAAATACGGACGGACTTTATAACAAACTTCTATACTATGAAAATCTCTATATAATACATTTTTTTTAATGCTCCACGAATTTTCTTTATAAAGGAGTTTCCACAGAATTAAAATTATTTCTCTTCAACAAACAAAATTCATAAAAAATAAGAATGAAGATCCGCTTGACAAATTTTCTGTTAATTAATATTGGTGGTATTTTTGCATTCCTTTATTTTCTTAGAACCATTTTTAGGGTTTCATTGGTAAAACCAAAAAAAGAAACCCTTATAGGTTTAGTTACTCTTTAGCTTAAGGGCTAATCAGATGTTTATAGGTAATATTTAAATTATACGTAATTCACACTCAATTTCTAAAATGAGGCACTTTGTAACACAATGTCATGCTTACAATAAATTATTGTTTTTTAGGCTTGATGATGGCTGGGAAAGCCGAAACGTCGCCAAATTTAAAAATGAAGTAGTTTTTCTTCTTCCTTCGCTTACCCTTAAAGGATCTACCAAATTAACTAAGAAATACATCAGGCTACACTCTTCTCTACAATTGAAACCCTTATAGTTTCGTTCATATGTCTTTCTGTCACTCTGTATGGTTCCAATAACTTTTGAATAAAAAGAGATAAAAACATGAAACTTTCCTGTATTAAAAATCGTTTTGAAGCGCACACAGGAAAAATATAGCGAACTCAAAACTATCAGCTGTTCAAATCCAAAATGGCGGATAACTTTCGTCATATGAAAAAAATATTTTTTTAAAATTTTGAGTGGGGTATCAAATGAAAGCTATTGAAGAGTAGATTACAAATATATATAACACTTGTGTGTAGTGATTAATTTTCCACGCCAATTTGTCAAAAAACATCAAAATTTTTCGTGTCCCTCCCCCCTAAAACTATATTTTTGCTGTTATTAAAAATACAAAAAAATATGCAAAATGTGCGGTCTGATAGGCCAAAGAAAAATAAGATTAGCAATTTGATCTGATTAACTGGGAATCCAAAATGGCGGCTAATTCCTGTGACGGGAAGAAAATATTTTTTTTAAATTTTTAGTGGGGTATCAAATGAAAGGTATTGAAGAGTAGATTACAAATATATATAACACTTGTGGGTAGTGTTTATTTTCCACGCCAAGTTTGTCAAAAACATCAAAATATGGCGTATTCCCCCCTATACTGATTTCATGTTCATGATACCAACGAAACCCGGTACTCTTATAGAAAAAGGGCCCCTTTTTGTTTTTTTATACAGAAGAGTTTATATCCCTTAGTCTAACTACCTATTAAGACAAAGGATATTCAGTCCAATATGCTTTGGGACAAAGGAATATCACACTTTTGCATAAAAAAAATTTGTATTCGGTTGTCAGAGGGTATATTAGATTAAAAAAAGTGGGGGTCCCGTTAAAGAGATTGGTATTTAGCTATAACTTTTAAACCATTAATTATAATGACGTGAAACAAACGCCTATATATGAATTTTATCGTCCATTGCAATGAAACTTCTCAAGCTCAAATCATTCCCAAGAAAAACATTTTTTTTGAAAATACATACATTTTTTGTCAAGGTGGGTCGCGAAAAATTTTAGAATCCCGTTACGGGTCGCAGTCAAAAAAGTTTGGGAAACGCTGGTCTAGAGCAATTTTGATAAAGCATCCCTCAGTCACCTGCTCAACACAACACCAGTGATGGAGGACTATAAGATAACGAATAAAACACGTCTTCAAGATAACATTATAATATAACTAACTCAGAATCAGACATCAAAACAACCCAATGACAGGTCTGTCTAACTAATAATAAAACATAATTTCATAACACTAGTGATGCGGTGCATAAAGAACTCGCATAGATTGAGGTCTTACGAGTACATCACCCATACTATGTTCTCAATATTGCTACCAGGATAATTTTTCGGTGAAAACCTAACATATTCTTATTCAACCTGAAAACAGGTTTAAAATCATTTTATGAAAAACAGCAATAAGAATAAGCTTACTTTTTAACACCCTCATCTTGGTCACATTTGTTGAAAACTTTGCTACTCATAAAGCCTTTTAAAACAATGTATGGTATATCATTCTGACTACAATCTTCCTCTTTAATCGTCATATTATAGGACCGAGATGATGTGAGCCGAATTAAATTTCGTATAAATTCGCAAGTTCTCAGGAGCTAAAATGTTTTCCATTCATCCATACATAATCCATATTTAATAAAGTCATTGCAGGCTCACCACGCTCACCAGTTGTTACCTATATAATCTTTATTTAATAATATTAATGCAGGCTCGCTACGCTCGCCTGGTTATATAGCGTTTGTAACTAATATTTATTTAATAATAGTAATACATGCTCGCTACGCTCGCCAATTTATACCGCATTTCTATATAATATTTATTTAATAAAAATATTGCGGGTTCGCTGCGCTCGCCTGTTTATATAGCATTTTTACATTATCTTTATTTAATAAAAATTATTGCAGGCTCGCTGCGCTCGCCTGGTTATACAACATTTGTACGAAATATTTATTTAATAATATAAATGCAGGCTCGCTAGGCTCGCCGGTTTATACAACATTTCACATAATCTTAATTTAATAACGTTAATTATATAGCATGCATTTGTAGTAAATATTTTATTTAATAAAATGATTGCAGGCTCACTACGCTCGCCTGTTATAAAAGTAATATTAATGCAGGCTCGCTACGCTCGCCTGTTATAAAAGCATTTCTGCATAATCCTTATAATTTTATAAGGATAAAAATTTTAATAATATTATTGCAGGCTCGCTACGCTCGCCTGTTTATACAGCATTTCTACATAATCTTTATTTAATAATATTATTGCAGGCTTACTACGCTCGCCTGTTATAAAAGTAATATTAATGCAGGCTCGCTACGCTCGCCTGTTTATACAGTATTTCTACATAATCTTTATTTAATAATATTATTGCAGGCTCGCTGCGCTCGCCTGTTCATACACCATACATTTGCAGTAAATATTTTATTTAATAAAATGAATGCAGGCTCACTACGCTCGCCTGTTATAAAAGTAATATAAATACAGGCTCGCTACGCTCGCCTGTTTATACAGCATTTCTACATAATCTTTATTTAATAATATTTTTGCAGGCTCGCTACGCTCGCCTGTTATAAAAGCATTACTGCATAATCTTTATTTAATAATATTATTGCAGGCTCGCTGCGCTCGTCTGTTATAAAAGCATTTCTGCATAATCTTTATTTAATAATATTAATGCAGGCTCACTACGCTCGCGTGTTATAAAAGCATTTCTGCATAATCTTTATTTATAATATTAATGCAGGCTCGCTCCGCTCGCCTGTTATAAAAGCATTTCTGCATAATCTTTATTTAATAATATTATTGCAGGCTCGCTGCGCTCGCCTGTTATAAAATCATTTCTGCATAATCTTTATTTAATAATATTAATGCAGGCTCGCTACGCTCGCGTGTTATAAAAGCATTTCTGCATAATCTTTATTTAATAATATTAATGCAGGCTCGCTACGCTCGCCTGTTATAAAAGCATTTCTGCATAATCTTTATTTAATAATATTATTGCAGGCTCGCGGCGCTCGCCTTTTTATACAGTATTAGTACATAATCTGTAGCCTTTAAAATTCCTTTAAACGAATTATAACATGTTATGCAGATATGTAAAACTTTTTTTTGTTTTCTTTATATTGGCCGCCATTTTAAAAATATTATGTGTGAAATTTGAATAGTTGGATATTCCTTTTCTAGACTTCAAGAGCTTTAAATTGATGTATAACATGTCATACTGACTAAAAACTGTTTGTTTAGTCGTCCGCCATATTGACCGCCATCTTGAAAATATTAAGTGTAAAATTTTATTAGTTACATATTCTTATCCTCCTCTTAAAGGCCTTTAAAACGATGTATAACACATTATGCTGGATATAACTTTTTATTTTAGTCGTCCGCCATATTGGCCGCCATCTTGAAAATATGAACTGAGAAATTTTATTAGTTACATATTCTTTTTCATCTCTTAAAGACCTTTAAAACTATGTATAACACATTATGCTGGCTAAAACTTTTTTTTATAGTCGTCCGCCATATTGGCCGCCATCTTGAAAATATTAAATGTGAAAATTTATTAGTTACATATTCTTTTCCTCCTCTTAAAGATCTTTAAAGCGATGTATAACACAGTATGCTGACTAAAACTTTCTTTTTTTGTCGTCCGCCATATTGGGCGCCATCTTAAAAATATTGAGTGAGGAATTTCCAAAAACTATACACTTCTCACAAATGCTGAGATACATATATGTGCCAAATTTCGTTGAAATTTATAAATTTTTACTCCAGTTATCGTTAGACAAACAAACACACAAACAAACACACAAACTTTTCAAATCCCAAGTCTCTGTAATGAAGAACTCACTGCGCTCGTTCAATTACAGAGGACTTTCCACTCGCTTAAGAAAGTTCAGACATTGTAGGTAATAATGCCTATCAAGAATTTATTAGCCTCCTAATTAATTTATATCGTGATTGTCCCGAGTTGTGGAAAGTTCCATTTCTTTAGCCAACGTTGTTCCCTTTGGATCTTTTATTTCCACTTGAGAGCAACAACTGTCAAGATAAGAAACCCCAAATCCAGGGCCGTAACTACAATCTTGGGGGCCCTGGGGCAAGATTATTCTGGGGGCCCTTCGTGGTGTCGTAGTGGGATACCCCTCCCCAGAAAAAGGGGGATTCGGGGTCCTCCCCCGGAAATTTTTTGAAAAATTACGCCTCAAAACGTGTTTTAATGCACTCTAGAGGTCAAATTTACCCACATCTATAGTATTTTATTTTGCACATGACCCAAAATCGAAAATGTCTAATTTAGCCTCTATTCTATAGCTAAATCCTCACCCATCTCCTGGTTAATTTAGTTAGGCTACTACATAAATACATATATAACTTATACTATCTCTTCGTAACAGTTTAAAGAAAAAACTCTGATAAAGGTGAACATTATATTGAGTAAGCGTCAGAGTTTTTTGCCAGTTCACTGTGTAATAGTCCTCAAAAAACTTACTGGTGAACTACGTTTGTCATGGGGCCCCTGGTGCGTGAAAATATTGAATCTTTTTCTGTAAATGTCTAGGGGCCCTCTAGTTTCAAAACAAACCGTTTAATAATAGTCCATAATTACTCTTTCCTGAAACGAATTTTTTTGATAAACGGCTTTTAAAATTCACATTATTTCGTTTTGCCCATTGAAATTCAAATAGGGCCGTAGGATCGGGGGCCCCGGGGCACTGCCCCGGTGGTAGTTACAGCCCTGCCCAAATCCTAATTCGAAACCATGGTATCTACCCAATAATAATGATTCACTACAGTCTAGGAGGAGAAGTTCACTAGTTGAAAAACTCCGCTACAAGAGAGTGTTGATGAAAAGATTGATGGGATGCTTGAAGGTTGTGTCAATCAGCTTGACGCGCTGTTTTGATCAAGCGGATTGATATTGTAGGGCCTGCTTTACTAACTCCACGTATATTTTTGTTAATAGGAGAATATAGCCAAGAAAGAAAATAATTAAATAAAATTTAAGTTTTTATTAAAAAATATAATTATTACAATCAATATAAATAATTCTGAGTTAAACAAACAACAACAAAATTGTATTATATAAATCAAATATTTTTTTTTTTTTTAGGTGATTTTAATATTACTTCTTTAAACATTATTAATATTATCTTTAAAATCATTTATCACACTAAAAGTTAAGGGGACTGCTTGGCAAGGTTACCCCTCTAACCACCTCTAACCATTTCTAACCACCTCAAACCACCCCCAACCACCTCAAACCACCTTTAACTACCGAAAGCCCATGGATTGGAATGCTGGGTATTTCGGTGATCTGGGAACCTGGAAGAGAACTGCAGGTAGGGTGAGGAGCTATTGGCAGGGTGTGGAACCACGAAGGAGTTATGGAGGAATCAAAGACCATTTTTTAAAACAGCCAATTATTAATTTAAAATAACAATTAAATCGCTGACCTGGTGGCCGACATCAGAACAAGGAGGTCAATTTTGAAATATTTTTTTTTTTATGTCTTGCTGGTCTTTTTTTTCTTTTTTTTTTTGTATAAAAAAAATTCCCAATATCCACAGGTATTATTTGTATAACAAATCTCCAATTAGATATTTAGATCTGTATTTATTTTTTTAAACAAGATATGGACTTTTAACTTTGTATCGTTGGTAAGGAGTTGTTCCGAAAGAATGAAGAAAGAGGGGTGTTTTTGTTGTTAAGAGAATACTTTATTTGGAGTTATTATTATATATTAAATGATTCATTATTACCACCAAAATTTTGTTACAAGAGACCACAGGCAGTGTTTTGTTTATCCTGTAAAAATTTTAGTTTAGGATAATGGCTGTTCGTGCAAAATAAGTCTTAAATATTAATGTGGGTGGTCCTAGGTCGTAATTAAGAAATAATAGGACTTAATCAAACTAGCTAAAACTAAATGAAGATTTACTGCGCGGGTTTGTTGTTTGTCATCTGGGTTTTCAATAGTTTGTTTACGGTTTGTTATTTTGTACGGATGTTCAAATCATGTTTAGCTTGTTTATTGAAGACATAACTGGTATCTGATTGTTGAGAATGCGGTGAGATTTGATCCATTTCTTGAAAGTCTGTCTGTAGTACGCCCTCGCCCTGCGTACCGACTCCGGGTCTAGAGGATTGCTCGCTCTAAGATCCAGATGATGAGCCGATTCTGGTATCACCACAGCCACGACGGATTTAGATATGGTGAACATCACGCCACCACTTGACCAAGGATCTAACAGTCCATTACTGAAAAAATGTCAAAATTCAAATTTAATTTTAATAGACATTATTGTGCTACCTATTGCTGAAATGGTTTTAAGGTACAATACATTGATTTGAACTAACATTATCATAGCGTTAACTTATTACATGGGCAACTTGGTTGGTGTTGATTTCATATACCTTATCAAATACAGCAGTGGCGTAACTTTCATAATCGGCCCCCCCCCCCTCCGCGAATATTTTTTGGGCCCCCACACCCCCACTATTTTTTGAATGGAAGAAAAAAAAAATGAGTGGTGAGTTAAGATTTCTGAATATAATTTTTGTATTTAGATTTGTCAAATATACTAAAATAATATCATATATTAGCTTTATTATTATGTAACCATTTATAAATTAATATAGAAAATGCATACTCACGTACATTTGGATATACTTCCAGTATGCATAAAAGAGCACAATAAGATCAAGGTCTGTGTTAGGTCCGATGACCTAACATTTTCTTAGTAAAAATGGATTACCAAGACATATTTTTATTTGACGTGTTAACTTTACACACAAATACAAGGGGGGGGGGGGGGCTCAAAAATGTTAATGTTTTTTTTAACAAAATAGCATGGAAAATTAAACACCTTCCACAAGTGTAATGTATTTTTGTAATCTACTTTTCAATACCTTTTCTTTGATAACCCACTCAAAATTTAAAACATTTATTTTTCGCGTAACGTGAATTATCTGCCATTTTGGATTTTTACATCTGATAATTTTGAGTTCGCTATATTTTTCCTGTGTGCGCGCCAAAACGATCTTTAATACTGGAAAGTTTCATGTTTTTATCTCTTTTGATTCAAAAGTTATTGGAACAGAGTGACAGACAGACACAGGAACGAAACTATAAGGGTTTCTTTTTTTGGTTTTACCAACGCAGCCCTAGGTCCGGGAAGCTAGATGCTATTGAGAAGTTGTCTAAAAATAAAAGATTTGCCAACTACCAAATTGAAGTCAATTTCTTAATCTCTGTTTTCAAACCCCCTCTACATATCACTGTTATTGTCTATTTTTTTTTTTAGTTGATCCCTTATGTTTATTATTTTCTTATTCTTTTGGGGTCTTTAGGGATGAAAATTAAGGTAATTATTATAATTAAATTATAATTTCTTTTAATTTACTTATAAGCTATATTTCGCCCAGGGAGTCGGTTCCGAGAGCCGCAGTGATTAACATCGTCTCCGCGTAAATTTGTTTTAAAGAACAGTTAATCAAGTCCAATCGATATAATTTTTTTGTAAGTTTATAGTAATTGTGTCAGTGAACATTTCTGTAAATTTTCAAGAGGATATCTTTCTCAGGGAAGTAGATATTAATTTTTTAAAAAAGGAGATTATTTCTTTGAATTAGTAAAGCATTGAAAAATCATAACGGGTAAATCCGTAAAGGAATAGTGGGGAATTTGCAATAGAGGGGGTCTGCAGAGTGGGAGTACACATGCGCATTCCAAAGACAATATTATACCACTTACGTGTTTTTGTTTACATTTACATGCAACAATAACTCCTAAAGAAAACAAATAAATATCTATTTGAAACTATATCTCTTTAAACATTATTCATATCAGAAGAAGAGAAATAAAAACAATAATAACCTTTTACTACTGCAGTAACTTACAATCTATTATAACTAAATAATACGCCTGTTAACTCTAATTATCTGTGAGTTAAAAATAAAATTCAAGAACTATGGATGATAATATCATTAGGCAATTTAGGACTATTATAAAAGAGGAAATAGAAGCAGTAAACGAAAATATAAATAAAAGATTTGACCAAATAGAAAATAAATTTGAAGAATTTGATAAATTAAAAGAAGAAGTAACTTTCATGAAGAAGAAAATAAGAAAACTAGAAGAGGACTCAAGGAAAAGAAATATAATATTCATGGGGTTAGGGCAACTAAATAATAATAAAGAAAGAGAAAATAGAGTAATGGAGTTAATAAACAATACACTGGAAATAAACTGTCAACTCTATGATATTGATTTTATAAAGGCTATAAGAAGTTTTTACAAAGAGGATAAAATGAATAATAGTGGGCCCTTGATTGTAGGTTTTACAAGTTTTAGAAAGAAAATAGAAATTCTTAGTGCAAGACGCAAACTGAAAGGAACAGAGGTTATAATGTACGAGGACTTAGACAAAGAAACGAGAGAAGCTAGGAAAAGACTATTACCGGTAATGATAGAACAGAGGAACAGAGGAAACCATGCGATATTAAAAATGGATAAACTAATAGTCAACGGAAGAGTATGGACAGGACCTGAGTTTAATATGGAAGAAGAAGAAGAGAATGAAACCAAAGAAGAAACTAACGTAAACGGTAAGAGACATCTAGGCCCAACTCAACCACCATCTGAACTTGTCCAAAAGAAAAAAATTATTAAAAATGCTCAACTAAATATAACATCATATTTATCGAACTCAGTTAATTCTACTGCACTTGAAAAAGAAGGCCCAAGCAACAAAACAGATACAATATAGCAATCACAATATATCAATAAAATAAAACATATCACTATTAATAAAAATAAAATAAATAAATTAAATAAACAAAATGAAACAAATAAATCTCTCACACTATATACATATAATTGCAGAACGCTGAGGGATGGAAACAAACTTACAGAACTTATGGAAGAGATGAAAAATATCACCTGGGATGTATTCGGGATTTCAGAGGTTAGGAGGAAAGGGGAAGGACTCTTAGAACTGGAAAACAAAGTAGAATTTTACTACAACGGTAACGGAAGTAATGGAGGAACAGGATTCCTTGTGAATAAACGTACTGTAAGAGACATTAGATGCTACAAGTCCTACACACATAGAGTGTCGAAACTTATAATAAGTCTTGCAGATAGTGGAGTCAAGGGCAGAATGAAATTAATTCAAGTTTATGCACCGACTTCCGAAGCAGAAGAGGAAGAAGTGGAGCAATTCTACAGTATGCTACAAACGGCTATCGACGAGGAAAACTGCAAGTTTACAATTATATTAGGAGATTTTAATGCTAAAATCGGTAACGAAAATAACTCGGAGGCTTTAGGAAAATACGGTATCGGCAACAGAAATAATCGTGGTAAAAGATTAATTGAATTCGCCGAAGGAAATAAGCTCTATATTATGAACTCTTATTTTAATAAACCAGAACAGAAGAAGTGGACATGGGTCAGTCCGGACGGCCGGACTAAAAACGAAATAGATTTCTTTTTAACAAATAAGAAAAATCTATTCTACGATGTGGAAACAAACCGTAAAGTCGATATTGGAAGCGACCACATGCCATTAAAAGGAGTCCTCTATATCGATGAATTAAAAAAGAAATATACCAATAAAAAGAAAAATATTAATATTAATCTAAATTGCTTCAATAAAGAAAAGTTTGAAAACCTTATAAAAAACGAAATAAAAACAAATCACCAAGACATAAATACCACAGAGAGGGAACTTGTAAGAATTATTAAACATGCATCAAATAAAGTAGTTTTAGACAATCCTATCAAGAGAAAAACAAAAATACCTAAAGAAATAACAAGAATGCTAAGGACAAGAAGAAAACTGAAGAACACCGGGAAAGACAGATTAAAACATGCAGAACTCTCTAAAACCATCAGAAATCACATGAAAGAGTGGAGCAAAGAGAAAAGAATAAAAGAAATAGAAGAAACCATAGAAAATGGTGGAAGTATAAAAAAATATTGGAGATCTGAATCAGCAGGAAAGAGCAAAATAGTGTCGATGAAATCTAATGACGGTACGATAAAATACGATAAAGCAGAGATTATTGAAATAATAAGTAACCATTTTGAAAATATATATAAAGGAGAAGGAAAAATCGAAGCACGCAACTTAACGACAAATAGTCAAGAAATAAAATCACCTCAGATATTACGACAAGAAATCGAATGGGCAATAAAAAGAAGTAAAAATGGGAAAGCAGGGGGTGGAGATAATGTAATATACGAAGAACTGAAAGCGGGAGGTGAAACTCTAATAATTGCTCTTCAACACCTGTACAATCAGTGCTTAAATGAAACTAAAGTACCGACGCAATGGCTAACAGCACACTTAATGCTATTATTTAAAAAAGGGGATAGACTAGACATAAGTAATTATCGCCCGATAAGTCTCCTGTCGACTGTCTACAAAACATTTATGACAATTATAACCAGAAGGATAGACAAGTCTTTAGAAGCCGAACTAAGCATATCTCAAACCGGATTTAGAAAGAACTTCTCGACACTAGACAATATCCTTACGGTCAAACAACTAATAAGAAAAGCGTACCAATATAATTTCCCCTTAGTGATTGTGTTCGTAGACTTTAAACAAGCGTTTGATTCAATCTATAAACATGCCATATTAGAAATGCTCAAACTATCAGGTATAAATGAAGATTATATTAAAATATTTCATTTTATTTATGAGGGAGCCAAACTACAAATTAATTTCGAAAGGGAAAGGAAAACAGTGAACGTTGAAAGAGGAGCCAGACAAGGAGACGTTCCGTCCGCAAAAATTTTTACTGCTGTGTTGGAGCGAGCGTGTCGGAAACTACAGTGGGAGGGGTATGGAGTAAAAGTGGAAGGAGAATGGCTGAACAGGCTGGCATTCGCCGACGACTTGTGCTTGATAGCGAAAAATTTTGAAGAGGCGGAAAAAATGCTTGCAGAGCTAAAGGTTGAAACAAAAAAGATCGGGTTAGAAATAAATACAAGTAAAACTAAGTTCATGACCATAAATACAGAAGAAAATAGAATGAGCAAAGAAATTGAAGTTGTAAAAGATTACATTTATTTAGGAAGTCTAATTAATTCAGAATACCATCCTGAAGATAAAGAAATCAGCAGGAGAATAGCTATCGGATGGCAAAGTTACAATAAGTATAGATATCTCTTCAGATCAGGGGTTAATCAGGAAAGAAAAAGTAGACTTTGGAGCATGTGTGTCCTGCCTGTACTTATATATGCATGTGAAACCTGGGTAACATCGAGTCATGTCCTCAATAAATTAAGGGTTACGCAAAGGCACATGATGAGGAGCATGCTTAAAATTAAGATCAAGGACAAGAAGAGCGTGGAATGGATGCTAAAGGAAACAGGGCTTGAGGATATAGCAAGGATTATCACCCGAAGAAAATGGCAATGGTCAGGGCACATAGCAAGAAGTGTGGATAACAGATGGGCAAAAAAAGCTTTACAGTTCTACCCGATAGACAGGAAAAGAGGTAAAGGAAGGCCGAGAACTCGATGGGACGAAGAGTTTAAAAAGGTATGTGGAGGAGAGACCTGGCAACGTGTCGCTCAGGACAGACAAGAGTGGAGGAGAATGACCGACATTTACTGCGATGTTTGGCTGAGAGGAAAATAGAAAATCAAATTTCTTAATTAAAAAAAAAAAAAAATAATAATCTTGTTTAACTAGTAAGTGTATACGGCAATAAGGAGAAGTAATAAAAATAAATAAACAAAATAAGTTGTTAATTTATCTATTAAATTATTTATTAACTAACTTTATTATTAAACTTTAATTTAAATATTTATAACCAGTATTAAGTTGTTAAATTATTTGTTAAACTATTCGTTAAATTATTTATTAAATTATTTTTAAATTGTTTATCAAAGTATTTGTTAAATTATCTATTCAATTATTTGTTATATTTGTTATATTATTTATTAAATTATTTGATAAATTATTTATTAACTAATTTTGATATAAATTCTTTCAAAAATTTAGTTATAACTAGTGGTATGGTATTGAAAGATTTGGTAAATTAAGTTATATCTATCTAATTTTATTAATTAATTTATTAATTACATGTATTTGGTAAACTATTTATTAATTATATTTTATGTATAGAAAGAAAGAAAAGAGGCTTCGACCAACTCAAACCCCTTAAGGGGAACCACGGCTACGTGCCGATTTGCTTGTGAATATAAATGTACAGTGTTATAATTATGTAAGTTAATGTTATAAAAATATGCAATAAATGGTTATTATTATTATTATTATTATTATATTTCGCCCATATTAATTATCTTAATTTTTATCCTTAAAGACCCCAAAAAGAATAATAATAATTACTGTTATGGTTGTAATAAGTACTGTTACTGGTCAAGACAGACTGAACTATTCAGCTGTAGAAAGTGATACTTTGATGCATATATCTTGTGAGGATATTATGTGCAGCTTTGCCTCAATAAAAAATGTAAGAGTGGGACAATATATCAAGCTGTACTTTTGAAAAGTGTAAAACATATTTAATCAGTAATTATCTTCTTTTTTTTTTTGTTTACCCTTAACTCGATGTTCATAGGATACCCCCAACTGATACCCTTAACTGGACATCCCGTTGTGGATATCTATAGGACATCCTCAGAATGACCCAATGAGGCATCCAAAACGGGATAACCATAGGGGAACCCATGGATCAACGATTATGGACAATCAAATCTGGACAAAAGGATATTCCAGGGATGTCTTTTGGATCTGTTGTGACACTTGGGTAATGCTTTATTTGTTAATTGCTGAAATATTCAATTTATGAGGTTTAAAAAATGTATTGTTTCTAGGAGCCTTCAGGGCTCTAGGAGAACAATAATTTTCAAGGCTGGATGCACAATTTATTTAGAAATTTTTTTTTATGTATGTGATCTTCATTCAGTGGCGTAGGAACGAGGGGGAGGGGGCTATCGGGCTTGAGCCCCCCCCCCCCCCCCCCCCCGTCAGACTTGAAGGGGCTATAATATTACAAATTAAATAAAAATTAGTACATGGGTTTATGTCTAAAACTGCTTAAAATGCTGTTTATGAACGTTTATTTTCCAAAATTTTCCCGGGGACCCCCGGACCTCCTATAGAGGGGGGGGGGGGGGGTGGACAGAGGGTAGGTTGTAGTCTGGCAAAGGTACATTCAGTCCAATATGCTTTGGGACAACGGAATATCACACTTTTATAAAAAAAAATTAAAAAAGTGTGTAACTATATTAGATTAAAAAAAGTGGGGGGGGGGCTCTTTTCTATAAAAGTGCCGAAAAACCTGCAATATCCATTTAATAAGATAAGAACCTGTCACTTCCGTCTTGTGAGAGCAAGTAGATCCTCAAAGTTGATTAAAACCCTTATAAAACCTCAAAAATGCCAAAAAAAATACTTCCGTCCCATAGGAAGGACCTCTCCTTTGCAGGGAGGTAGTCTAGAACCCCGCAAGGTTGCCCCTCCAATATTTAGTGCTAGTGACAGGCAGGGGCATCACATCTTCAATCTTGAGGGATGACACACAATAAACTCTGACCCTTCAGCAGCTCCAATAAGATATTGATTTTGATTGCACCTGTTTAGACTTGCAGACAAAAGTGACTTCTGATGACAGTGCTTCTCAAATAGCACAACATAGTCCCATGGATATCCACAGGATATCCATACACACAGTGACTTGGTGTTTTATAACACATCCCGAGGATGGTGGAAAGTTTGTTTATGGACACCTTATGGCTGACCATCAGGTCAGCTGGGGGGGGGGGGGGGGGGGGGGCTGTTAGAAGGGTGGACATCACCTTCTAACAGCCAGGGGACGTCCATAGATTTTTTTTTTTTTTTTTTTTTTTTTTTTTTTTTAAACAATGAGATGTGACATTACTTTTATGTCCTTTGTAATTTGCACCTTTACTCCATAATGTTGACTCCTAAATGAGTTCTAGAAGAGATTTTATTAGTACTAGAAAATCTGTTGTGTTGTCTGCGGGGTTTGAACCAGGTTCCTCCTGAGCGAGGGTCAGGACCACTAACCACTAGTCCAGCATACATGCCAATTGGAACTTGTGCAAAATGGATTCTTGAACCTCAAACCATAACTTTTAATTGATACCCTTAGCTGGATATTCATAGGATTCCCTTAATTGGATGTCCATAGGATACCTTTAACTGGATATCCATAGGATACCCTTATCTGGATGTCCATAGGATACCCTTAACTGGATATCCATAGGATACCCTTAACTGGATGTCCATAGGATACCCTTAACTGGATATCCATAGGATACCCTTAACTGGATGTCCATAGGATACCCAATAGGCCAACAATTATGGACTGGATAAAATTAAGGCAAAAGGTTATCCCAGCCCAGGGATATCTGGTGGCTGTAATTCAAGGATGTTAAATAAAGGGGATGGAGGGTTGTGGAAAAAAGTGACCCCATGAAGTATGTATGTAAAATAGAAGCTCCAATGGGACAAATTACCTTCCTCTTGGTTATAGGTAACCAAGAATTTGTTTATAGTTTCAGGTTATAACCTCATAAAGAAGGTAATTTGTCCCAGTTCAAAGGTTGTGGAGCATGCGCAGTATGCTTTTTCTCTCCAATTTCTCTTACCTCCATGGGGTCACATTTTTGCCTTAAACCCCTTCTTAACATTCCATCCCCTTTATATAAGATCCTTGCTGTAATTGGACGGTGGGCTTTGGAAGCACATTCGACAACTAAGCGCTACATTATAATGTAATTAAGTTGTTAAAGTGATGACCTGAAGATGATGTTGGAGGCGTACTGTAGATCTCTACCTCCGTACATCTTCTCTACGAGGTACTGCTGAGGCCGTACTTTGTACTGAGTGTAACAGTTGTCCGAGTAGGCTTGGAAGTTCCAATCCTGAGGCTGGAACATGGACCCGCTGTCGGAACACATCGGCATCACCATCTCTGTACAAGTCTAAACACATTCTCACGCTATTAACTTTCTATACCATTGCCAGTATCAGTCAAACAGTAATTATTCTGTAATACCTTGAAAAAGGAATTTATATTTTCTAAAAACATCGGTAAATCTAAATCTTTGTTTTTTACCTTTGATTCATCGAGACTGACTTCAAATTTAATTTCAATATTATTCTATTATGTAGGCCAGTCAAATAGTACATTAAAATTGCAAACTAACGGCTAGTTCTGATTTTTTAAAATATATTATTAGGAACACTACCAGTAGTGTATATCCAAGTTTGCAGCTTCGAAAGACCTGTGCTAACTTTGTAGCTCTCGAAAAACCGCGAAATTTTCGCACTTGTTGCGGTTTTTTCACTATATCTCGCATACACTGTGAGTTTTTTTTTTATGAAACATGATATTTACGTTTTTAAAGTTGAGACCAAAACCATCTCTATAGGTCCAAAAACTACCAAGATACAGCCCTCCGAAAATTTGCAATTTCTTAAAAGAAATGAAATTTAATTATTTGGTCAACTTTTGACCCCAAAATCGGGGAATATACACATTTTACGGGAAAAGTCATAAGGAAAGATGTTACCCCATGGCAAATGTAGTTTGCTTTAATTTAATCACAGAACGACGACTATGGGTCTGATAGTTTCCTCACAATGCTTAAAAATCCAAAAATGGGAAAACTGCACTTTTCGCCACTTTTTTGGAAAACACTGCCATTTTTGGAGGGCTGTATCTTGGTAGTTATTGGACCTATAGAGGTGGTTCTGGCTTCAACTTGTAGAAAATTTAATCTACTTTAAAAACGTAAATAACGTGTTTCATGAAAAAACTCATAGTTTAGGAGATATAGTAAACAACCGTAACAAGTGCGAAAATTTCGCGGTTTTTGAAGTGCTACGAAGTTAGCACAGGTCTTTCGAAGCTGCAAACTTGGATATACACTACTGGTAGTGCTCCTAACAATATATTAAAAATCAGAACTAGCTGTTAGTTTGCGATTTTATCGATTTTTAGTACCTACTATTTGACTGGCTTTATAGTTTATACTAATGTTACAATTAGTGTTTACTCTGACAGCTTGCGTAAATCCAAGGGAGAGCCAATGACAGCTTGAGATTTTGACATTTACAAGGTCATATGTCAATATCTCGAGCTCTCATTGGCTCTTCTTTGATTTGCCCACACTGTCAGAGTAAATACTTATTGCAATATTGGTTTGAGGTCAGGCTTCTTCAACCTCGGGCCTCTTTAACAAATTTTTGGAATGTTTTGGAAAATTGTTTTTTCCAAAGCAACTTTATGTGGAGCTGCTTTAAAACCTGAATGAAACTTTCAATTCTTCTTCTAACGTTTTATATTATTGTTTTTTTATTTTAAATCCATTATTTTAATTTGAAATGAAGGAAATGAGTATTTTGTTTTTGTGTTTAGGTTTTACTGTAACTGACCTGTAAGTCCCAGGTGTCGCCCAAGGCTCCATTAGCACTGCCCGTATCCAAACAAGAGGCGTCTCCAGAGTTGTTGAAGAACACTGCTGAACCGAGAACCAGTTTGATAAGGAGATCCTCCGTGTCCTTCACTCCCTCGGAGAACTGAGTACAAGCCGTCTGAACAAAACAAATATGTGTGACATTCTCACGCATCAGAAGTGAAACTCAAGTTGATTTTATGTTCCCTCCTACACTCCTACATATTAATCTATATATATAAAATTAAAGTTTTGTCTGTACATTGGTCAGAATTGAAAAGTTTTTGGATACATTTTCATTTTAGACATTCCAAAAACCGAATCCGGCCTTAACTTTTTTCGTGTATGTATGTGGGTATGTATGTGGGTATGTATGTGTGTCTGTCGCCTCAGTCAGACTTTATAGGAGCAAAACTGGCTAAATGAAATCGATTAATTTTTTTCAGGGGTGAGCGCAAACATGTTGCGCAATTTGTAGGCTTGGTTTCATCTAAAAATATTGAGTAGAACCAAAGTTATTAACCATTTTATAAAAGTATATAAAACATAACCTAAAAAAATAGATTGACCCTCCGTAAACAGACCCCACAGACTCGCTATTATATTATTACTTTACTACTATTATTATATACTTCTAGATCACCTAGAGACTTGCGGTTTTTTGCGTTTGGTCGGAAATTGGCCTAAGCCCATTGAAAAAATCCGAAAAGTTAAAAAAATATATCCCCCTCCTAAAAAATTAAAGATGGCGGACGCACATTAAAGTTTTTTTTAGAGGCTTATTGTGGCTAAACGGTAAGTTGTATCGACAAGCTGATTGCGCCAGCGGTAACTAATTTTAAAAGATCTACAACTTTGGACCTATTACTTATTGTTGTAATTTCATCGGTTCTACCTTAAATAGAGCTAAATTTTATTTTTTAAAAAAGAAATTTCACTTTGAGCGCTTATGGCGTTCGCAATTGTTGACCGATTTAATTTCTGATTGGAGTGCTTAAACCTCACACTAATGCTCTTTAAATCGAGTATTTATTATTTTATTAATTGTTTATTATTTTATTAAATAATGCACCATCATTGTTGATGTGAACAATGACTTCACAGTCTAATTGGTTTTGTCTACGTTTCTTTTCTTATTCTTAATATTGTTAGTTATTACTATATTACTTAGTTTCAATTGGCTATTTTTAAAATATATAGATAGAATCCAAACTATGATTTGGAGAGTATTATATTCTTAGCAATGGAATTAATGATGTGTAATATAGTCCTGATTTTATTCCTAGAAGGCTTTGGAAACAAAACTATTTAGGAATGTAATTTAATTGCTAGGCCTACATGATTATAGGAAACATAGCGACTAATACCTAGCATGAGCCCCGCACGGAGCGCGGGGTGAAAGCTAGTATAATAAATATGTCATATATATACAGGGTGACTGGCGATATATGTGAAAAAATGAAGTAGGTTGTTCTACGCCTCAAGGGCTACAAAAAGCACTATATAAGCGATGGGTCAAATCTTAACTGTTCTTCCTCAAAATAAAATTTCATGATTTTGTTAAGATTACATACCTTTGCTCATAAAAATACTTATTGCACCAAAAGTATAGAAGCTAGAATAAAATGTTTGGCACCGTTGTAAAGCTGACAAAATTTCCTTTGAGAAAAATGCAATTTTAATTTTAATGTCTTCAAATTATATGACAAAAATTTTATACGAATTTTATTTTTAAGAAAAAAATTTTAAAAATATTTTTTTGAGGTCCCATATCTTGGTAAAGAACCGAGCTCAAACTTTTCGGACTTCAGGAAAAACTTTCTTATTGACTAACGTTTCGGTCAATATTAATATTATTACCCATTCATAAGGCGGAATTTTTAGTAAACTTGGTTGAAAGTGAAAAAGAAACATGTTTATTGTTGCTATTGTTGAACGAGCGTAGTGAGTTCTTCATTTCAGAGACTTGGGATTTGAAAAGTTTGTGTGTTTGTGTGTTTGCGTGTTTGTGTGTTTGTGTGTTTGTTTGTCCAACGATAACTGGCGTAAAAATTGATTGATTTGAACGAAATTTTGCACACAGGTGCTTCTAACAATTTGTCATAACTGTATAGTTTTTGGAAATTCCACACAAAACATATCAAGTTAGTAGTATTGATTGAGATTTTATGGTATTTACTCATAGTGAAGGTTGATAAGAAAAGAAAACACTTTTACTTGTTCAATAATTTTATTGTCAAACCATAAATATATTTTGACTTACATACCGGTTTCGACTTATTCAGTCATCGTCAGTGTAATGGTAATTTTACAAGTTCGGAATAGTATATAAAGGTTAAAGGACGAGGGGTTTGGGGTACATGGTGTGGGAGGGGGAGGTCGCTAGTTGGGTATCGGCAAAAGAGGAATTATCTCTGCGTCTAGGATCAGAGGAGTTGGGATTATTGCGGTGGAATTTCACCCTCATTGTACCTGGGTTGATAACTTTCTAGCAAATATAAAATAAACCTTAATACATCACCTTAATACATTACCCCTAGTCAAACCAATAACAAACCCACACGTATAACAACTTCATGTCCTTAATTCAGAAGCCTCCTAGCATTTTAAATCACCAATGTTATTATATTTATTGGAATGTATTATTTGTATTATATTTTTTTCTTTTAGTTAAACATGTAAAATTTGCTAGAAAGTTATCAACCCAGGTACAATGAGGGTGAAATTCCACCGCAATAATCCCAACTCCTCTGATCCTAGACGCAGAGATAATTCCTCTTTTGCCGATACCCAACTACCGACCTACCCCTCCCACACCATGTACCCCAAACCCCTCGTCCTTTAACCTTTATATACTATTCCGAACTTGTAAAATTACCATTACACTGACGATGACTGAATAAGTCGAAACCGGTATGTAAGTCAAAATATATTTATGGTTTGACAATAAAATTATTGAACAAGTAAAAGTGTTTTCTTTTCTTATCAACCTTCACAAAACATATCCAAGATGGCGGACGACTAAAATAAAAATATTTAGTCAGCATAATGTGTTATACATCGTTTTAAAGGTCTTTAAGAGAAGGAAAAGGATATGTAACGAATTAAATTCGACACTTCATATTTTCAAGATGGCGGCCAATATGTTTGGACGAAAAAACAAAAAATGTTAGTCCTTATAACATGTTATATATCAATTTAAAGGTCTTGAAATGTAGAAGAGGACTATGTAACTATTAACATTTCACACTTGATATTTTGAAGATGGCGGCCAATATGGTACACAACTAAAAAAAATATTATAATCAGCATGGCATGTTATACATCGTTTTAAAGGTCTTTAAAAGTAGGAAATGCGTGAATAAGCTAGAAGGCTATCTGCGCTCGCCTGCTAGACAGCATTTACAAGGCTCGATAAGTTCGCCTGTTTATTCTACAAATTGATGTCTACATGCATTTATTAAATAGGCTCGCTGTGATAGACTGTAAAAACTTTAATAAAGATGTCTACAAATGCAAGGAAATATGATAAAGCCCAACTGTCTACTGTCTAGGCAGCGAGCCTGCATATGTGTTGAACAAAGATCTTCTAAAACAGCTGTATAAACAGGCGAGCATAGCGAGCCTGCAATAACATTTTATAAGAAATTAACCAATAATTCAGTTCAAGAAGGGGAGCGTAGCGAGCTTGCAATGACTTTATTTAATAAATATTAACTACCAATTCTGTCACAACAGGCGAGCGTAGCGAGCCTGCAATAATCTTATTAAATAATGTGTTTGTACAAAGGCTGTAAAACAGGCGAGCGTAGCGAGCCTGCAATAATCTTATTAAATAATGTGTTTGTACAAAGGCTGTAAAACAGGCGAGCGTAGCGAGCCTGCAATAATCTTATTAAATAATGTGTTTGTACAAAGGCTGTAAAACAGGCGAGCGTAGCGAGCCTGCAATAATCTTATTAAATAATGTGTTTGTACAAAGGCTGTAAAACAGGCGAGCGTAGCGAGCCTGCAATAATCTTATTAAATAATGTGTTTGTACAAAGGCTGTAAAACAGGCGAGCGTAGCGAGCCTGCAATAATCTTATTAAATAATGTGTTTGTACAAAGGCTGTAAAACAGGCGAGCGTAGCGAGCCTGCAATAACTTTTTATAAGAAATTAACTAATAATGCAGTACTAACAGGCGAGCGTAGCGAGCCTGCAATGACCTTTTATAAGAGATTAACTAATAATGCAGTACAAACAGGCGAGCGTAGCGAGCCTGCAATAACTTTTTATAAGAAATTAACTAATAATGCAGTACTAACAGGCGAGCGTAGCGAGCCTGCAATGACCTTTTATAAGAGATTAACTAATAATGCAGTACAAACAGGCGAGCGTAGGGAGCAAGCAATGACCTTTTATAAGAGATTAACTAATAATGCAGTACAAACAGGCGAGCGTAGCGAGCCTGCAATAACTTTTTATAAGAAATTAACTAATAATGCAGTACTAACAGGCGAGCGTAGGGAGCAAGCAATGACCTTTTATAAGAGATTAACTAATAATGCAGTACTAACAGGCGAGCGTAGCGAGCCTGCAATGACCTTTTATAAGAGATTAACTAATAATGCAGTACAAACAGGCGAGCGTAGGGAGCAAGCAATGACCTTTTATAAGAGATTAACTAATAATGCAGTACTAACAGGCGAGCGTAGCGAGCCTGCAATGACCTTTTATAAGAGATTAACTAATAATGCAGTTCAAACAGTTGTTTGTTTTAAAGGTCTTGGTGTAGGAAATAAATATTAAATATGATCAAAAAAATTTACACAAATATGGCCAAAATAAGGGTGTTAAGAAGTAAGATCAAACTTATATGTCATATTACATAAAATAATTTTAAAGCTATTTTCAGGTTGATTAAGAATATTTAATGTTTAAACCGAAATATTATCCTGGTAGTTATATTGAAAACATAGTACGGCTGATATAAGGACACAATTCGACGCGAGTTCTTTATGCAGCGCATCACTAGTTACACAAAGATGAGTATACTAAACCAACCTTGCTTGTTTTTAATTATTTACTCACCTGTAAGTCAAGAATTGCAACAATAAACACGTTTCTTTTTTATTTTCAGTGAAGTTTGATAATAATTCCGCCCAATGTATGTGTAATAATATTAATATCGATCGGAATGTTAGTAAATAAGCAAGTTTTTCCTGAAGTCCGAAAAGTTTAAGCTCGGTTCTTTACCAAGTTATAGAACCGCAAAGCAATTGATTTTTTGATTTTTTTCTTAAATATAAAATTTGTATACATGGACCATGGACTGTCATGTAATTTAAGGGCAAGGAAATTAAAATTACTATTTTCTTATTGGAAAAATTGTCAGCTTTACAACGATACCAAACATTTTGTTCTAGCTTTTATACTTTTGGAGACATAAGTGTTTTTATAAGAAAAGGTATGTGATCTTAAAAAAATCATAAAATTTGACCTTGCGGGAAAACGGTTAAGATTTGGCTGGGCACGAACTGGACAACTTTTCTAACCATAAGGAAGGGTCAAAAAAGGGTCCACTAATCCCTGAGCACGAACTGGACAACTTTCAGCACCAGGTAGAGAGTGGCATGCGATAGCGTGTAAAGCCTTATTTATACGGTGATAGTTGACGCGATAGTTGCTGTCATGATAGCAACTATCGCGTCAACTATCACCGGGTAGACGACGTGATAGATTCTCAATTTTCAACACGGCGCCTTGTTCACAATTCTATTAGTTTCATTGTTAAAGGCAGGGCCGGTCCTAGCTTGCGTGCGGGTGACGCTCGGCCGCCGCCCCCCTTTACCATATGCAATATTTGTTTGTTTATTTATTTATAACTAGCTGGGTACCCGTGCTTCGCTACGGAGTGTTATTATAATTAGATAAGTTTATAAACAACCATAATGAAACATATAAATTATTTTACTATGCAAGAATATCTAGATTCTATCTCTCCCACTTATTTCTAAACCCCCTCCTCTCCTCTTTGATATGCTAATTACAAATATCCTAAATAAGCCCCCCCCCCCCTAAATTAAAATATGACTAAACTGTACATAAAAACTATTACTGTACTCTTAAAGAGCTTTTGCATCATGAAGGGTATTCATTACATTGACCCCGTATTCATTACTTGTACCATACCTCTGTGTACCAAACCTAAATTTAGAAAATTCATGTAGGCTGTAATTTTCCCCTTGCTTTGAAGGTCAAGTGTGCAAATTTTCATCGAGATCGGACTAAAACTGTAGATTTATTTAAAGAACAAATAAGATATAGCTATATTTTTCTATTTTACCCCCCTCCTAAATGAAAATATGACAAAAGTGTACATAACAACAATTACTGTACCCTTAAAGAGCTTTTCAACGATATGCATCATGAAGGGTATTCATTACTTTGACCCCGTATTTATTACTTGTACCCCGTACCCCTGTGTACCAAAATTGAAATTTCGAAAATTCATGTAGACCTTGATTGTTTCCTTGCTTTGAAGGTCAAGTGTGCAAATTTTCATCGAGATCGGACTAAAACTGTAGATTTGTATAAAGAACAAACACACACACACACACACACACACACACATACGTTGACTTTTATATATATAGATATATACATTAGATTATTATTATCTATTATTATTGATCTATTATCTATTATTATTCATATTATCAAAACGTTAAATTACCTGAACTGGCTCCATGGGGAAATAAATGAAAAGCCACCGCATAATTAATTATTAGAAAGAGGGTGTTTTGCTGTATAATTATATTTTTCACTATGTACTATAGATAAATAAACAAATGTGCTTTTTGTTTAAATGTGGTTGATTATTTTACAAATTTCCTTTTTTACTTTCTCATGTACCTAGTATATAAAGAGAAAGTATTGTGATGACTTGAAAATTCGATTTTGATGAATTTACACGTTTTGAGGTCTCCTGAGTCCAAAAATGAGATTTTTAAAAAATGTCTGTCTGTCGTCTGTAGTCTGTGCAGACGCGTGGAGCCTAAACTACTGACGCGATTTTGATGAAATTTGGCATGTAGGTTCAGAAAAATCATACCCCGTGGCGAAATCGAGAATGAATTTTATTGTCTATTTTTTTTGGCCCTCTTACTATGCCTATATTTTGCCAAAATGTAGGCCTCCATGGGCTGTTGCGCCACAGAGTTAGTTTTTTTAGGATTAAAAATGTAAAACTTTTGTATTTTCATTTTCAGTTATAACAAAAACGGCGTAACAGTCGTTTCAGTGATAAAACCGTAGACAGTAGACAGTTTCGCTGACTATATTTTTTACTATCGAGTCATAAGAAAAGTGCGATAGTTATAAAATGGGAAAGTTGTCCAGTTCGTGCTCGTCCCAAGGGGGCTGCTTCTAAAAAGTTGTCCAATTCGAGCTCGAGGATTAACCAGAGCAGGTAAAAGTTGTCCAATTCGAGCTCGAGGATTAACCAGAGCAGGTAAAAGTTGTCCAATTCGAGCTCGAGGATTAACCAGAGCAGGTAAAAGTTGTCCAATTCGAGCTCGAGGATTAACCAGAGCAGGTAAAAGTTGTCCAATTCGAGCTCGAGGATTAACCAGAGCAGGTAAAAGTTGTCCAATTCGAGCTCGAGGATTAACCAGAGCAGGTAAAAGTTGTCCAATTCGTGGCCGCCCTAAGATTTGACCCATGGTTTATACAGCGTTTTTTGTGGCCCATAAGACGTAGAATAACCTACTTCATTTTTTCACATATAACGCCAGTCACCCTATAATTAAGAGTTTAAATCGTTCGTAGAAGAAGTACGTAACTAAATTTTACTCGTATATCAAATCAAATTGCGCCCCTTATATACTATGTTTATTGACATTGAAATGAGAATTTTCGGTTCCAAGATGAAGCAAACACTAGAATTGTTATTAGGTACTTAGATTTAATTAATAATGAAATAGCACAGAATAAACCTTATTTAAGTAATGCATATTATATAAATCATTTATTAAATACGCAACATACATATTTATAAACAAGAGTTTATAGTGCCGCCGCAGTCAGATAACTTCTCAAATAAACATGATTTTAATTAATAAAATATTTTCATATCATTTTAGCGAATGATGAAGAAAACACATGAAAGCAACATTTGTATATATTATATTATTATAATGTATATGGGTGATTCCAATTTGAAGTGCAATTTTCATGTCCTACATTCAGGAGTGCCCAACCTTTTTTAATCAAGGGCCACATTGTCAACATTCAAAGGGAAGGCGGGCCGGGGGCCGGTGGTGTACTGGGGGGGTCCTCCCCCCGAAAATTTTAGAATTTTTACCCCCACAAACACGTTTTTATGCTTCCTAGAAGGTTAATTTTCCATTTTGGTTTTAGCTGAAACACCATGTTAATAAAGTTTTTTTCTGTTACTAGCCTAGTTTTACTTTGCAGAAAATATAACACTCAAATATAATAGATTAAAATTATTTTAATTAACCACACAAGTATAAAAATACAATAATATCAGTATGAATTACAAAAAAAATTAGTCTTTCATTTTACAAAGTTATTAATCAAAATATCAAGTTTGTATGTAACTTAGCTTCAGTGAGATGGTTGCAACTGCTTTGCACTTGTACTTAAAATGTCTTTCCACTTAGTCTCAGGGCCGTTTCTAGGTGTTTTCACGCCCTAGGCGAGAATTAAAAAAAGCCGCCCCCCCCCCCCCTCCTATTTATTACCTGTGTCATCTAGGCTAGAAGAAATTAATCTATTAGATAATACAAAAGAACTCGTATTTAATATAAAACACATCAAACATTGAATAACGAAATAATAAGGACTGTTGTGTCTTATTTCATTTGAAATATCTCTCATAACTTAAGTGGTGTTTAAGGTTCTTTCTTTTAACTTTCTTTGGCTGTTTAGTACCTTCCTTATACCTTTATTTTAGGAAAAGTCCTTAATAAGATTTTCTAATGCCCAGCTGGTAAGTAATGCCTTTTACTAATAAAATTGTAGCTAATCCCACGGGTTTTTATTGGCTCGTAGACCTGCGCAGATAGGCTTCTATTAATTCTTGTAGTTATTTAAGTGTAAGGTTAGAGTCGAAATATAGCAGTATGATATAGGAGAGTTTGTTTTATATTACATCCCTAAGGACCCACAATAACTACAATAATAAATTTCATGGGATCACCAATCATCTATAATTTGGCTTCTATTAATTTGAGTTTCTCATCAAAACGTAATTTTTACCTCACTTGTTTAAAATAAGTCACTTGTTTAGTAATTGTTCAGTATGCTTTTGAAAACAATTCAATATTTTAATTTTCCCTCTATTTATATTTGTTGTTGTTTGATTAAAAAAATGTTTCCCCCTTCGTTTTGCCGCCCCTAAAATTTTGCCGCCCTAGGCGGCCGCCTAGTCTTGCCTATTAGTAGAAACGGCCCTGCTTAGTCTCAAACTTGGTTGTACCAATAATTAATAATGATTTAAAGTGTTCATCTGCGAGGGAAGACCGGAATTTCGATTTAATGTAATTCATTTTTGAAAATGTTTGTTCGCAATATAGGTCGAGCTAAACACTGAGAACTTGGTACGAGCAAACATTTTTAAGTTTTTGAAATCTTCATTGGGCAAGGCACTGTAGAATGGCAACAGATTTCCGTTTTCCCCATTCTCCAATGTTGCTGGGCAAAATCAGCTGGGCTGTTCGGCATTAGGAAATTAATATATTTTAGATTCTCTGAATGCTTGGGAATTCTTCGTTTTTATGGCAACACGGCGGGCCACATAAAATCTAGGTTATAAATAACGGCCCTAAATCTAGGGCCGTAGGTTGGGCACCCCTGTAGATGAATAACTGGAGCGTTTTTCACATAATTGACAGGATTTTTCTTCATGGTGACTCAGTTAAGCTTACAGAACTACAACCAAGCAAAAAAAATAATTCGCCACTTAATTTTAATCGCTACAAAAATTTTCAAAAGGCGATTTTGTAACAACCATGGCTGTCCTTAAGTCAGTTGTTCTTATTTACTTCACTCTAGCTCATACATTAATAATTTTATTCAAACACTTCTTGGATAATTTTGAAGTAGGGTCCTACCAGGATTAAAATATGTGTTAGTTATTAAAAATAATAAATTATTACTAAACGGAACTTCAAGTTAAGTGTGTGTTGTTGGTTGTTGTTGTTGTTGTTGTTGTTGTTTGTTGTTGTTGTTGTTGTTGTTGTTTGTTGTTGTTGTTGTTTGTTGTTTGTGTGGTGTGTTTGTTGTATTTTTTAAAGAAAAAAATGTAATTACCCATGGCATTATACAGGGTGGTTCAAAAGTCTCTTAACTTTTGAACGGTTTAAGATAAATTAATGAAACTTGGGGGATCTCTACCATACAAAGGGAAGTTTGTTTTCATGCAATCACCCACTAGGGGCAACCACCCACTTTGCCCCCAGGCCACCCAACTTCAAAATTTCAAATTGGAGTGTACATTTTTGATAGCATATTTGGATTCTACAGTGAAAAATAATAAACTTTCACTTGTAACTTTTTTTTCTATTCCCAATAATTTGCCCCCTATAGGTGGGCAAAGATAGCAAAATTACCCTACCGATAATACGTTGTAAAATCTAAACGGTTAGAGATAAATTAATGAAACTTAGGGGATCCGTACCATGTAAAGGGAAGTTTGTTTTCATGCAACCGCACTGTAGGGGCAACCTCCCATTTTGCCCCTAGACCACCTAACTTCAAAATTTTGTCCTAGAATGTATATTTTTGATACCAGATTTAGATTCTACGGCAAAAAATAAAAATATTTTACTTGAAACTTATTTTTCTACCTCTAATATTTTGCCCCCTATAGGGGGGCAAAGGTATAAAAATCGTAGATTTCAGCACCTGGGGGCAAAATGGAGGTTGCCCCTAGTACGCGAGTGGATGATTAAATACTTCTCTTTACATGGTACAGATCCCCCAAGTTCCATGACTTTATTTCAAACCGTTTAGATTTTATAACGATCTAAGTGTTATTTTTTTACTATTTCGGAAGGGTTATTTTGCTATCTTTGCCCACCTATAGGGGGCAAAATATTGGGAATAGAAAAAAAAGTTTCAAGTGAAAGTTTATTATTTTTCACTGTAGAATCCAAATATGCTATCAAAAATGTACACTCCAATTTGAAATTTTGAAGTTGGGTGGCCTGGGGGCAAAGTGGGTGGTTGCCCCTAGTGGGTGATTGCATGAAAACAAACTTCCCTTTGTATGGTAGAGATCCCCTAAGTTTCATTAATTTATCTCAAACCGTTCAAAAGTTAAGAGGGGGGGGGGGGGGGGGGGGAGACTTTTGGACCACCCTGTATATATGTGACCCCTACTCTGGTTGTGGCAGGGAGATTTTAAGTGGCAAGAGATTTTTGCAATGCCGCAACACTGGTTTTCTAGCAACGGTTGATAGGGGATGATGAGCTCAACCCTTCAGTTGGGAGCTAGCGCTAATTCCGATTGTTCTTCCAGTTACGTACTCTTTTAAACGTAATTACCGTGCATGTTATTAAAGTCTATTTGCAAAAACTTTTTAGGTTAAGTTATAGTTCATTGTTTAGGCTTTACTTAAAAATTCTTTCACTTGGACGAGTCTTGAAACACAAACTTGGTTACACGATTTCGTTTCACCCAAGTCAGTTTATTCTACCACGCCTAAACAAGTTTTACTTCAAAAAACGTAATCACCAACAGGATAATAATATGCAACCTTCCAATAATTGGTTGCGCACCCAGAGCAAGGAAGGGGTAGAGGGAACAAAGCGATTTAAAAAGTGGTTCATTATGCTCCCCCCATATACTAACGCTTTCTAGCGAGCTCAATCTGAACTAAAGTGATCACGTAGTCACTGGTCCTCGTCTTATTGGTCTATTCCTTGTCTTTCTGTCGGCTTCTGACGTTTGTCAACAAATCCTTATCAGTAGCAGTTATTTGATACCCCACTCAAAGAAGATTGCTATTGGTTATCTAGGATCTGTTACACGTTTATTAACAACGTTACTGCCTTTAGACAATTAATAAGGTTAACAACAAACATTAAAGAACATATTTATGAAGAAAACTGTATTAAAAATAAAAATATTAAATGCCGTAAGAAAATGTCACTTATTCTTATCAGCTGATATCAGATATATTTCTAGTTTTTATCGAGATATCGATACTGTTTCACCAAACTGCCGCTTGAAAGTGTTAGTATAGGGGTGTAGCATAATGAAGCACTTTTTGAGACCCAGATTCTATAGTATTGTTCCCTCTACCCCTTGTTCTGAGGTTACGCAGATAAATAAAGATCCGAGAGAGTATCTCATGCTAGATTTATGAAACTATGCAAAGTAGACGAAATATAATCTTGTACATCTCACGATGATATTCTAAAGAGAAAAACTTCAACTCATCTAATTATACTTTGGTTTTGATCATCGGCTTACTAATTGATTTTCAAAGGTTAATGAAGCATCAAGTTGGGAACTCGACTAAGTGAGAATGCTTACTTTAACAGGGTAAGCAGGAAGGTCGGATATGAAGTTGGTAGGGTAGGGGTAGTTAAGCATGGCTAAGTTGACCCAGATATTGGAGAACCAATCTTTCAAGTTTTGAACATCCTGCTTTGTCTTGAGAGGCTTGCACAGCTTGAAGTTTTCCGATATCCAAGTCATACCGTCATCTGCAACATTAACCAAATTGCTACCGATTAATTAATAGTGAACGACAGCTGCCGCCTCACATGACTGACGTGCCGAGTGTTGCATCTATACATATAAAATTAAAAAGTTTTGTCTGTAGTCTGTACACTGTACAAATCAGAATTGAAAAAATGTTGGATACTTTTTCATTACATATACATTCCGAAAACCGTATCCGGCCTTTACTTATTTCCTGTATGTATGTATGTGTGTCTGTGTTTTCGTCATATCCTCTATGTGTATGAACGTTTTACTTCCAACTTTCGAGCTTATCGAAGTTAATTAGCATTATAAAATAAAATCTTTATTTTACCCCTCCTTCTTGGCCATCTCTTTTGGCCCCCCTTCTTGTGCGAGCCCCTATGCCTAAATACGGCCCTGACTTTAAGCGACTGGTACTTATCTTCATTAACTATTGACTCATCCATATCTTTAATACTTAATAAGTTCAGGTATTTTTGATAGCAAAGGTAGAAGGTAGAAGTAGAAATAAACGATCAACTTTTTTTTTTTTCTTTTTTTTTTTTTAAATCTTGCTTCCGAGCTTACCGAAGGTACTATGTGATCGTTCTGAAGAACTACAAATGTTTAGGTCTCCGATTTCTAAAATTCCAAGACAGAAATCCGTTTCAGATATCAGGGAACATTTTTGGTTCCGTGTGTGTCTGTCTGTCAGTCGGTCTGTGGTTCATTTTTTCCGAACCAACGTATCTTAAAAACTACACGTCCAATTTTAATGAAATGTGGGTGGTAGGTCATGAGTAGCGCATTGTTGGTCCCATATAAGTTTTAACCTTCTACGCTCTTTTGTTTTACTTCCACATGCGCACAAACATACATTAATTTACACCTATAGCTTCAAAAGAACTTATCTGATTTGTATGAAACTTTTATAGTTTATCGAAAGTAGCCCGCAGATAGCGCCAGATTACTTTGAACCGTCTGCGCTCTTTAACTTTTGCTTAATTGATACTTTAATTCAAGTATAAAATCAAAACAATTTTGACTGATTAAAAAAACGGAGGAAACAATTAAACAAATTAAACAAAATGGCTTGTAAATGCATAAAATATAAAATTAATAATGTACGTGATAGGATTCGAGGAAGCTATGTGCCATACCAATTGGCAGTCTATTTTTATTGGCCAACACTACTACATAAATTACAATGCTATTAGCGTTATTGAAGTAGATTGTTGTTGTTTTTGGGCGGTGAATAACATGGAAAGAGTAGAGTCCATTGAACAATCTTTTTGGCGTGAATAATTTAGAATGTGACATAAATAAATTTACAATAATAAGCCAATAATAATAATAATAATAATAATAAAATAATTATATAAGTAGGGATGATAAGTTAGGTAATAATTAATTATTAGGATATATACTACAAATTAAGCAGGTCTGTAGGCCACTGCCGGCACAGGCGGCGAGGTGGGTTATCTGGTATGGTTTGGGAAGGAAGGAGTTCTACTAAAGGATTGGGGTGATGGGATAAGGACTGATGGAATTTCTGATATCGGGATATTGATAGGTCACGGACAAAAGGAACATTAAGATCATTGTGGAGGGTGAGGTTGGATACATAAAAAGGAAAAGGAGCATCGGTAATTTTCCGGAGGATTTTGGATTGAAGTGTTTGTTGTCGTCGGGAGTTGGAAGGCTCGGTGCTACCCCAAACCTCCAGACCGTAAGTCCAAGCTGGTTTTAAAATAGTACTGGAGATTAGAAGTTTATTGTTTAGAGTAATTTTGGACCTACAATCTAGTAAACGAAGCAGCAACTTGTAGCGTCTTGAGATGTCAGTACGTTTAGTTTTTGTGTGATTTTACCAGGTGAGTCGTCGATCAAGGTGAAGGCCAAGGTAACGGACAGTGTTGGATTGAGGAAGGAGAACTTAGTTAAGAATGACTGGAGAACAGGTGCTATGACGAAGAGTAAAAGTACGTGATAAATATGTACTATGTACACTTTTCTGCTCGTTAATCCGGATCCTCCATTTTCTTAACCAAGGTTCGAGAAGGAGAAGGTGACTTTGGGTGTTATTGGATGCAATTTGTGGCCATGGTGGACAGATAGGATTGCTTTGTCATCTGCAAAGGTGGCTAGGACTGAGGAAGGGTGTTGAGGGATGTCATGTGTGTAGATGGAATATAGGAGGGGTCCAAGAATACTGCCCTGAGGTACTCCAGCACTTACAGAGCAGATGGATGAGGAAACGATCAACTCAACAACTTGTTCTGATAACAGTGCTAAAACCTACCACATCACACAGTTTGGTTTTGAGTTCAGGAGCGTTCCATCAAAACGAAATCACCAATCTATTGCCAACTGATGCAATGACCGCGCATATGCATTACGTCGATCTCGGACTAATTCGAAACTGGTGGTTGGAGCAAACATAATATACTTAGGCCGCTCCCTGACTTGTCGGTACGATATCGGTGCGGTATCGGTAAGCTAGTACGCCGATGCGGTGAGATTCTTTACCGAGCGCCTATATCTTACCGATTCGGTAAGATATAGGCGCTATTCTATTTCTAGAAGGCTTTGAAAACAAAACTATTTAGGCATTTCATTTAATTGCTAGGCCTACATGAAAATAGGAAATAGCCACTATTACCTAGCACAAGCCCCGCTCGGAGCGCGGGTGAAGGTTAGTTACATATTATATAGTTTTACCAGCTGGATTCCCGTGCTTCACTACGGAGTATGTTTTTTTAATTGATTATTATTTTCTTTATAATTTGATTTGTTTTCTACCGTTTAGAAATAGTTCTGTTATTTTATAAGTAAGAATATGCAAATGCCAGAGTTTACTAAATCCCTCCGCACTCCGCCCTTATTTCTATACTCACCTCCTATTGGATAAAATCATTTCAAAAATCCCTGATTAGTAAATTGATTGAGACTGCTGAAGAACAAGTTGTATAAGTTAAGTTTAACAGCAGAGGGGGGGGGGGGGGGGGGGGGGGGGGGGAGGTGTGTTTTATCGGATTCCTGGGTTAAAATTGGAATTACCTTTTTACGATATAGGCTTACACCTCTATAGAGGAGTGCTTTCCAAGTATTAACTTCCGAACTTCAATAAATCATTCTGGACTCAATTGCTCTTCGTTTTTTAACCTTGCCCCAATATACACCCTTAGAGATCGAATTTCAAAAAATCCTGTCTTGGCCAACATTAATATTATTGGAACGAAGTTCCTTGTCCCACGAAAGCTTCTAGCCCCCGGGAGTGAATCCGAAAAAAACACAACCGACCGTCAAGAAACAACAATCTAAAGAAGTACCCCTAATTGGCTAAGGAAAACCTACCTAAAAAAATCATGTTCCACTGGTTTCAGAGATAATATCTCTAACATCAGATACAATATCTCTAAAATCAGAGATAATACTTCTAAGATGAGATATAATATCTCTAAGATAAGACTGCAA